>OY970821.1:57425979-58025979 GCA_963853835.1 Calendula officinalis | reverse complement strand
CATCCAACCAAATATGATAAATGCACCACAATAAACACTTCAAAAATAATTAATTAAAGACAGTTAATTAACTACCTGAAGTGCATTATCAAGATTATTAGAAAGCTGAGAAAGTGACGTAGCAACAGAATCAAATCCCCTTAACAAAAGCAACAAGTCTTCCTTTAATCGTTTTGCACGATTCCTCCCTTCATAATCCTACAAAAATCCCCAAATTCGAAACAATTTTAAAACCCTAGAACCCAAAATCGCCAATAAAAACACAAAATCAATCAAATTAAACTCAAACCCACTTACCAATGATTGATCCTTTTGGTTTTCAAGTAGTGTATCGATCCGATTACGAAGAACACTCCAATAATGCTTATCAGAAATCGGACTTGATTCCTGCAATTCCAAGAACAATTGATATTAGTGGGTTAATTTGTGAAGAAATAGATTGTTAGTTTGAGTAAAATTGACCTTAAAAATGGGATCTTTAGCTGCCATTGAAGCTTCTTTTTTCTTCTCTTTGAGGTGATGTGGAGAACAGATAGAAGGTGAGTAACGGCTAGATTTTTAAGAAGAGGTGAAGTGGGAATGCTTTATAGGAAGAGGGTGAGAAGAGTTTAACGTTATTAATGAAAGATGAGGTTGATGTTTTGGACCTTGGGTTCTAAAGAATCTAACGGCTATAAATTGTATTTATTTTTGATTTTATAAATTCAAAGTGTGTTAATTTCAACAGTAGGATTTATCCAACATTATTAAATGAACATAAACTTATTATTCATGTTAGAAAATGATTTATCGGACATTAATTGCGTTTATTTTAAATGATAAGTTGAAATGAATCTATTTATCTGACCATTTAGAACACGAGTTCAAAACAAAAAAAAAAAAAAAAAACTATCTAGTTTTTTTTTTTTTAATGGCAGCAATATATAAAACAAAAGGAAGAACCCACGCTAGCAAGAAGCTACAAATACAACCACAACCAAAACAAGATTAAAGATAACACTATGTTAGATCCAAAAACCCCAACCATATTTAAACCTATGTTTGATCCAAAAAAATCTCACTGGAGCCTGTGCCATCGCCAACACCGAGCATAAATTGTCTACACTTCAGTTGAACACATCATTGTTACGGGATTTCCACAAGCACCATAAAACTGTAAAAACACTAGCATAGAAGATTTCTTTAGCCTTACCACCCAAAGTAACTCTATCACCCCAAACGAGCACCTCGTCTAACCCCCGAATATCACTCAAATCAATAATCCACCATCTACAAAACTCACACCAGATGCCACGGGCTACTTGACAAGACCAAAACAAATGTTCTTGGTCTTCGATATATTTTTCACATAAACAACAAATAGTGGAAAGGTGAATGATACCTCTTTTTAATAAGTTGTAACAAGTGGGAAGGCGCTTATAAACGATTCTCCAAAGGAAGATGTTCACCTTCGAGTGCAGAGAAGAGATCCACGGGATGCTAAAATAGGCCTGAGTAGGGGTGTTCATTAAACGGTTTGACCAGAACAACCAACCAATCCAAATGATATTGGATATGATAGGTTTCGCTTATATGGTTTGGTTCGAATTTTTATGTATACCTGAAATAATATACGGTTTTATGGTTCAGATTTGGGTTCAAATCTTCCTATTTGGTTTCCACCCGAATAACCGAACAATAGGAAATCACTTATCTATTTATATATATTATACTTTTATAACATAAAAACCTTCAATCAATTTTTTTTTGGAATAAGAGAGATTTGTTAGGTTACTTATAATATCATCTTTAATATTTGAATGTCATCATGTCACAAGCAACTTCAACCAAAATTACGGTAATTCAAACCAATTTCTTCCCTTTTATCTATCATTCACTTATTTGATTTTCTGGAAAACCAATTACTTATTTGGTTGATTTGATTTGATTTTAATTTATTTGGTTTGGATATTGAATGGTCAATTTTTTTTAAGAAACCGAATAACCCAAACCAATTAACCCTATTGTAAACTGCCCGAACGTACACCCCTAGGCCTGAGTGTGAAGAATCGATAGCCTTCCGTAAGGAAGACAACGGCTACAAGCCCAACGCCTCTAACACCCCAAGATTGCGTCGTCTGAGTCATGCCTCGATTGGAATCAACATTTAAGGGGAAAATCCTGTTAGACACCACATATAGAAACGTGTAAATGCATATCAATGCATATCATTGCATTCTAGAATGTACATAATCGTTACCATAATATTCTCTGTAAATTAGGCAATATAGTAAATACATTGTACTATATATGATCACCTTGTATAATGGAAAAGATCATTAATTCTCAATTACGTTTATGGTATCAGAGCCCCTCTTAGGCAACTGATTTTTTCCTTTCCTCACCGGCTTGGCCACTGTTCCTTGTTTATTTCCGATCTCCACCATAGTAGTCGGTTTCGACCACTGCTCATACCTCCCTCATGGCTCCCGACCCTACTGCATCCAAACAGAACTCCCTTCATCCCGTTTATACGGTCACAAACATTCAAACCAAAGTGCGAGTTCTTGACGGTATCAAAGTCACGTACTCCTCGTGGGTCAAGCTTTTCCGTCTTCATGCAAAAGGCTATAAAGTTCTTACTCACATCGATGGCACTCCACCGCCCACTGCCGCCGACGAGTTAGAACAATGGGCCGAGATCGATGCCATTGTCTTACAATGGATTTACGGTTCGTTATCCGATGATCTTCTCACCCGTGTTCTTGAACCGGACACCACAGCTCGCCAAGCGTGGGAGAAAATCAAAAACCTCTTCCTCAATAACAAAGGGTCGCGTGCGGCTGCTCTTGAACATGAGTTCACCAACATCACCCTTCGTTCATCTCTGTCGTTAGATGACTATTGTCAAAAACTGAAAGATCTAGCGGATCAGTTAAATGATGTTGACAATCCCGTTAACGAGCAACGGTTGGTTCTACAACTTGTTCGTGGCCTTCCTCCGGAATACGACACCGCGGCTGCCTACATTAATCAAACGCTCCCTAATTGGGACACCGCTCGTAGCATGCTCCAATTGGAACAAAACCGGCAAACGGCGCGTGAAACTACCAAAACTGCAGACCCGGTCGGCGAAGCCTATGTTACCACCGACCCCCCACCGCTGTCCCGAAGTAACCGTGGCCCTCCTTCAAACCGACAATCCAGCAGGGGTGGCCATCGTAACCATAATTACAGGCAAAACGGCTCGGGAAACCATCATCGCTCCGGGAACAACCGCAACAATGGCGGCAGCTCCGGCCCCTCTCCTGCTCAATATCCGCAGCACCCTTGGTGGCATATGGTTCCTCCGCCGTGCCCGTACCCCACTCAAACAGGTTGGCCTCAACCATGGTACCCTCATCCACCCCGATCGCAACCCTCACAAAACCGCAACTCCAACCGTTCCAATAACCAGCAACCAAACGAACCACCACAAGTGAGAGCTACTGGATCATATAATGCATTGGAACCAACGGAGATCGGGGCTGCATATCAGGCGAGTCGTTCAACCAACAAAACGACAACAAGTGGTATATGGATACGGGTGCCACCTCCCACCTCACGGGAGACTTTGGTAAACTTAAAAACTTCAATTTTTATTCACATATAAAATCAATTTTTGTTGGCAACGGTAACCATATTACCGTAAAAGGGACCGGTACAAACACCTTACAAACCGACCCAAAACACCTTCACTTAAAAGACGTTCTTTATACACCCGGAATTATCAAAAATCTTGTTTCCGTTCGTCAATTTACTATTTATAATCTTGTTTCTCTTGAATTTGACCCGTTTGGTTTTTTGTGAAGGACTTCAAGAGTGGGAAGATTCTTTCCCGCCACAATAGTAGCGGACCTCTTTATCCGTTTACACAACATGTCCAACCGCAACTTGCTCTCAACACCATGTCATCATCAAATTTATGGCATTTCCGTTTAGGTCATCCCGCAGGGAATGTCATTGATTTTTAAAGAAACAATTTTATCATTTCGTGTAATAAGAGTGCCACCAACACTCATTTGTTATGTCATTCTTGTCAAATTTCAAAACACAAACGTCTTCCTTTTTATGATTCTAACTCCACCACTTTATTACCATTTGATATAATTCATTGTGACCTTTGGACGTCACCAATTGCAAGTAAAAATGGTTACAAATACTACATGGTTTTGGTCGATAATTACACACAATACGTTTGGGTCTATCCTCTAAAATTTAAGTCGGAAACGTTTACCCGGTTTACTCAATTTCACTCATTTATTCAAACCCAATTTAATACAAAAATAAAGAATTTTCAATGTGACATGGGTGGTGAATTTGACAATGTCAATTTTCACAATTTTGCAACAAAACATGGTCTCCATTTCCGTTTTTCTTGTCCGCAAACATCACCTCCAAATGGCAAAGCGGAACGAATGCTAAGGCGATTAAATGAAATAATTCTAGTTCTCTTAGCCCATGCCTCATTACCAAACACATTTTGGGTCGATGCTTTACATGCCGCCACCTATCTTCACAACATCACCCCAACCAAATTACTACAAAACCAAACACCCACATCCATACTTTACAAACGTCAACCATCTTACACCCACCTTCGCGTGTTTGGATGTGCTTGTTACCCAAATTTATCCGCCACCCGCAACCACAAACTTGACCCCCGATCCATTCGGTGTGTCTTTCTTGGTTACCCCACACATCACCGCGGGTACTGTTGTCTTGATCCAACAACCGGTAAAATACACATTTCAAGACATGTCACATTTGATGAAACCATTTTTCCGTTCAATCACCCAAACAAACCACCCACCGACTACACCTTCCTCTACCCTGACACCAATCTAACAACCACCATCCCTTAATTTACCGACACATATCACAATCCGAACACCCAACCCGACATCACCCACAACACTCACCAACCCACACCACTGCCCTCATAAAATAGCCCCACATCCCCACCGTCAAACCCACACATACCTCCCACCAACCCGTCACCTACCTCGCCACAACTAACCAACCCACTGCCCTCACAAAACAGCCCCACATCCCCACCATCAAACCCACACATACCTCCCACCAACCCGTCACCTACCCCACCACCCCCGCCCCCACCACCCCCACCACCCCTTCCAATTCCGCAACCTCAAACAACCCAACATACCACAACCCGTTCCAACCGTATCGTTCGCCCACCCGATCGACTTAACCTCCATACCACCGCCATCTCTCCCATACCTAAAAACCCACATATAGCTCTTTTGGACCCAAATTGGAAAAACGCAATGACAGATGAATACAAAGCTCTACGTGACAACGATACATGGGAATTAGTACCGCGTCCCACAAATGCTCACATCATACGGTGTCTTTGGCTTTATAGACACAAATTTAAATCCGACGGATCTTTATCTCGATATAAAGCACGACTCGTCGTCAATGGGAAATCTCAACAAGTGGGCATCGATTGTGATGCAACATTTAGCCCGGTTGTAAAACCCACCACCATCCGGACCGTTCTTACACTCGCCACATCTCGTTCTTGGTCAATTCACCAACTTGACGTAAAGAACGCCTTTTTACATGGCAACTTGAACGAAACGGTCTACATGCATCAACCCCCCGGATTTGTCAATCGTAACCACCCTCACTATGTATGCAAATTATGGAAATCACTATATGGGCTCAAACAAGCCCCTCTGGCATGATATCATCGATTTGCAACTTTTATTATAGCTCAAGGGTTTCAAAGCACCAAAACGGACACATCCTTATTTGTCTACCGGCACGGGCAAAACATGGCATGTAACACCTCAAATTTTAATACCAAAGTATTGGCCAAAATAAAACATTTTTATAAATAGAAGAACATTCTCAATTTGGATTTACAAAAGCCTTGGTATGAAATCAGAGTATAAAAGTAGGTGTTACAAAATAGATCATAACCAAGCTAAGACTAAATCCAATCTAGTGCTCTTCTAATCTAGGTCCCGCATCTCTATCCATGCGTACCTAAGCCTTCGATCCCGAACCTGAGTACATAGCAAAACAAAACAAGGAGTACGTGAGACAAAAACGTCTCGTGAGCTACATGGGTTTAGACCCCAAGGTTAATAGTAATAACCGAATGACAAACAAACAAACAACACGTAAGCAATCACCCATCTATCTAGTCACCCTATTGTGACTCTATTACCTTGCTTTCCTAGCAATCATACCTAGTTGTCGGGACATCCCCAACCAACTAGAACTACATTAACTTATTAACCGGGGATCCCCCGCATTAACAAGCTTCAAGGTAAAGGCAAGAGGGAATCGCCCAATCTACCAATACCTGCCTTACTCGCCGGACTACTTCCAGTTAGCAAGACTACTATCATGGAATGGGCCGATGGGGATCCGCCCAAATGCTCCCCATTCCATACCTCATGACCGGGGATCCCCCGAATCATCACATCATCTCACCATATCATAACTCGATGGTTATGTCAATGTAGCTCTCGGCTATCACGTCTATCATCAAACAAGTTAGTTCAATACTATCATCGGTATAACTAACTATCAACTACTAGTCTACACAATTAAGCAAATAGACCATAACACAAGTAATGAAAACATTTAAAAGGGCTATGTACTCAGTAAATTCCACACGTACTCACCTTAGCAATAAATGCTCCAACCGTGTTCTTGACACCAAAAACTCTTGCTTCACTATTTCACCGACTTTCCAAGATGTCACCGAAAGCCTAAAACAATGATCATACAATGTTCAACATCACAATCTACTATCAATGTGTTCATCTACCTCTAGATAACACCCATCAATACATTTCCCCCAAATATGGTGATTTACCAAACCCTAGGTTTAACCAACCCTTAAGATTCTTACAAATCATAATCATACACTTGTTTCCCTTGTTAATATACCATCTATTAAGTGTATACAACATTTATTTCACCATAAATCACCAACCCAAGAACTAGGGTTTCAAATCCAAGCTTCTAAACCCATAGATCTAAAGCTATAACTACAAAGGATTGAAGATATACCTTTAATCTTCACTTAGGAGTGAAATCTACCAAGCCTTGATGGAGAAATCGACCCAAATCAGCTCCTGCACTCCAAAATCGCCAATGGAAGAAACTAGAGTTTTGGAGATGCATTTATGGCTAAAAACCCGAATTTATTGCTCTGGTTGGAAGAGCTCGCGCCACGCTCGCGCCGAGCTCGCGTCGCGAAGTGACGCGGATCTGCCCGTTAGTTGCCGATTTTACCAGACTTCGCGCCAGGCTCGCGCCTGGCTCGCGGCGCGAAGTCGACGCGAGATGCTCGCGTTCCAGCTCCGGTCCCTCTGCTCAACCTCGCGTTTCGCTCGCGCCTGTCTCGCGCCGCGAACTTGCCTGTGCAGCAGGGCTGCACTTTTCTCTCTAGGTTTCAACTCGGTTTCGTCCATAACTTTCTCATACGGACTCCAAACGACACGAAACGAATTCCTACGTGTTTTATATGATTTATCCATAATTATCATATATTTACATATTTTATTTATTTACAAATTTCGGGTCGTTACAACTATCTACCCCTTAAGAGGATTCCGTCCTCGGAATCACTCAAAAATTCCAATCCACATTCTACCGAGTATCCATTCTCATTCTCCCGCGGTTATTACCGTTAAACTTTTCTCATCCCGAATTAGTCAACAATATGTATGTAAACATTCAGTTAATCCCGTTAGATCCAAACGGGTCAAAAATCAATCTTAAGCTTTTAGTGCCCAAATGGGCCAAACTTGCACAATTTTGACCACAAGACTTTCAATCCTTTAACCGATCATCTTATACACATAAAAATGACATGACCCACGCATTATAATCAACTAATTGACTAACACCAATGTCAAAGTCTAGCTTCGACCAAGTTACCATATTCCAACATCGTCTAACCCTTAACTTAAGAACAAAGTCAACTATACTTTAACAATTTCCTTTACCATCGACCTCTAATTATGATTTATCAACCATTAGATACCCAATTCCCAAATTCAACTTGAAAACGCCCAACGGGTCAAAGTCATAATATTTGACCATAACTCTTTTAATTACTTCATTACCTCTTTCTCATACACACAACTAATACATTATACTACCATCATCGCGAGTCATTCGAGACGAAAGTCAAAACCCATCATTAACCAAGTCAACTAATCACATGTTGACTAATCTTGACTTTTGCCTAAAGTCAACCATACTTTTTCCAATTAACAGATTCCCTACCCTCGGGATCTCATTCTCGACTTATCACTTCCGGTTACACCCATTAATGTTTCCTTAACAATCGTCCATAATTCCAAAATTCCCATCTTTTCACATTTCTCCGAGTTCTCACATTACCTTATGGTCACATCAATCCTTACCGTTTCTTGACCTTCATTCGGTCCCTCACACCATTACCTAGAACCATTTCAATCATCTTCGCCTCACATACCAAACCATATCCTGGTTCTCAATAACAATTGTTTTCTAACATCATCCTTTTCTCATATTCGAGAAGTCGTAGGCATCCCATACCTATACATGACCTAATGCAACCCGCATTTCCAACCAAATTTTCATTTACCATAACATAATAGCAATATTCATTAACCACGTGGTGCTATCTTCGTCATAAAAACGCATAAGCATACCCACCTACATATATATATACTTATATATATATATATATATATATATATATATATATATATATATATATATATATATATATATATATATATATATATATATCTATCACTCCAACTCAATCTAAACGTATCTATTGTGCACATATACAACCATATGCATATGCCACGCCAATGTCATCTGACATCCATCTTTTCGCATCGCGTAGCCTTGCTACTATCTTACCCATTCGATCATCGAATCGCTCATCGTGCGTTCTAGCACCTCTCCTATAAAAATCGCATTATCGTTTTCTTCCCTATTCATATGTCCCCCATCGAACATAGTACTTATCACACTTCATATAATATTATCTTTCCATTATTATATACCTTCCAAGGCCATCATATAGTGCACATGCATTGTACCCCGCGGGTATACCAATAAGATCTCCGATTGTCATTTACCGTTCCACTTACACATCAACCACCCTTAACCGGTCCATTTCCTTATTACCGATTTCCAATCCTTTTATTACCACCGGGGTAACCACCAATCTATTCCGTTAACCAAAGTTCACCGGCCAACCCGGTCACCTTTGAGTCAACCAATCGACTCCGGTCTACATTTGTAACCCATGACTTGGCACCCATTAGCCCAACATTCCATGTTCCCGTCTTTCTACATCGCGATACCTTGAGATATTTATTTCCCAGTCGTAGTCTCACACACTCTATGTCATATTATATCACATCATTATTATGACATTTTGCCCATAATCGTCATCTTACCCTTAATATCAAATCGATCATCCCTGTCACGAAACTTGTTATGGCTATATGCCAATTTTTACTCCACTCTTTCTAACAATTAAAATATGCCATTCCTGACACTTACTCTTTTCCACCTATGTTACATTTATTTGTTCCAAGGCATCAGTATACCTTTAATCATTCTTTTCTTTCCCATTTACATATATTAACATTACATTACTTATCCAGATTCCCGCCAAATACTCAAGTTTCAATTCCAAGATTTCTATTTTCGAATTTCCATCCTTACTACAATTCTTACCAAAGCTTAGTACTTCATTGTACTACTATCCATTTATTGGAAACATTTACCGTCCTTGCGGTTCATCTTTTGATACCATATAATAACATCAACCCCTATATCTATCTGCGACACACCGAACCATATTCCTTTCTAAAAAATATAATTTCCATACACATAACTATCCGGGAAAATCATTCCCCAAAATATGTATCCACGTCATACAACTTACCTTCAATTCCTATAACCACCAATCCGTACGAACATTAAGCTATAGTCACACAATATCTCGGCTTGGTGCATACCCAACCAATCCATACCGATAACCACATCGAACGCCCTAATTCCCATGGGCAACAAATCCACCTTAAACTTTCTACCGTCTATTTCTATTTCACAATTTCTATATACACATTCAACAATAGACGTTTTCCTGTCAGCTACTTCTATCTCATAAACCTCATTTAACATCTCGGACGGCACATTCAATTTACAACCGAACTCATAAGACACAAACGAATAATTGGAACCCGAATCAACAAGATATAAGTTGGCAAGGAGTTAAGAAGTAAAGTACCTGACACCACATCATGTGCCTCCTTCGCCTCCTCTCGAGTGAGTTGGAAGGATCGCCCCTTCACCTTCGCCAGTTCCACTTTCCTTTGAGCCGTGGACACCATCGACTCGATTCCCTTCTTTGGGCACACATTGCTATAGTGCCCCTTCTCGTGACACGAGAAACACTCCACATCGGCCAACGACTTGGCCCATACAATCTCGGGCTATGTGCCCCGCCCTTCCACAATTATAACAAGATTTCGACTCTCCTCGGCACGCGCCGGTATGATTCCTCCCTCATTTCTTGCAAGAGCTTACACTTCCTTGTTTAGAGAAGCTCGATGTGAACTTCCCCTTCTTATAAGTACCCGAGCCACTCTCGGCTTTCCTCTTCTCGATCACATGGGCCCTCTTGGCATTCCTTGTCGCATCCACCTCTTCCACACCCCGGGCGGCACCAATGGCCTCATCAAGTGTGACCGCTCTCCTTACCTCCAATTGGTAATCCCAAGGTAGCCCACAAGCATATCGGACTACCCTCGATCTTTCCTCAAAATAAGTTCTTGCAACAAACGAGAGCAATCCTGTGAACTCCCTTGAGTACTCCTCAACCGACCTATCACCCTTCTTTAGGTTTACAAACCTCTCATGCTTCTTCTCCAAATCCCTTTCGGGACAAAACTTTCTCTTCAACCTCGTGGTAAAGTCGTCCCATGACATCTTTTCAATCACCTCCCTCCCGAGGGTCTCATACACGATATCCCACCATACCATAGCATCCTCTCTTAGCAATTGCGATGCATACAACACCATATCGGTTTTCTTGCACTTGCTACTTCCGATGACCTGCTCGGTCTCTCGGATCCACCTCATAGTCACCTTCGGGTCCGAACTACCCGTGTACACACCTGGCTTACAAGCCATGAAAGACTTAAAAGTACAACCATATTTTTCATCGGGCCTTGCCCTAGCATCACCGCTACCACCTGTCGAGGACTGATCCTCTCGGGTACCATTACCCTCGGTCCTCTCACCCGACCTAGCTTCGGATCCATGATCACCTCCCGACTCTCCGCGGTTCCTCATAATACGGTGCACTTCTTCGGCCACCGTCCCTTTGATTTGATCAATAATAGTTTGGAGGTCCGCCATAGTGACCGGAGTTCTATTTGCTCCGACCTCCGATTCATAAACTCGATGCATCGACGGTTGACTTCCCTGTTCAACCACAACCTCTACATGAGGTATCTCTTCCTCCCGGCCCTCCGGGGCTTTACCACTTCTATGCGTGGTCACCATTTCTTTCGATCAAGACTGAACGAAAGACATTAAACATTTAGTACCTTGTGTACAACCCATTAGTCTCATAAGACTCAATACCCAAAATCATATCAAATTCATCGGTCCCCCTAGGTTCAACCCTAAACTTAATATAAAGTCTCAAGGTCAACCTATGATCTTAAGGAATCTTATATTCCTAATGCTACAGTCTAAGACTAGGATGGTCATCCAACCTAATTCACTTAAACTATAGCTCTGATACCAAGTTGTAACACCTCAAATTTTAATACCAAAGTATTGGCCAAAATAAAACATTTTTATAAATAGAAGAACATTCTCAATTTGGATTTACAAAAGCCTTGGTATGAAATCAGAGTATAAAAGTAGGTGTTACAAAATAGATCATAACCAAGCTAAGACTAAATCCAATCTAGTGCTCTTCTAATCTAGGTCCCGCATCTCTATCCATGCGTACCTAAGCCTTCGATCCCGAACCTGAGTACATAGCAAAACAAAACAAGGAGTACGTGAGACAAAAACGTCTCGTGAGCTACATGGGTTTAGACCCCAAGGTTAATAGTAATAACCGAATGACAAACAAACAAACAACACGTAAGCAATCACCCATCTATCTAGTCACCCTATTGTGACTCTATTACCTTGCTTTCCTAGCAATCATACCTAGTTGTCGGGACATCCCCAACCAACTAGAACTACATTAACTTATTAACCGGGGATCCCCCGCATTAACAAGCTTCAAGGTAAAGGCAAGAGGGAATCGCCCAATCTACCAATACCTGCCTTACTCGCCGGACTACTTCCAGTTAGCAAGACTACTATCATGGAATGGGCCGATGGGGATCCGCCCAAATGCTCCCCATTCCATACCTCATGACCGGGAATCCCCCGAATCATCACATCATCTCACCATATCATAACTCGATGGTTATGTCAATGTAGCTCTCGGCTATCACGTCTATCATCAAACAAGTTAGTTCAATACTATCATCGGTATAACTAACTATCAACTACTAGTCTACACAATTAAGCAAATAGACCATAACACAAGTAATGAAAACATTTAAAAGGGCTATGTACTCAGTAAATTCCACACGTACTCACCTTAGCAATAAATGCTCCAACCGTGTTCTTGACACCAAAAACTCTTGCTTCACTATTTCACCGACTTTCCAAGATGTCACCGAAAGCCTAAAACAATGATCATACAATGTTCAACATCACAATCTACTATCAATGTGTTCATCTACCTCTAGATAACACCCATCAATACATTTCCCCCAAATATGGTGATTTACCAAACCCTAGGTTTAACCAACCCTTAAGATTCTTACAAATCATAATCATACACTTGTTTCCCTTGTTAATATACCATCTATTAAGTGTATACAACATTTATTTCACCATAAATCACCAACCCAAGAACTAGGGTTTCAAATCCAAGCTTCTAAACCCATAGATCTAAAGCTATAACTACAAAGGATTGAAGATATACCTTTAATCTTCACTTAGGAGTGAAATCTACCAAGCCTTGATGGAGAAATCGACCCAAATCAGCTCCTGCACTCCAAAATCGCCAATGGAAGAAACTAGAGTTTTGGAGATGCATTTATGGCTAAAAACCCGAATTTATTGCTCTGGTCGGAAGAGCTCGCGCCCCGCTCGCGCCGAGCTCGCGTCGCGAAGTGACGCGGATCTGCCCGTTAGTTGCCGATTTTACCAGACTTCGAGCCAGGCTCGCGCCAGGCTCGCGCCGCGAAGTCGACGTGAAGTCGACGCGAGATGCTCGCGTTCCAGCTCCGGTCCCTCTGCTCAACCTCGCGTTTCGCTCGCGCCTGTCTCGCGCCGCGAACTTGCCTGTGCAGCAGGGTTGCACTTTTCTGTCTAGGTTTCAACCCGGTTTCGTCCATAACTTTCTCATACGGTCTCCAAACGACACGAAACCAATTCCTACGTGTTTTATATGATTTATCCATAATTATCATATTTTTACATATTTTATTTATTTACAAATTTCGGGTCGTTACATGGCATACCTTTTATTATACGTGGATGATATTATCTTAACCGCATCAAATGAAACCTTTTTACATCAAGTTATTCCAACTCTTTCCAATGAATTTGCAATGACTGATTTGGGAAGCTTGCATCATTTCCTTGGCATCCAAGTTACCAAAACCAACACGGGATTATTTTTGTCTCAATCTCAATACATCACCGACATACTACAAAGAGCCAACATGAGTACATGTAATCCCGTCGCTACTCCAGTCGATACATCATCCAAACTCAGTGCTACCGCTGGTCCCCCGCTAAAAGATGGAACTCTTTACCGTAGTTTAGCCGGCGCACTTCAATACCTCACATTTACAAGACCAGACATCGTGTATGCCGTTCAACAAGTATGTTTATTTATGCATGCCCCTCGGGAACCACATTTTAACTTCTTAAAACGAATCCTTCGCTACTTAAAAGGCACATCTAATCAAGGATTACATATTCGAGCCTCCCGAAATCTAAACATCACCGCTTATTCAGACGCCGACTGGGAGCATTTTCAGACGCCGACGCCGAAATCTAAAATATTGCTCTTATGATCACCTTGTATAATGGAAAAGATCATTCATTCTCAATTACGTTTAAATCCATCTGTCAAGCATTTTCTGGACCTTAGAAATACTATTCCATTTTCCAGTGAACTTCACCTCTGAATAATTAGAGAATCTCGAATTATGAATGGCGCAAATAACAATTTCCCACAATGAAGAATTTTCGCATTTATATCTCCACCACTATTTGCACATAAGAGCAATATTTTGAGCCCTTAAACTACCAATGTTCGTTAATTCTTGCGTCGTTGATAAGCTTCCATGGGATCCAATGTATCTTTCACACATCACATGATCTACATCATTTGTATCTACAATAGGACTTGAATTCACAACCTTCTGGAACACCTAAACACAGATACTATTGGACTATAAGTCTTTTGGTGATTTGCATTAAACAAGTTTTATATACATGGGTAATGATCCATAGACTAGTGTCCTTATTTGAAGAAGCTAGAAAAGGGTTGCATTTTCGTAACTTATACATATATGCATGCATATACAAACATACTAGCTTCAAAGCCCGCCCGACTGGGCGGGCATGCTTCAAGAAATTAAAGAAAAATAACAAAAACATTAATACTTTTTAAATGACATAACAATTCATAGTTGTCATGATAAGTTTGTACGAATTTTGATACATGCATAAATATTACCGAAAATTTATAGACGAAATAAGACTTCTTTATAATCGACATTTGTTGATATATATTGAGAAGATTTATTCACTTGTAATACACAACACTTGTTCTAAATTCCTTAACACCAACTAATGTTTTGTCCAATAATCTACTTACTACCAATTATCTTCATGTGTTTACACAGAATTGTTTATGAAAGATTTTAAAATTTGCAATGAAATTGTTGCAGGTCAAACAACAGTCTGACTCGTTTCAAGATGTGCAAAAGATTATCCAATTTTATTTATTACCCTATATCCGCGCCGACCCGCCCATTTTACCACCTCAACATTTTACGTCCCGCCTCTTTATCCATCAAAGCCCATTGGCCCCACAATTTGACTCACAATCAGAATCTACATAATCGCTGGAAAATATAGGTTGATAAAAAAATAGCTAAAAAGTAAAGATGTCAAAAGGGTCGAAAATTGAGGAAAATATAGGTCAAAATAGCTAAAACCCTACCAACCTTTTTCACACATATCTACAGTATACCTATCAGCTGTCATAGGAATACTAATTCCAATGGCCAGCCGGCTCAATATATCATAATCCCACAACTCAACCGGTAAATCATAAATATTAGAGTAAATTAAAAAAAATTGTCCCTCTGCTATACCCGATTCTGCGTTTTTGTCCCTAAACTTTTTTCTTCGGATTTTTTGTCCCTATAATTTTTTAGATTTCAAAATTCTGTCCTTCCGTCCAAATTCCCCCGTTAACTAATGTGAAATACCAAAAAACTAAGGCTATTTTTGTCATTTTTCTCTTATCTCCCCCAACTCAACTTTTTCGCCCTACCTTCATGTGTTACTTCTCAAAATCTTCAAAGTAACATGTCTCCCCTCTCGTTTCTTCATCTACTACAACCAAAAAACCTTCAAAATCACATATATCCCCCTCTCGCTTCTTCATCTAATACAACAACCAAATTTCGGTGACTCTTCTGGCCAAATTCCAATGACAACAAGTTCTACATTCCCTATTCTCACTCTCTATCTTCTCTACCCCCCCTCTATCTCTCTCTCTCCTCTTAAATATCGTGGCTTCAGATGTAGAAGACTAGGATGCATGTGTTTACGAGGTTGTATGTGGTCGGGATTGATGTTGGAGTACCGAAATCTTCCACCCGAAACCCCTAAATTTAGCGCACCAGAACCGCCGCTCGCCGGAGAAGACGAAGAGCCGGTGGTGGCGTGCAACACCACATATCCGTTTTCCAATTCGAACTTTTGGAGTGCAACACCACAGATCCATTCTCACTATACATCACTAAATCACGATGAAATGTTATTGATTTCTTCAAATGTTTACCGGCATCGTATCAGGATTCTTCAAACCAAAAACGGGCACTCTTTATCTTCTAGATGTGATGTTTGGATGTGCAAATGGGTGTTGACGCCATGTGGTATTGACGTTTTTATACATAATTCTATCTGTCAATATCGTGCAAATTTGGTACGTTTTATGTTAAAAGCCATTATGATATTACTCAATTTGGTGTTTGTTGTGTATTCCAGGTGTTAGAACCAAAATATAGCGGAAGTAGTGAATTCTTTACAAGGCACTAATGACCCATGGTACACTCATTTGGCTAATTATTTGGCAGCGGGTGTGATGTGGTAAAACTAGTTATTAAAATAATCACCTAAAATACACCTTTCCTAGATTACCACACTCTTAGGCAAGTATGACCTAATCGTGAGCAATATAGTTTAGGTAAGTAAATTCGGGTTTATTCGTCTCCACAGGGAACAATTAAGCTGATTATATAATATAAAACTAATTAATTAAACTGAACAAATAATAGAAAAGGGTATTCATTTGGGATATCTTTATTTGCAAACTGAATAATAAAACTAAAATTTGTTGTTTAAAATAAACAATTGATCGAAAATGACGAAGAAGTGTTTCAATATTAAGGAGTATATTCACTATGACTCGAATCCGTCTAGGTATAGGTTTGGTTTTAAAGTACCGATTTAATTCATGTTCTAGAAGTTTAAGGAACTAGATTTCTCTTAAAACCTTACAATAAATCTAATATGATCTCTAGGAATTTCTTCTCAAGAAATCTATTTAAATCCACACTCCTGCTTATTACTTCTAACTAGGCCCGGCTTTCCGAGACCTTCTAATCCTAGGAATTTCTTCTCTAAAGATCAGACTTTTAGTTTCACCTAGGTTATTGGTATCAAATCTCGGACCCCTATTTCTAGTGAGTCGCTGACTAGGTCAAGAGTATGAAAAGTCAGGGGAATTACTAGATCAATTCAATGTTGTCAATATTTAGCCAATCGAGTAATAAACAGATTCAACAATGCAAAATTAGAGGTTTAACAAAAAGGTTCTTTGTTAAAAATATAAGTATTCAAACATTCATTATTAAATCCTAAGAATATCCAAACCTAAAACCCTAACTTCATCTAATCATAGCGAATATAAGATGATTAGCACATAGACATGCTAAGAATCATCAAACAACCGTAAAGAAATGTAAACATAAACATAATGATAATCAAAAGTGATAGAAAACCAATGTTTAAGCCTTGAAATCTTGATCTTGAGTGCTCCTTTGGTATTTTTCGGCTGCCTTTCGGAAATTAGGTCAAAAGTCCTGAATCAGATCTGCCAATTCGCTTAAATAGGTGTCAGATCGCACAATATCGCGTCGCTAAGTGTCAAGATAGCGTCGCTATCTTTGGAACCCGCCATTTTTCGCGCCGCTATCTAAAAGATAGCGGCGCTATCTCCTCTTTGTGACACCAAACAGCGACTCATTTTAGCGTTTTGGACTGAAATAGCGACGGAGATAGCGACATAGATAGCGCCTCTATCTATAGATAGCGCCTCTATCTCTTGAATTTCTGCATTTCTTCATTTCTTGTATCATTTTAACCCGTTTTTGTTACTTTTTCTTCTATAGCCTGAAAAACACAATGGAAACTACAATTTGAGTGATAACATCATATTCTAATCGATAAACACATATAAAAATAGGTATATTGGCAGATAAAAGTATGTCTAAATCTGCCAATATCAACATGCCCACACTTGAACTTTGATTGTCCTCAAGCAAATCATCATAAAAAAATATTCAATCAGATAAATAAATTATACTGTGACACTTAATCTCAAATTATTCAAAGAACATAACAATTTTTCAGAACCTAGTCCATTTAGTAGTTAAAATTTTCCGCTATATTTTATGCCCAAGTTTGTGTAAGGAATTTAGCTAACTTTTCACAAATCTAATCAAATTTTTAACTATGCTAAGTATACTACTTTTAACTTAGATCTTCATTCATTCTTGCATAGCCTATAAACACCATCTTTATGAAAATTACCCAATTAGTTAGGTTAAAAGAAGAAAAATTAGTTTATTTATTCATTTCACAGCTTATTTGCTTTATTTCTTCATGCTTTGCATGTTTATTTATTTTATTTGATTTTTCATTTCTTTTATTACATGCTTTGCACGTTTATTAATTTATATACTTATTTTGTTTGGAAGAGAGAACCACAACTTTCATTGAGCACCCGCGTAAAAGACTTTCAGCCAACATATCCAGATCAGTTGACCTTAGTATGCTAGGTTTAAAGGACCCCGCGAGCTTACTTGTCGGGAACCCAAGGTCGGCTAATTGTTCTCCCTAAGTATTTAACTAGGTATTTATTCAAGAATCGATTCGAACCTCAGCTTACATTGTGAACCCGCGTAAAAGACTTTCGACCAACATGTCCAGATCAGTTGACCTTAGAATGCTAGGTTTGAAGGACCCCTCGGGCGTACTTGTCGGGAGCACAAGGCCGGATGAATATTCTCACCGATTCTCAAATTTTTTCTATTGTATTATTATTTAGCAATTTATTTACGTAAACTAAAGGCTCTTAATCCAACCTAATGTCATCGGGAGCTAGCTTTGCTAATCTTAATTTTCTAAAAGGCAATTTTTATCGGATTACAAGATATTTCAAATTTTCCAAATTAGGAAGTGATTTACTTAACGAGTTAAAAAGATCATTAGATCGGCGAAAAGCGACACAAATTGACACATAAAAGCTAGGAAAAATTTTGCCCTTTAAAGTGAACTCTATTGTCCAAAAATTGTTTTCTAAGGTTGAGATGTGTCTAAAAAAAATTTCTGATTAAACTGATTATTTCGTGTTTTAGATGATTTACTAAAAGATACAACAAGTGGTGGATACCACTCCCCATGCCCACACTTAAAACGTTGCATTGCCCTCAATGCAACAAAAAAATAAAATAAAATTAAAACCAAAAATTAAAAGCAAAAGGGAACGGTACTCCCTGAGGATATTTTGATTTTTGTGTGTGTCAAGTATTGTTATCATCCCAAAAGCATGATCCATTTTCCGAGCATTTCCATCCAGTTCCTCAGCTCATCACATTCTATCAAACATAACTAAAACCAACACTAGCATAAAAAGATAAAATAGTTCAAACAAACATAATCCAAAAGACAAAGGTACGAAAGTGATGCTAAAAGGAAATAATCCAAAAGTACAACCAAATTGAAGATAGTCTAAAAATCAAACAGGAAGCTCAATGATCACGTCCATCGCGGGGCGACGTCGGGTCATATTGCTGAAACCAGGCATCATATGTCGAGTAGGGCGGCGGAGCTGGTGAAGTCGGGCCCCAGTAGGGCAGTGGGACTTGAGCCTCGGATGGTGCTGCGGTAGCGTACCAAGGATGGTATGACTGGGCCCGTTCGGCCTGATAGTAATTTCTTTGAAGATGCAAGTTCATACCCTCCATGTATGTCCGCATCCCACCAAAATCAGTCCTCAAACCTGCCATATCAACCTGCAAGGCATGAACATCAGCATATAAAGTCTGATACGGGTCAGATGATGAAGGACCCGAGCCGGAGCCAGACGCTCCGGGGTGCCCGTGACCATGATCGAGGATTGGTGGTTCAAAATCGGCCATCCCGACGTCTTCCGGTTGTTGCCATCGCCTTCTTTCTTGCCTTGGTTGTTGCGGTTGTTGCCTTGGTTGTTGCGGTTGCACAACTCTCCCCCCAGTTTGAGTGGATGGGTTATCTTCCCATGCAAATCGGCCTTCTTCCAACCCGGGTATCGCCTCTCTAAGTACCCCCATTCCCCCTAGTTGGTGAATATCTAAAAATTCCATCTCTTTCTTTGTCAATGTCTTTATCACCCGCGGTGTGAGAGTGACTGCGGCTTTTACCAGACGGGTAATGTATTGGCCTCCCGTGAAGCCACTTTTCTTCTTGTGTCCCTGTGCTGGACCATTCAAAAAGGAAGCAATAAATGAGTGGAATGTTAGTAAAGCGATCCCGGTTCACCAATTGGTGCAATAGGCAAACGCTATACATATTAATCTTTTCTGTCCCTTCGTTTCTTTGCCGAATGGTATTTGAGATCATCCGATATAAATATCTATGTTCATTGTTTCGGATGTGCTTGCTCTTTGATGTTCTCGGGTCAAACATGCCTACCCCGAGTTCTTCCCAGATTCGGTCAACATTCCGGGCCTCTTGATATGCTCCCCGGTTTAGATAAGGGATAAAATGTGGGTTCTGTGTTTGTTCCACGGTGTAGAGGCCCAAATTGATAGCAAATTATACCAAAGAACACTTAACCCAGTGGTTGGCTACCCGGTAATTGATTGAGATGGCTTCGGGTTCATTGTAAGCTTTCGTGAAATCCAGGTGATAGGTCGAGAAGAATTCGAGGACTATTTGGGGGTATATCGGTTCTCGCATCGTTAACGCAACTTCCCAAGCATTGCATGTAAACACCACATCATTGTTGTTCCCGCGAACTTCGCGAATCAAGTAAGAGCGGATGGCTTCTTCCTTGCCTAAAGATCGGAGTAAGTCCCAATCGGGGGTGCGGCCCACATGAGTGTCTTTGTGCATGATATCATCTCGCGTCTCCTCGAGGCGTATTCGGACCCTTTCGACTTTGATGTTGTGAAATTCCTCAAATGCATGATGATTCGCATTTTTGAGGACCAATGGAAAACCATCCATATGTAAGACTTCTTCGTCGTCCTCAGAGGATGAAGACGAGGATGATGGTCGTGGTGGTGGTTGTTGCGGTGCTTGGGATGTCGAAGCCTTAGTCGAAGCCCTGGTCTTTCGCTGTTTAGCACAATGAAGAAAAGAAATGTAACCATTAGAAGTGTTAGTTAACATAAAAAAAATTGAAGATAAATAAGGAATTGATAAAGTTTACACCTTTAATTCCCATTTTCCCATACCCACACTTAGTTGTTAAACTAAGTGTGAAGCTATGTATAAAATAAAAATTAATACCAAATTTCCTTACCCACACTTAGTTGTTAAACTAAGTGTGAAATTATGCAACACTTATAATAATAATAGTTTTTTTTTTTTTTTTTTTTTTTCAATAAATGCAAATCGGAAGTTCGTTGTATGTTAGTGATGTTTTTAGTAACAAAAAGAAAAACTTGAACTCAATTGCAAAATTGTAACCACAATGTGAAAATTTAACAAGTAATTATATTATGTATCAAAATTGAACGTATTAACACAATGTAGAAAATCAAACAAGCAAAACATAAGCAATTTTCGGATTTTGAACAAGAACTTGCCCTAGTTCATAGATTTTCTTCCTAAAAAGTGAAATCAAACCCTAAAAATTCGAAATTTGTACTAGGGCTTCGCACCAAATCAACTAACTAGCAACCTATGGCTTAGCACTAGCAAGAATCAACATCAATTTCGAAAATATGAGCACAATTTCAGAATTTTCGGACTTAGCCTAAACACCTACCAAAACCTAAGATTTAAACCCTAAACCATGGATTTTATGAAGAGAAGATGTATATACTAACCTTAGTGGCCATGGAATTGAAGATTGATGGAAAAAAACGGGAGATTTGGGACGGATTAGGGTGATTTTGGGTGGGGATCGGCGAGAATCTGCGTAAAAAAAAGGGGTTGGGGATTTTGCGATCTGCTCGAAGGAAGGGGGAACGAAGGTTTTATAGCCGCTGGAGATAGCGGCGCTATCTCCAGGATCGCGGCGCGATTTCTGGCAGGATCGACTGAGTTGACTCGCCTCCGAGATAGCGGGGCACTATTTCTTGACCGAACTCTATTTCGACCTGCTGTTTGGCTTCGGATTAGGTAGATAGCGCAGCTATCATAGATAGCTGCTATCTCGAGATTTTTTTTATATTTTTTTCGTTTTTTTTTTTTTATATTTTTCAATAAAAATACGCGGAATGGAAAGGGAAAACAACTAAACACGGGTTGCCTCCCGAGAAGCGCTTCATGGATTTACGAGTCTAGAGCTTGACTCGGTGTTCTCTTTTACTTCTTTTCGCCCATCATGGCGAAATGCACCTCCTCCGTCTCGGTTACGCCTTCATTCTCGTCTTCATGATAAAGCTTCAAGCGATGGCCGTTAACACTAAATTGACCGTTTTCGGTGATGAGGTCTACGTATCCCGATGGGTGTTGTTTCAGAACGGTATAGGGACCCACCCATTTGGATTTAAGTTTTCCCGGTGAAAACTTATACCGGGATTGATAAATGAGGACCTTGTCACCCGGTTGGAAGCATTTCCGAGTTTTCAACTTTTTATCGTGCAAATACCTGCTTCTCTCTTTATAGATTCGGGAGTTTTCGTATGCTTCAAAGCGGTGCTCATCGAGAAGATTGAGTTGATGATTACGTTCGGTCCCGGCGGGAACGATGCTCATGTCACACTCTTTGATAGCCCAATAGGCTTTGTGTTCGATCTCGAATGGAAGGTGACATGCTTTCCCGAAAATCATCCGATAAGGAGTATGGCCGATAGGAGTTTTGTAGGCGGTACGGAATGCCCAAAGAGCATCTTCAAGTCGTTGAGACCACAACTTGGGATTTTTCTCAATGGTTTTCTCGAGAATTCTTTTTAAAGCCCGATTAGTGTTCTCGACTTGACCACTAGTTTGTGGATGGTATGCGGTCGAGAAACGATGGTGGACGCCGTATCGTTGGAGAGTTTTCTCCATAAGATGGTTAGCAAAATGCGTGCCACGATCATTAATCAGCGCCCTCGGGCAACCGAACCGGCAGAAAAGAGATTTTAGAAAATTGATTACGACTCGAGCATCGTTAGTTGGAAGAGCTTTTGCCTCAGCCCATTTGGAGACGTAATCAACAGCAACAAGGATATATTTATTTCCTTGGGAGCTTGGAAACGGACCCATGAAGTCAATGCCCCAAATATCGAAAACCTCACAAACTTGGATGCCATGCTGTGGCATTTCATCTCGTTTGGAGATGCTTCCGGTTCGTTGGCATGCATCACAGGTTCTGACCAAATCTTGTGCATCTTTAAAGATCGTCGGCCAATAGAAAGCCGCATCAAGAACTTTCCGGGCGGTGTAGTTCGGACCAAAATGTCCACCGGTGGGACCTTTATGACATTTGTTGAGAATGTCATGGGCTTCATCACCGGAAACACACCGTCTATGCATCAAATCGGGACCGACCCGGAAAAGATGTGGAGCATCCCAATGGTAATGTTTTAGATCCGAAAAGAATTTCCCTTTTTGTTGATGGGTCATTCCTTTAACGAGGACACCCGCCGCTAAATAATTTGCGAAATCAGCGAACCACGGGTCGTTGGTGTCTTGTAAAGCATTGACCGCTTCGATAAATTCATCGGGAAATGTATCATGAACCCCGTCTTCATTGCACTCCTCGAGGTGAGGGTTCTCTAATCGGGATAGATGATCCGCCGCAAGATTTTCCGCACCTTTTTTATCTTTTATCTCGATGTCGAATTCTTGTAAGAGAAGAATCCAACGAATGAGACGCGGTTTTGCATCTTGCTTGGCGAAAAGATATTTCAATGCTGAGTGATCCGTGTAGACAATCGTTTTGGATAAAACAAGGTACGGACGGAATTTGTCAAAGGCGAAAACCACTGCAAGGAGTTCTTTTTCAGTTGTGGTGTAATTCGCCTGAGCACCGGTGAGTGTTCGGCTCGCGTAATAAATCGGTTGGAAATGGTTGTTTATACGCTGACCCAAAACTGCACCGAGTGCGAAATCACTAGCATCGCACATGAGTTCGAATGGTAACTCCCAATTGGGAGATACCATGATAGGAGCTTCTGTGAGCCGATTCTTGAGAAGATCGAAGGCTTCCACACATTCGGGCGTGAACACAAAAGGTGTGTCCTTCTCGAGAAGGTGAGTCATGGGTCGGGTTATCTTGGAAAAATCCTTGATGAACCGACGATAGAACCCCGCATGACCTAAGAAACTTCTCACAGATTTAACATTTGAAGGGGGAGGTAATTTAGAAATGACATCGATTTTTGATTTATCGACCTCGATCCCCTTCGCAGAAATTTTGTGACCTAACACGATGCCTTCGCGCACCATGAAATGACACTTTTCCCAATTAAGCACGAGATTTGATTCCTCGCACGTAATGAGAACTCGCTCTAAGCTCGAAAGACATGACTCGAAGGAGTCTCCGAATACTGAGAAATTGTCCATGAAGACTTCCATACAGTCCTCGATCATGTCTTGGAAAATCGCAGTCATGCACCGCTGAAATGTTGCCGGAGCGTTGCACAAACCGAAAGGCATCCTTCGATACGCGAATGTACCGAAGGGGCACGTGAAGGTGGTCTTTTCCTGATCTTGGGGGTCGATCGGGATTTGAAAGTAGCCGGAGAAACCGTCCAAGAAACAATAGAAGTTGTTTCCGGCCAATCTCTCCAACATCTGATCGATGAAGGGTAAAGGAAAGTGATCCTTTCGGGTGGCTTCGTTGAGTCTGCGGTAATCGATGCAGACTCGCCATCCCGTGACAGTACGAGTAGGAACGAGTTCGTTCTTATCATTACGCACAACTGTCATCCCCCCTTTTTTTGGGACTACTTGGACCAGACTCACCCAAGGACTATCAGAAATGGGATAGATGAGCCCTGCATCAAGTAGTTTAAGAACTTCCTTCTTCACGACTTCTTTCATATTGGGGTTTAAACGTCTTTGTCTCTGCACACTAGGTTTAAAGTTTTCTTCCATTAAAATTTTATGAGTACAAAAAGAAGGGTTTAAACCCGGAATATCTGCGGTTTTCCAAGCTAGAGCTTTTTTATGATTTTTTAAGATTTTTATTAATTGTTGTTTTTCAGCAAAAGCTAGAGTAGAAGAGATTATGACAGGCAAATCAGATTCCCCTTGAAGGAACGCATACTCTAGATGGTCGGGCAATGGCTTAAGCTCGAGAGATGGAGGGTCCTCTAAAGACGTTTTAATTCGAAGTTTTTGATTCGGGTCGAAATTCTCAAAAATTACTTCATTTTCTTCCGAATCCTCTTCCTCAAGGTGAAGAAGTGCCTCGAGATCTGAGAGATCTTGGATGGATTCAGGAGAGTCTAGAGTGACATCCCCATAGGTGGTGATGTCATCGCAATCTAGGTTAAGAAATGAAGTAATTTCCTCCTCCATGCACACATCGATGATGTCGATGAAATTGCACGTGTCATCGGAGGCAGAGGTATGCTTCATCGCTTTCTCAATGGAGAAAGTGATTCGGTCATTCCCGACACCTAGACTAAGCTGTTGCTCAGCAACCAAGATGATGGCACTGGCGGTGTTTAGAAAGGGTCTCCCTAAGATGAGAGGGACATTTGGTTCTTCAGGGATATCTAGGATAACAAAATCAGCGGGAAAGATGAACCTATCTACCTTAACCAGAACGTTTTCTGCTATTCCTACTGGGTATTTAAGAGACAGGTCTGCTAATCTGACACGCATCCTAGTCGGCCTAAGGTCTGTTATTCCCAATTTAAGAAACAGGGACAAGGGCATCAAACTAATGCTAGCTCCTAAATCAGCTAGCGCTTTACAGGGCGGTAAATTATCTATAAGACAAGGGATAATAAAACTCCCTGGGTCACCCTTCTTTGGAGGTATGTTTGGTTGGAGGATAGCTGAGCATTCCTCGCTTAGTATTGCTGACGACACCTCCTCTGTATGCTCCTTGCTTGAGACCAAGTCCTTGATGAATTTCCCGTAATTCGGCATACCTGCTAACATGTCAACCAAAGGAACGTTAATACGCACCTGCTTAATCATCTCAACAAACTTACCATATTTTTCCTTAAGTTTTTCTTTCCTCAAACGTTGAGGAAAGGGGACTTTCGGTGTGTAAGAGTTTGTTGCATCTGTTTTGGTGGAGTTGTGCGTCTCCTTTGGTTTTGCTTTTTCTTGCTCAATTGTAATTTCAACCTTCCGCATAGCCTTCTCCTCTTCATCAACTGGAGTTTCCTCATTAACCTGTGTATCAAAAGAATCTTCATTAGTGTTTAATATAGGTGAACTTACCGTTTTACCACTCCTAGTGGTGATAGCTTTAATATTCTCGAATCCCCGTTTAGGATTATCTTGTGTACGGGGTGGTAAACTTCCTTGAGGACGTTCTTGTAAAATTTTGGCCATCTTGCCCAAGTTTCTCTCTAAGCTTTGAATTGCTGCTTGCTGATTTCTGATGATCTGATCTTGTTCCTCAGTTTTCTTGTCGTGCTTTTCCATAAATTTTTCAAGCATTAATTCCATTGAGGACTTGGATCCTTGACCTGCAGCATTCTCTCGAGGTGGTTGGTTCGTTTGGTTATCGCGTTGGAAACCAGGGGGGTTCGAGTTTCTCGGGGGGTAGTTATTGTTTTGGTTATTGTTGTTATAACCTCTGTTGTTATTGTACCCCTGATTGTTGTTGTTGTACCCCTGATTTCCTCCCTGATAATTACCTCGGTACCCATTGTTGATGTAATTCAGTTCTTCTTCTGCAGACATCATCGGTTGATGCTGCTGGCACTCTTTCGTGAGATGTGGCCCTTTGCATATATCACATCCAACCTGTATAGCATGTAAACAACTAGTTATTTGGTCTAATTTACGTTCAAATACCTGTTGGTTATTCTTAAGTGCAGCCACTTCATCATGTTGTCGATCATCAACTGCCTTAAGGGATGCATGATTCTGTCCGACTCGCCTGTCGGATGTCCATTCCAAGCTGTGCATCGAGATGTCTTCGAGAAGTTGATACGCTTGAGTTGGGGTTTTGTACATGAATAGTCCTCCACTTGAAGAATCTAGGAGGGAACGAGATGTGTGATCTAATCCCCTGTAGAAAATATGTACTATGTTGTTCTTCTCCAAACCGTGGTTGGGACATTTCCGTAGTAAGCTTTTCAGTCTTTCTCAGGCCTCCGTTACCTTTTCACCTGATTCCTGCATAAAACCTAAAATATCAGTTTTAAGTTTATCAGCCTTGGCTGGTGAAAAATAACGAGTAATAAAACGGCTTCGGAGTTCATCCCAAGTCGTAATAGAGCCTGGCTCTAATGATTTAACCCATTCTTTTGCATCCCCAACTAAGCTGAAGGGAAACAATCTCAACCTCATGGCATCAATTGTTACATCTCGTTGTTTGAACAGTTCACAAATCTCTAGAAAGTTTTCTAGATGTCTATTGGGATCACTGCATAATCTTCCGTCAAAGTTTAGATCCCGCACCATACTGATGAATTGCCCTTTAATCTCAAAATTGATATTGTTCAATTCAGGTACTAAGATAGATGGATTAGGGCTAGTTGGTGCTGTTTGCCTGGTGTTCCACATGGGTTGCTCTTGTGGCGGATCTGGTGGTACTTGATCGCCCATGTCGAAAATTGGGTTTTCGATAGATTGAAAGTTGATTGACTCGAGATATTGCGCTGCTAAAACTGCTCTACGTCACTGGCGAAGAAGTCTCTCTGGTTCAGAAAACGGTGATAACGGATCTGAATCAGAGCTACGGGTCATACACCTGCAAAACTTAAAGCAAATCATAAAAACGCAACAGTTTAACAACTTCAATTAAACCAGACAAATAAAAAAACGATGAAAATAACTTGTTTAGAAATAGATCTCTAGACAAGGATCGATTAACTAATTAATTCTAAATTAATAATCTCGCAACTGTTCCCCGGCAGCGGCGCCAAAAACTAGATGTGGTAAAACTAGTTATTAAAATAATCACCTAAAATACACCTTTCCTAGATTACCACACTCTTAGGCAAGTATGACCTAATCGTGAGAAATATAGTTTAGGTAAGTAAATTCGGGTTTATTCGTCTCCACAGGGAACAATTAAGCTGATTATGTAATATAAAACTAATTAATTAAACTGAACAAATAATAGAAAAGGGTTTTCATTTGGGATATCTTTATTTGCAAACTGAATAATAAAACTAAAATTTGTTGTTTAAAATAAACAATTGATCGAAAATGACGAAGAAGTGTTTCAATATTAAGGAGTATATTCACTATGACTCGAATCCGTCTAGGTATAGGTTTGGTTTTAAAGTACCGATTTAATTCATGTTCTAGAAGTTTAAGGAACTAGATTTCTCTTAAAACCTTACAATGAATCTAATATGATCTCTAGGAATTTCTTCTCAAGAAATCTATTTAAATCCACACTCCTGCTTATTACTTCTAACTAGGCCCGGCTTTCCGAGACCTTCTAATCCTAGGAATTTCTTCTCTAAAGATCAGACTTTTAGTTTCACCTAGGTTATTGGTATCAAATCTCGGACCCCTATTTCTAGTGAGTCGCTGACTAGGTCAAGAGTATGAAAAGTCAGGGGAATTACTAGATCAATTCAATGTTGTCAATATTTAGCCAATCGAGTAATAAACAGATTCAACAATGCAAAATTAGAGGTTTAACAAAAAGGTTCTTTGTTAAAAATATAAGTATTCAAACATTCATTATTAAATCCTAAGAATATCCAAACCTAAAACCCTAACTTCATCTAATCATAGCGAATATAAGATGATTAGCACATAGACATGCTAAGAATCATCAAACAACCGTAAAGAAATGTAAACATAAACATAATGATAATCAAAAGTGATAGAAAACCAATGTTTAAGCCTTGAAATCTTGATCTTGAGTGCTCCTTTGGTATTTTTCGGCTGCCTTTCGGAAATTAGGTCAAAAGTCCTGAATCAGATCTGCAAATTCGCTTAAATAGGTGTCAGATCGCACAATATCGTGTCGCTAAGTGTCAAGATAGCGTCGCTATCTTTGGAACCCGCCATTTTTCGCGCCGCTATCTAAAAGATAGCGGCGCTATCTCCTCTTTGTGACACCAAACAGCGACTCATTTTAGCGTTTTGGACTGAAATAGCGACGGAGATAGCGACATAGATAGCGCCTCTATCTATAGATAGCGCCTCTATCTCTTGAATTTCTGCATTTCTTCATTTCTTGTATCATTTTAACCCGTTTTTGTTACTTTTTCTTCTATAGCCTGAAAAACACAATGGAAACTACAATTTGAGTGATAACATCATATTCTAATCGATAAACACATATAAAAATAGGTATATTGGCAGATAAAAGTATGTCTAAATCTGCCAATATCAGGGTGTTCTTGTAAAGGGCATGACTCGTCAACAAAAGGGGAATTGTTTCTCAGATATTAAGCATTACCATTGGGAACATCCCTACCTTTTTCGGGTCGGTGCAGATTTTGTAAATAGGAGATGTGTATCCGGTGAGGAGGCTCATGACATTCTCAACAAATGTGATAGAGGACCTACCAGGGGTCATTTTGGTCCTAATTACACAGCCCGGAAAGTTTTAGATGCGGGATTTTATTGGCCTATGATCTTCAAAGATGCATATGGTATGGACAAGACTTGTGATGCCTGTTAAAGAACATAGAGTATTTCCAAACGGGATGAAATGCCTCAGCATGACATCCAAGTTAATGAAATCTTCGATATATGGGCTATCGACTTCATAGGTCCATTCCCGAATTCTCAAGGTAATAAATATATCTTGGTTGATGTTGACTATGTATCAAAATGGGCCGAGGCAAAAGCTCTCCCTACAAATGATGCCCGGGTCGTTGTCAAATTTGTGCAATCTTTGTTTTGTCGGTTCAGTTGTCCCCGTGCTCTCATTAGTGATCGGGGCACTCATTTCGCTAATCACCTCATGGAGAAAACCTTATAGCGATATGGTGTGCATCACCAGTTTTCAGCTTCATATCATCCACAAACAAGTGGACAAGTTGAGAATACCAATCGAGCACTCAAAAGAATTCTTGAGAAAACTATTGAGAGAAATCCTAAATTATGGTCTCAAAAGTTAGATGATGCTCTTTGGGCATTCCGAACCGCTCATAAAAATCCAACCGGCTTTACACCTTACTGAATGGTTTATGGGAAAGCATGTCACCGCCATCTTGAAATTGAACATAAAGCTTATTGGGCTATCAAGGAGTGTGACATGGATGTGATTCTAGCGAGTACCGAGAGGCGGTATCAATTAAACATTCTTAATGAGGATAGTTTCTTGCCTATGAAAATTCCAAACTTTATAAAGAGAGAACAAAAAGTTGGCATGATAAGAAATTGAAAGCTAAAAAGTGTTTCAAACCGGTAGATAAAGTTCTCATTTCTCAATAACATTATAAAGTTTCTCCCAGGAAATTGAAAACCAAATGGGCGGGTCCTTATACCGTTTTTCAGCAAAACCCTTGCAAGTATGTAGATCTCAATTGTGATAATGGTCATTTTAGCATAAATGGTCATCGTTTGAAGCATTGTTTTGGGGATGAAGTTGAGAATGTGAAAGTTGATGAGGTGGAGGTGATTAATTTCGTCTCGATTGGTAATTGTTTATTGAGAAGAGAAATCCGGGTCGAGCTCTAGACTCGTTTATCTTTGTAGGGCTTCTCGGGAGGCAACCCATGTGTACCGTGGTTTGTTTCCTTTTCTTTTCTGCGTTTTTAGATGTTTAGGTTCTTATTTCCGTTCGTTTCTAGAAAAAATTCTGCGACATTTGCATTTTTAGGAATTTGCGTCGTGGTTTTTGTGCTTCGTGTCGTGATATTGTGAGGTGAAAAGTTCACCTTCATGTTTTTTATTTCGCGTGCAATTGCTGGAACAAATAATCCATTTCGCGATCGTGGATTCATTCGTGTCGAAGCCTTGAAAGAACGCGTTCGGGGTTGGCCCGATCCGTTTTCGAATTTGGATCTAGGGGTTTTTCGTGTCGTGGTTTATTCGTTTCGTGTTGCGAACTCTCCGTGATTTTTATTCTTCGTTTTCTTCTTCAGCTGAATTCACGCCAAAACCCTAGTTTTCCCCATCGCGATTTCGGTAGTCTGCACAAAATTTCCGGAGATTTCTTGCATTTTCCGGCCGTTTCCTTCAATTTTCTTCCTTATTTCTTGCTAAAATGGCTTCTAGGGTAAGTTTTTGCTTGTTCTTTCTTAGTTTTCTTCGAAAAATTTGCTTTTAGTTCAAAATTTTCTTACTTTGCTTAGAAAATCATGTTGATTATAGCTTCATAACTACTTGTTAGTTGTTCCTAGAAAAGCCTTATTTAAAAATTTCGAAACTTGAAACCTACATTGTTATAATTTTAGGCTTTCAGATTTTTGTCTCTCGTTTAAGATGATAATCAGGGGAATAGTTAGACACTTCATAACTGGCTTGAAATTTGGTCAGAAATTTGGTTAAGGATGTGAAATTTGGTCAATATTTTTCAAATATAATATCAAAATTTTCAAATGAAAAAATTTCTAGAGTGTTAATAAACATTTCACTTAGTTTTAAAATAATTAAATTTAAATAAAAATGAAATAAAAATATGTTTAAATTATTATTTAAATTGTTCTTATTTTCAAAACTAAGTGTGGGAAGGGGTTCGTCAATTGTTTTTATACGTTATTTCAATACCCTTCTTTATTACATAAATTGTCTAACTTTAACACCTTATTTACATAAATTATCCTTGTAGGCAAAGCGACCACGAGCATCAACATCAGCGGCTGCACCTGATCCTGAACCTGAATTGAATGCGGATGGTTTTCCAGTTACTCTAAAAACCGGAGGGCAACACGTCTTCTTAGACTTTAGCAACGCACCAACACCGAAAATAAGTGAGGATTGCGAAAAGAAAAAGCGGGCAATTATCAGGAAAAATATAGGAGTTGGAAAAACTCCTGGGAAATTCTCGGAAACCGTAGAAAGACACAAGATATTAAGGCTTATTTGGTCCGAGAATACCAAGATGCTGACGGTGAACTTTTGTTCTGATGTAAGGCATGGGAAGTCGCACTGACAATGAGGGAACCTGTGTGTGATGAGCTAGTTGTCGAGTTCCTCTCATCTGTGACTTTTAACAAAGTAGCCGCGTCGCGGGGTCCGAATACAAACTGTTTGGAGTACCTAATTGCAAACAAGTGGGTGTCTCATTTAATTTGCTGTTAATTTGGGGTTGTATACTCGAGGGGATGTCAACAACCCACATTTCTTAGATTACTTGTGTAGTTGTTCGCTCAAGGGGCCAAGATTTGTCGATGAGTTTTGGAATCAGTTGGGGTACTTCCTTATGACAATGCCAACACTAAAGAATCCCAAATTCGGAGGGCTAAATATTGATTCCTCCATCGTATGATCTCAAGCACAATTAGAGATCGAATAGGTGGGGATGAAAAAATTAACAAGGACATGTGGCTCCTCCACCAACTCATCCATCCTGAATTGTTGACAAATATGTCGTACATATTGGCATGTTTTTTAAGTGGTTCAGCGAAAGGTCATCGAACAAAGAGTGGGTTATGTGGTGGCCATTATATCACCCGACTCGCACTGGCCGTTGGTATTAGTATCCGCGTTGTGAAAACTTTACAGGTTTCTGAGATGGATATTATTGATGAACGAAAGATGGTTGGTATGAAAGTTATTCAGAAAGACCCAACAAAAGATTGGGCATGGGATGAGTATCCTCCATTGGATGCATGGTATTTTCAACAACCGCCACAACAAAAACCGGTAGCAGATGAACAGGTCAACATGCAACCTGTGATGGGTAACACACCCATTATAGGTCAACACTTGGGGCAAGCTAGAGCATCCGGCTCTCAGTTCGGGCATGATGGTCCATCGGGATCCGCCTCGGGCCCATCCTCATTTGACCTATTTATCTCATACCAGCGATACGTTGAGACGGTTGACTCTTTGCAATCCCAGATGCAAAGACTGACCTATAATGATGTACAAAGATATCGTGAGACAATGTGGCACACTGATGTTTTAAACAGTTTGGTAAACCGTCGGGACCCACCTCCTCAGTTAGTTCGCCAACCATTTTAATGCCAAATGATCCATCCCCACACAATTACCAGAGTTATGAAGAGTGGTACCAAGATTCCAACAATTGGTACAGTCGGGACCCACCACAACAGTAGCATTGATGCGACATCAATAAATAAATAAATAAATTATTTGCTCTTGTTTTGTCTCGATGTTTGCTGATTGATGCTTGAATGTCTTCAAGACTGCTGAACTCGAGAGGAAATTGCTCAATGCCCAGGGCGTATTTATTTCTTTATCATTTTTTAATTCCCCATTAGTGTTAAATTTCTTGCATTGAGGACAATGCAAATTTCAAGTGTGGGGAGGGGGTGAATTAAAAATCTCACCACTTAATTTTGTGAACTCTTTGAAATAATCATCTAAATGCACGTAAATGTTTAAATGATATTATGATTTTTAATTGAAATTAGGCAAAAAAAAAAAAAAAAGATAAAAATTAGACATTTCTCAATGATTCGAGAAAACAAAGTAGGAAAATTATTTCATTTTAAACGATAAAATTTGTTTTAGTTTTTATGTCTCAGAACTTGTGGCTTTTTATTATTTTAAAAAATCCTTTTAGAAGCCTATTAAATCTTTAGTAGCCTAGGTAATACAACAGGTCTTTCATATTTCAAAATTTTTCCTTAAGTTAACTTCTAACCTAAAAGGTTGAGGTTGGATATTCGTAAAATTCAAAAGGATGACTTTAAGGATTAAGAAATATATAAAGGACTAAACTATAGTTTTTGACCAAGTAAGTCAAAGTCCTGACTAACTCAAAGTAGTAGTTTAAATAATGCTTATATTCCATAAAAGATAGTGGGAGCTATGACTAAAATATTTATTAAAGTTTAATAAACCTAGTACAATAAATATGTAATGTTTTCCGAAACATAGTGAATTTTTTCAACGAAATATAATAGTATGTTCGTGAGATTTATCAAGTCCTACTCGATAAAGATATCATCGCGAAATCATAAGGTCAAGATCATGAGTTATGGAGTTATATTGATTGAAAGTTCATTTAGTTTTGTGAAGTTAAGGAAAATATTACCAAGTCGTTAGCTGAAGTTAAGGAAAATAATAAATGATCATAAATTAGGTTATTGCAAACCTAATAGCACGTTCACAAGTTTTGTGATTGATTATTGCAAACCTAATAGAATATTCACAGTCTAGTGAATAATTTATTGTTTAAAGGTATTTCCCTAACTAGTAATAATATATCTACAAATCAGTAACTAAAAGGTTCTTAGTTACAAGATGAAATTTATGAATTCAAGAAACTAAGGAGTTACTTTCCAATATTCCTAAGTTTACAGAATTTTATAAAAGAAAAGACTAGAATATGTCCTACTGTCGCAAGAACAAAATCTAGCAAAGACAAGAGTCATAGTATTTTTTCAAATACTTATCTTATGTCTTTTAGTTTAACAAAAATAACTAAACTGTAATTAGTGATAAAGTTACAATTATATAAGCTATTAAGTAACTGATACAAACACAAGGAATAAGTAATGATTCAGTATTAATAATTCAGTATCTATGTCCAACTAGGAATAGTACATGAACTAGTATCATTGTTATTCACACTTTGTATGTTTTAGAATATCCATGAATCAAAGTTATTTTATTCAAAAGGAATAATCCGTGACTACTCGTCTTTGTGGGAACCTTTATGGGGCGTTGACGTCATCGCGGTATTTGGTGGAGATTTGAGTTTCTCGAATATAGCTACGCAAGTCTTGTTTGCAGACCAAATATCGGTGATACTCTGCCGTATCGACGAATATTGGATGGACCACCGTGATAATATTTCGTGGTTTTAAAGTAAAAAAGTATTGATCACATAGGTTGTCCTTAAGCCTGATGTATTTGATTTGGGATACGATAACTAATGTATTTTTGTTTGTCTTAGACACTCTGTGAAAGGATTATCATACGAGACCTTACTAGTTACATAGGAAGTCGTAGTTTCAAGTCGAAATACACAAGATGGTAATTGCACCTCCTTTTTAGAAGAGATTTTTCTGGGTCCCTTGACATGATGGAAAAATTGATAGAGTGCATGGCCATGCCCAAACGAACTAATTTATTCTTTATCGTTTATCACAAAGTTTTAATCAAGAAGTTAAGAAATGATTCTGAATACAGGAGTTGATCGGTTCTACCATGCTCGTATTCATTATCACAAATATCATGCTGCAAGGGATAAACCTAACACGTTACCCGAGAATTAAAGACGGTTTATTTACTGGAGGATGCTATTAAAAAAGGTTTTCTAAACTATACATGGGTATAAGATTTTCTATGGGGTTGGTTATCATGTATCGCCTGTGTAGGGGCCTCTGCATGCTAGTGTCGTCAAGTTAAGGTTACGAACTTGCACAAGTGGGAGTATGTTGGATTTATATGCACGGTTAGTCAACATATGATGTCACATCCATGCCTATAGAACACTCAAGGGTCACACCGGTGAGTGCATGTAACAATCGAGTAGTTATTCAATGATACTTGGAGAGGAATGATTTATAATAGTTAATCTAAATCAATAAGTATTAAGTTAAGATTAACTTATTACTAGATTAGTATAACTAACTAATTAATACAAGTATTTATGTATTTGCTAGTTAAGTAAATATATAATGTATTAATTATACATTATCCATAATATGATCTAAAGCAATTAATCAAATTGTGCTTGGATAATATTATTGTCTAAATTATATAAAGTTTATTATATAATTAATTATTAAACGTATAATATAAGTACATATATATTTTGGTATTTATACCAAATAGTTTTATATGTTCAATAAATAATAGACTTTTCAAGTTTTATTAAACGTATAAAATGTTCAATAAATAATAGACTTTTCAAGTTTTATTAATCTTACACATTAGCATCTATAAATACTCATTCTCATATTGCAAAAAATTTAACACTTCAAAGGTGCATCCAAAAATATACTTAACAAATGGAGTCAACAAGAAAGATCTATAGGGCTTTTATTATATATCGTCGCAATTAAATGGTAATCCAACATAATCTTTATAATTTTGTTTTAGAGAGAGTATGTTAGTTATTTTTGTTTAAAATTACACAACCACTTTTGTATATATGTATAAAGTTGTTATTCGTTGTTTATTTACATTTTGTATAAAAATTATATTATATAGTATATGCGATTATGTATGATATTATCACAATTATTTAAGATGGGTATCTTACCATGTTAATGGTCACAAATTGTTGTTCATTTGATTTGTTATTTTACTTTTAATCCAATTAATAGATTTTGATCACCATTTTTCACATCGTGTGATTCTTTAATAAGTAGGAAAATATTAATTAAATATATTGGTGGTTGTTGAATTGATGCTTATTTTCGTTTGTATACGTATAATAAAATATAAAAAATGAGTTTCATGTTAATGTTGCATTTATTAATTGCATGGTATTAATTGCAACTTCAAAATTGGAACTCAATTTATATATATATATAGATGTCTACTCATACGAATATATTATAATACTTGACCTTAGTATTGATAAAGTTATCATTTATAGTTATAAGAAAAATAAACAAAATATAGAATTAAATTATAGAGGGGTTTAAATTGTAACATTGTTAAATAGATGGACTAAAGAAAACAACATTAAAAGTTGATCAAGTGGTTATAGAAGAATAAGTAGTTGGAGTGACCTCTTAAAAACGTTGATTAGTTGAAACCGATAGAATCAAAACCCAAAAATGATGAATTCTCAAAACCGAAACCAAACTGATTGGATGTATATGGTTTCAGTTCGATTGGTTTTTATTCGGTTCGATTTTTTCTGCCCAAATGCTCACCTCAACAAAAAATATAGTTACAGATAAGTCGTCGCCATATTGTGCCGAACTGCCGGTACACTGCTATAAAAAAACAAGTAAGTGAATCATCTACATGCTTAATTATTTGGCACGCTTGAAAGTGCTAAAAACAAAATCATTCGGAACAACTTATAAATCCCGTCCCAAATACTTGATTATTTGGCATACATGTTTACATAGTGCCAAATACTTAGTTATTTGGCACGTGATTTCACATTTGTCCCAAATACTTGACTATTTGGCATCAAGTTTAACTAAGAGTGCCTAATATTTAATTATTTGGCACATGTTTTAACACCCATTCCAAATACTTTATTATTCGGCATAACATTTTATAAATGGTGCCAAATACTTCTTTATTTGCGATAATTTTTTAAATCTGTACCAAATACATAGTTATTCGGCGCAAATTCTGAAACATGTGCCAAAAACGTATTTATTTGGAACCACTTTTACAAATGGTGCCAAATACGTCTGTTTTTGGCACTGCTTTTTTAACCGATCCAAATAATTCATTAGTTGGCACGATGATAAAAAGTGTGCCAAATAAAGGTTTTTGGCACCGTTTTTTCCCTCTTCCAAAAAAGTTGGTCCGAGGACTCCCTTTTTCTTGTAGCAGCGGAAGTCTTTTTTTGAAGTTGTGACTTTGTCGCTTTGTTGTTCTTCATGATCCTTAGCTCCTAACCGTTGTTGATAGTGACGGAGTATGGTCTAATCTTCTTTTCTTTTAAATCTTCTTGACTGTTGTTGATGATGTTGGAGTACAGTCATCGGATCTCTTCACTATTTTCAACCAGGGAAAACTAGGATCACATAGATTGCTTGTTAACACAATAGTTACAGAAACTGTGTGACCTACGTTCAACATTGGCTTTGATGTTAGCACTGGTAGGATTTCCATTCAATAATCGTTGAATACCAATATTTTTGGTATCACTATGAATGTTCCGACAATATCACAAAAATATCTTGGTAGAATGGCTGTGTCCTATAAGTGTTTAATTCGGTTCTAGACTCGATTAGTGGACAAACGAAGGCGAGGACTGTAGAGGTGTCCTGCTTTTCAATATCAACAATCTCCAAATGAGACGTCGATAACATATGTGTTAATCTCTGTGTTTTTGAAACAAGTACTTTTTGTACTTGAGTGGCTGGGAGGGTTGTGCATTGCATCACTGGGTCCATCATGGCTTTTTCAATATCAGAGAGCAACATATGCAATTTGATAGAAATGTGGCTACCCGGCTTTTTAATCAGTTAGGTAGGTTTTTCGTTTTCTTTAACCCTGTCACACACTCCTCACTCGAGCTCACTTTTTCAATTTTCCACTACTCTCTCGTTTCATTTTATCATGAGATTAGATGATTTGCACCCCAAACTTCATTCCCCCTCTCAATTTTTACCTTTGCGCACCCCAATCAAGATCCCATGATACTTGAGTCTGCTCACTTTAGTTCCTATATTGTAGGTGGCTCCGGGGAAGACCATGGTGGTAATAGCAGATCATAGGAGTTATTTGAGAGTGAACTATAACGCTCATGTGCAATTTAATCAGCATTTTAATTTTCCATTGGAATTTTCTATGTTTTCGGTATAAGTTGCTATTTGGTTGGTGATTTTAAAGCAAAGCAACTTGATCATTTTAGGTAACACAGACTCACATAGAGTAACCGTTAACACACCATATGAATCAGTAGTCGTTTGTACAACCGTTGATTCAAATATTTGACCAGCGTTTAGAGTTGGCGTGATTTTAGCTCTAGCAGGATTTCCACTCGATCCTCGTGAAACATTAGATTGTGATGCCACTACGAGTGTTCCGATGGATTCACGGAGTGTCACACCCCGCCAAAAATGAGTTTTACTTCATTTAAAATGTTTTGCGGAAGAACGGAGGTGTAACGTTCATGACAACATATCAAAAATTAAGTAAACAAACAACCACACAATAACGAAAATAAAAGTAGTTCCACTTTCTAAAAATAGAAAGTTTCCAAAAATAGCAAGTTTCCTAAAATAGAAATTGTTTGAAAATGAAATGATTGTTCGTAAACTTAATGTTTTATTCATGGCTCACGACAATCCCAGTGCTCATATCCTCCAGTTCCACTGCACCTAATCACCTGGAATAACATAAATATAAAAGGGTCAACAATAATGTTGAGTGAATCCACATGGTTAATGTTTATGATAAAAGTAAAGTATTTGCTACCCAAAATGTTTGTTTTGAAAATAAGTTTATGACTGAAAAAGTATAAGGTTTAACACTCATATGATATGAAAAATAAGTATGAAAAGTAAAGTGTAATTGCAGAAGATCTATAATTACTAGTTTTGTTTATGAAAATGTGTTGAACAAGTTTTTATGTTTGACATCGCACGACTGTTATCCCCAACATGTAGCTAGTCTATTGAGTTAATATACCAACCCCTATGTCCACAATCAACACTTCAACTCCAGTATGTTATCATTCTTTTATGGATATACACTCCCGAAAGATGTCTTGGATAAACCAAGTAATGATCAAATAATGTTGGGAGGATGAGTATCAGCCAATAGTACTATCTACATATGCATGGTCTAGATCCACTAGTTAATGATTGATGGCACCTTAGTCCGGTATAATAATTGTTTGTCATGCCAACGCGATAATGAAAATGTATAGTGGTTGTACAGTCATAGTAAAGTAGTAGCATTTATTTATGTTTTCCACCCTAAATGTTTATAAAACAGTAAAAGAGTAAAAGGGGCTGTGGACTCACTTGGGCAAAGCTTAGCAACAGTTAGGACACAGGATTCCTTCACAGACTCCTAGCTTCCTAAACGTTATAACTTTCTAATTAGACTAAGCTAACACAGGCGATTCTAGTTATGATATAAGATATATGATATGCGATTAATGTTATGTATTATGTTTTGTGACATCGAATGAACTTAGATCATTGGGCCTTAATGGCCGAAATGAAATGAAATGAAATGAAATGAAATGGGCTTCGAAATGAAATGAAATGGGTTAGGCTTAATGGGCCTAGATTGGGCCTAGATGGGCTTAATGGGCCACTAGGTGGGCCACTTGGTCCTCATATTGGGCTTAGGTCCGATTCGGTTGGGACATGGATTGGGCTTGGCCTAATTGGGTTCGGTATGGATATTAATGGGCCAAAGGTTTGGGCTTTGGTCCAAATGGGGTTGGATATTAATGAGCCAACTAAAGTTTTGGCCCGATGGATTAACATAGATCGAATGCGCCAAGTACGGGCCTTGGCCCAATTAAGTATTCGGGTTTGGGCCGATCGGTTGGGTCAAGTATCCGGCCTTGACCCGGTTTGACTTATGGGTCAAAATTAGTCCATTCTAAAGTCAACAAAAGTCAACATGTATTCTAAAGTTTGGATTGTTCATTCACTCTGATCATCGGTTTGAGGATGATAGGCAGTACTCATATCGAGAGATTTTTGCAATGATTGCCAAAATCGAGATGTATAACGACTAACACGATCAGATATGATCGCGACTGGCACACCATGCCGAGATACGAATTCTTTTAGATAGATTCTCGTTAACTTCTCAATTTGGTCAGTTTCCTTAATAGGAATGAAATGAGCTGATTTGGTCAATCGATCAACAATTACCCAAATTGTATCTTGACCACTAGACGTTTGAGGAAACTTGGTAATGAAATCCATAGAGATTTGTTCCCATTTCCATTCAGGGATCTCTGGCTGTTATAGAAGACCGGACAGCTTCTGATTCTCTGCTTTCACTTTGGCACAAGTTAAACATTTGCTGACATACACTGCGATCTCTTTCTTCATATTCGGCCACCAGTACAATTCTTTGACATCTTTGTACATCTTGTCAGCACCCGGATGAATAGAATAGTTGGATTTATGAGCTTCATTCAAGATGATGTCGCGAACACTTCCATGATTAGGAACCCATAAACGATCCATGAAATAAAGGGTTCCATCCACCTTTGCTTCTAACTGCTTTTCCATACCACACAAAGCTTCACTTTTGATTTTCTCTACCTTCAAGGCTTCAGTTTGGAATTCATGAACTTGGGAAGATAGATTAGAACGAACAGAAATTGTAAGGGCTCGAACATGACGAGGCGTCAGCTACCACATTAGCTTTACCAGGATGATACTTGATCTCAAAGTCGTAATCATTCATCAAATCTACCCATCTGAGCTATCTCATGTTGATCTCTTTCTGATTAAAGATATGTTGCAAGCTCTTGTGATCGGTGAATATTGTGCATTTGGTACCGTAGAGATAATGTCTCCAAATCTTCAATGCGAACACAACGACACCCAACTCGAGATCATGAGTTGTATAATTCTTCTCATGGTTCTTCAGTTGTCGAGAGGCGTAGGCAATCACTTTGTCATGCTGCATCAATACACAACATACCCTTGGTGCGAAGCATCACAGTACACCACGAAATTGTCAATTCCTTCAGGAAGACAAAGTATAGGAGCAGAACATAATTTAGATTTAAGAGATTGGAAGGCTGATTCTTGCTTTTCACCCCAGACAAATTTCTCATCCTTAAGTGTTAACACCGTTAAATCCTTTGCGATCTTAGAGAAATTTTCTATGAATCTTCTGTAGTAACCAGCAAGACCAAGGAATTGTCTCACTTCAGTTCGGGTCTTTGGAGCTTCTCAATTCTTTATAGCTTCTATCCTCGTATGATCAACGTGGATACCTTCCTCGTTGATGATATGACCCAGAAATTGGACTTCACGCAACCAGAATTCGCACTTGGACAAATTGGCGTACAACTTCTCTTTCTCCAACAACTCAAGAATAATTCTTAAGTGCTCTTCATGCTCTTCTCTCGATTGCGAATAGATGAGAATATCAACGATGAAAACGATAACGAATTTTTCGAGATATTGCTTGCACACTCTGTTCATGAGATCCATAAACACAGCAGGTGCATTGGTCAAACCAAATGGCATTACCAAAAATTCGTAATGACCATAGCGAGTTTTGAAACCAGTTTTGGGCACATCATCGTCACGAACTTTTAACTGATGGTAGCCTGAACGAAGATCAATCTTGGAATAGAAACTCGATCCTTAGAGTTGATCGAATAGATCATCAATACGGGGAAGAGGATATCGATTTTTAATGGTTACTTTTTTCAATTCATGATAGTCAATGCACATCCTCATTGAACCATCTTTCTTTTTAACGAAGAGGACCGGAGCTCCCAGGGCGAGAAACTCGGTCGAATGAAACCAAGATCAAGAAGTTCTTGCAATTGCGATGAAAGTTCTTGCATTTCAGACGGTGCAAGACGACAAGGAGAACGCGCAATAGGTGCGGCTCCTGGAATCAGATCAATACGAAATTCAACTTTTCTCTGAGGTGGCAGTCCATGCAATTCGACAGGAAAAACGCCAGGAAATTCACAAACGATAGGGATGTCCTCAATCTTACGATCTTTGGACTTTGTGTCAACGACATGAACAAGAAAGGCTTGACATCCTTTACGAAGATATTTTTGAGCTTTCGTGGAGTTTATGATTTTTATGTTTTTGTTTCTTTGTTCACCTTGAATTATTAATGTTTCTGTTTTGGATATAGGGATTCGAATTTGTGTATTGTGGCATATAATTTCAGCACGGTTTTAGATAACCAATCTATCCCTATGACGATATCAAAACTACCTAGCTCTATAGGCAGGAGGTCTATATCGAAAATGTGATCATCTAGGTCAAGCTTACAACCTTTAAAAACTTCACTAGACCTAACAACTTTGCCATTCGCTAGTTCGATCTCATATTTAACTTTCAAACGTTCAGGATTAAGATTTAAGAAACTTTTAAAGTCGGTCGATACGAAACTCAAGTCGGCTCCCGAATCAAATAAAATAGAAGCAAAATGATAGTTGACGATAAACGTACCGGTAATGGTATCAGGATTTTCGTGAGCTTCCTGAGCATTCTTAACAAATGCCCGACCACGACCATTCTGACGATCATTGTTGTTGTTGGCATTGCGGTTGTTGTTGCGGTTGTTGTTACGATTGCCATTGTTATTGTTGTTGTTGCCCATCTGATTGTTGTTGTTCTGAAGCTTAAGGCGACGATTACGATAATGGTTAGGATCACCACCCTCGTAACAAACAGGATTCTTAGGAGTATTGTTGGACGAACATCTTCTGAAATTGTGACCCCAGCGGTCACACTTGTGGCACTTCTCACACTGACCATCATGATGCCAATTACACTTGTTGCACTTGGGCTTGCTTCCAGCATTGGGCTTAGAATCAGGGTTAGACTGATTGTTGTTGTTCTGATTGGAAGCAACATAGCTCTTAGTCTTCTGATACTTGTTCCCTTTGTAGTATCGTTTGTTGTCGTAGGAACGCTTCCCGTTTTCATTGTTCGAAGTCTCAGAGGATTTGCTAGACACCACTAGCTTGTCTTTGAATGATCCACTACTCATAGCATCATCAGTCAACCTTGTAGCACGATTTACAACATCTTCAAAAGTCGTCGGTTCAGAAGCAATGATATGAGTATGAATAAGATCATGTAGACCTTGAAGATACTTCTCGATACGCTTAAATTTAGGGGAAACCATATGCGGGACGAGATGAGCGAGTTCTTGGAAATTAGTCATGTAGGTAACAATATTAGATCCAACCATGGACAGATTCCATAGTTCCACTTCAACTTTCTGTAGCTCTCTCCTTGGACAAAACTTCCGAGTCAACTGATCTTTAAACGCAGTCCAACTCATAGCATCAACATTAGCACGACCTAAGACTTGCACTTGGGAATTCCACCAGGATAACGCTTCTTTGGACAATGTGCTAGCAGCAAACTTCACCATATTCTCAGAGGCACATTGAATGATACTGAAAATAGATTCCACCTTCTCAATCCAGTGGATGATAGCAATGGCACCTTCAGATCCAGAATATGTCGGAGGATGACATGATGTAAAGGTCTTAAACGACTGACCTTGACGATTAGCATTGGGATCTGAAGTTTAAACAAATAAAGAAAGAAAAGGAAAACTAGGTTAAAATAAAGCAAAAATAAATGAATCTTCTCTTGTGGAGTCGAATGATATACCGTTGTTTCCATTGTTAGCAGCACCACCGACATTTCCTCTTGCTGCGTTCATTTGAGCCATCGCTTCAACGATTCGGTGTTCCACCATTTGTTCAACAGTTTCTGCATTTCCTCCTCGAGCCATTGATGAATTGCTGATACGAGTAACACGATTCAAAACAAAGAATTAAGAAAAGAATATTATAGAAGAATTATAAAGAAAAGATATAATATTATAAGAATCAAGGAATATATATACAATGGCGTAGTTGTAGTAGTAGTAGACGTAGATAGATAGATGTAAATATAGTAGTAGTAGAGACGTATAGAAAATACAATTTATAGAAAAAATAAGATTGTACTAAAATATCACTTTTATTAAACACGTTCATAATAGTTTTAAAAAGTATGGCACATACGCCAATTACTGAATAAAAGAAAATACTAATTTAAAAACTAACTTTTTATTATAGTTAAACATAAAACCTAATAATAGTAATAGAAAAACAAATATAGACGAAATGTAGATGACTAATCATCTTCTTCTAGCTCAGAGTCTTCCTCAGGCTCTGACTCTTCTTCTGATTCTTCCTCTGTTCTGATTCTTCTTCCGGCTCAGAGGCTTCTTCAGGCTCTGATTCTGATATCACATCTGGTTCTGGTTCTCTACGTCGTGGAGTTCTTGGAGCAACGTCACGTTTTGGTTTCGCAGGAGAACATATATATATATATATATATATATATATATATATATATATATATATATATATATATATATATATATATATATATATATATATATATATATATATATATATATATATATATATAAGACCACCTTCACGCTTACGATAGACAATAGGACGCTGACCACGAGCTGGCGTCGGAGGAGCATTAGTTATAATGGGAAAGGGACGTCTTCTTGGGCGAGGATGCCATGCGACAACATGAGGTTGTACCACCACTGGCACTGGAGCAACTGGCGCTGGGACTACTGGGACAGCTTCACCACGATCACTATCAGAATCAGACGAAATATCGAGGACACTAGTAGGTGACATTCTGTTTATCACGACGCATAAAATTATTAGATTATGAAAATTTTGGGCACTCTGACGAATGCTAAATATTACACTAAGGAAATACTAACTAGGGCAATTGTTCTAATCTAAAAAAAATGAAACTTCAGGATATGAGACCCAGCGTGCCATGAATATTTTTGTTTTGTAAAAGTTTTTGTTTTTCCCAAAAATCTTTTGTACTTACAAAATAGGCTTGCTAATTCACTATAACTTAAGCTCTGATACCACTCTGTTACACCCCGCCAAAAATGAGTTTTACGTCATTTAAAATGTTTTGCGGAAGAAAGGAGGTGTAACGTTCATGAAAACATAACAAAAATTAAGTAAACAAACAACCAGCAATAACGAAAAAAAAATTAGTTTCACTTTCTAAAAAAAGAAAGTTTCCAAAAATAGCAAGTTTCCTAAAATAGAAATGGTTTGAAAATGAAATGAATGTTCGTAAACTTAATGTTTTATTCATGTCTCACGACAATCCCACTGCTCATATCCTTCAGTTCCACTGCACCTAATCACCTGGAAAAACATAAATATAAAAGGGTCAACAATAATGTTGAGTGAATCCACAGAGTTAATGTTTATGATAAAAGTAAAGTATTTGCTACCCAAAATGTTTGTTATGAAAATAAGTTTATGACTGAAAAAGTAAAAGGTTTAACACTCATATGATATGAAAAATAAGTATGAAAAGTAAAGTGTAATTGCAGAAGATCTACAATTACTAGTTTTGTTTATGAAAATGTGTTGAACAAGTTGTTATGTTTGACATCGCACGACTGTTATCCCCAACAGGTAGCTAGTCTATTGAGTTAATATACGAACTCATAAGTCCACAATCAACACTTCAACTCCAGTATGTTATCGTTCTTTTATGGATATTTACTCCCGAAAGATGTCTTGGATAAACCAAGTAATGATCAAATAATGTTGGGAGGATGAGTGTCAGCCAATAGTACTATCTGCATATCCATGGTCTAAATCCACTAGTTAATGATTGCTGGCACCTTAGTCCGGTAAAATAATTGTTTGTCATGCCAACGCGATATTGAAAATGTATAGAGGTAGTACAGTCATAGTAAAGTAGTAGCATTTGTTTATGTATTCCAACCCAAAAGTTTATAAAACGGTAAAAGAGTAAAAGGGGCTGTGGACTCACTTGGGCAAAGCTTAGCAACGATTAGGACAGAAGATTCCTTCACAGACTCCTAGCTTCCTAAACGATACAACTTTCTAATTAGACTAAGCTAATACAGGCGATTCTAGTTATGATATAAGATATATGATATGCGATTAATGTTATGTTTTATGTTTTGTGACATCGAATGAACTTGGATCATTGGGCCTTAATAGGCCGAAATGAAATGAAATGAAATGGGCTTCGAAATGAAATGAAATGGGTTTGGGTTAGGCTTAATGGGCCTAGATTGGGCCTAATGGGCCTAATGGGCTTAATGGGCCACTAGGTGGGCCACTTGGGCCTCATATTGGGCTTAGGTCCGATTCGGTTGGGCGATGGATTGGGCTTGGCCAAATTGGGTTCGGTTTGGGTATTAATGGGCCAAAGGTTTGGGCTTTGGATCCAATGGGCTTGGATACTAATGGGCCAACTAAAGTTTGGCCCCGATGGACTAAGATAGATCGAATGGGCCAAGTACGGGCCTTGGCTCGATTAAGTATTCGGGTATGGGCCGATCGGTTGGGTCAAGAATCCGGCCTTGACCCCGTGTGACTTATGGGTCAAAATTAGTCCATTCTAAAGTCAACATTGGTCAAAATAGTCAACAAAAGTCAATAATGGTCCACTAGATTTAAAGTTGGTTGGCTAGATCTAGGGTTTAGCACAACAATGGTTCTAGATCTAGGGTTTTAGGTCAAGATCACAAGATTTAAACACAATGAACAACCGATTGATACAACAAACCAATTAAACGAAAAAATCAAACAAAACCTATTGACATGCATGCATGCACGTACGTCGGGCATCTATATATGAGTAGGGTGCCGAGACCATATGGCCTTTGGCCATGGTCTCGGGTTCATGTGACTACCGAAACAAGAAGGAAAACAACAAAAGGGATTCGGGTTTCATACCTTGCGGACGGATGAACGAGACCGAGAGAGACAAGGTGTTCGGGTTTTCTTGAGATCGACGGAACTTGGGACTGTTTTGGGGGTGCTTTGGCCGGACTTCAACAAGAAAGAAAAGGGTTTAGGTGATGGCGTTTAAATAGGGGAAGGGATTAGGGTTTAGAAGAGGAGTTATAGTGGTACAAGGACTTGTTTAAATAACGAACGGATAAAGATCAAAAGAAGAGATAAGGCCAACACCCCAAGGGGTGTTTTGGCCGAGTAGGTGGTCACGAGTGGAAGGGAAGGCCGGCCACATTGGTGGTCGGTCTAGACTTGGTGTCGGGTTAGGAGTGTAGTTCAGTTCGAGTCACATTTAATTAGTTAAGTACGTTTATTGTGTAACCTATAAAAGTTACCATTTTTAGAAATGTTTTTAGCTCAATGTGTCACCTTAAGAAAAAAAAATATGTTGTGTTGACTAAAATAGTCAAACACTAATGTATGGTGTAAAAATAGGTGTTTTATTGTGTGTTTGGATGCCAAAAATAGAAATGTCTAAATATAGAAACTTTCTAAATAAGGAAAGTTCTAGAAATGAAATGAGATTACATACCGGAAAAATCGAGTTGTCACACGGAGATCCATTTTTGTAGTGCATCTGTCCTAAATTGGAAATTTTTGTGGGTGAGATCTAGACACTTTGTGCATACAATCGAGAGTGAACCCGGGGCAGGAGGTTAATATTTTTCAATACTGACAGACTCCAAGTGAGCCGTCAGTAGATTATGTAATACGTCCCCTAATGAAATGAAAGAAATTCCTGTTGAGAGGAATCTGAGTAGGTGGTGGTGGCGTGCATTTGCTTTACAGGACCAGTAAAGTCTTGTGAAACATTCAACGAATGAATGATCACTTATTCTGAGGTTGCCCGGTTTATTGGTTGTTTGGATGCACTAAAAGGTGTGTTCTCTTAACGTTATCATGTTTTCACATCACCTTGCACTCACCTATTTCTATACCCTAGACCTATACCCTCATATTTAGAAAAATATTTCTCTGGGAAGGTAAAGCCGGTTTTGGCAAAATCACGGGAAGGTAACTCTTTGAAGTAGTAAGTAATGAGAATTAAAAGAATTTGTAATAAACAAATGCAATCTTTACTAGGGTTCTAGTAAAGAGATCGTTTACGGATATTACAACGACTTATAATCAACGTTATAAACAAAAACATTTCTAATTAGGGAATTTTGTTTTGATAATTTAAAATTTCTCCCCCTAGAAAATACTAATTCTCCCCCTAGAATTATTATTTCTCCCCCTTGACAAAACAAAGGATTATTTCTCCCCCTAGAATTGTTAGTTTTAGAAACGTACCTTAAGTATTAGTGGGGGGGGGGGGTGGAGAAGAGTCTATGCAGTTAATGATTGAGAAGTGCTTTTTTGTTTATGAGCGTGTTCTGAATCTGAGTTGATTAGAAGCCATTTTCCAGAATCCAAACACCTTTCATGAATGTATGCAATCCCAGCATTCAAACCTTACCGCCTGACACCTTCCTTTTTTGTTTCTCTTTAAAGGAACTGGTCTTTATCCCATCTCAAACCTTTATACTTACCAAATTTGGGAAGTGGGTTGCGAACTTGTGTTGTGAAGGCGGGCGTTTTGCCTCGATCTCGGACTCCCAGATGAACTTCGAAGTGTCTAATCACATTACACCAATTTAATCTTTCATCAACGGCAGTGATTAGTTTGTCGATGTTCCGTTGTTCAGTGTTCTCATCTGGGTTGCTTGGAATACAATTCAGATTTCTTCCTTTGAGCGTCAATTTATTTCGAAGCGATAGTAGTGAACATCACAGAACTTGGAGAGTTCAGAGGGGCGAAAGAAGTGTTTTTCTTTAAATCAGTTCATGTAGCAAATCCCCAAGTTAGGTTCGATGAATATAACATGTTCCTGAACTGGAATTCCAGTGGTAAATGATCTGTTAGGTGCAGCAAGATGAACGTTTTCTATGCCGCTTTCAAAGGCCATTTATACATCTTCTTGTCTTGCGGCAAGAGTCTTCACAAACATGAAACATTTCAAGGCAGCCTGAGCATAATTTCTTGAGATGTTCTTCTCATAATGGATGCTGTCTTGAATCGTCCATATCTCATTGTACAGAAATTCAATGTCTCGAGGTTCTAGACTTTAAAAGTCCGTTTCATCAAATGTGGACTCTGGATCATCATATCTGCGGACAATGTATATTGTGTACCAATAGTAGACTGAGAAGTGGTTGGTCTTGATTTCCAAGAGCTGTCGGATCGGTGATTTGCTATAACGATTTTTCTTTGCTTTTAGCACCCACATTGTAAGATAATACATTGATTTCTCCCGTGAAGGCAAAATCACCTCCTTGTAGAGATCTTGATATTTTACTAGTAGCTCTGTTTCATGGAAGATTTCAGTGAATAGATCTTCAAGATATGGAATCTTGTTATGACAAAATAGGAAATTCTTTGAGATCTTTAATCTGCGTTTGTTTTTTTTAATTGCAGTCCTTTTTCGTTTATCAATTTTGACCGCTACAAAAGTGGGTGGTGAATCAGGAGTTTCAGTAGCTGGAGTTGCTTTGTAGAGCCAAAAATGATATCATCGACATAAATTTGAATTAATATGATATCTTCCCCTTGACGTTTGATGAACAATGTGGTATCGACCTTTCCCTTTGAAAAACCAGATTCTACAAAGAACTGAGAAAGAACATCGTTCCATGCCCGAGGGGCCTGTTTTAAACCATGCAAAGCTTTGTCCATAATATAGACATGATTTGGAAATTTAGGATCAACAAACCCTTCTGGCTGATGGATAACAACTTCTTCTTTTAAAATACCTTTTAAAAATGCAGTCTTTACATCCATCTAATAGATTGTAAAGTTTTTGTGAGCTGCATATGCCAAGAAGATGCGAATGACTTCAATTTCTTCAACATGAGCAAATGTTTCTTCGTAATCAATGCCTTCCTGTTGAGAGTACCCCTTTGCAACCAAACAAGATTTGTTACGAATGATAATGCCATTTTCATCTTTTTTCTTCTTGAAAATCCACTTAGTTCCAACAACAGATTTTCCTAGGGTTTTTGGAACCAAGCTTCAGACCTTTAATCGTTCAAACTAATTAATTTCTTCCTGCATAGCAATTATCCAGTCTGGATCAGAAAGAGCTTCACTGACTTTCTTAGTCTCAATGTAACTTAAGAATGAAGTGTATTGACTTCATCATAGTGGCTCTACGAGTTTGGATAGATGACTCTGGATTTCCAATGATTTGATTCAAAGGATGTTCCTTGGTCCACTTTGTTGAATGGGGAAGAGGAAGTTGACCAAAGTTGATGTTTGAATTATCAGTGAAAGCGGGATGTGGAATGATAGTAGTGTGTAGATTTCGAGGAGGGATGAATGGAGGTGGGTCAGCACGTGAAAGATTAAATTTAGAAAAATCAATCACCAGAGGAGCAACAATATTTTTCGGAGCTGGGGGATCATCTGGGGTAGATTGAGTTTCCAGTGAAGCAGTTGAAGGACCAATGTTTGTTGTGTGTGCAGGTGAAGTTGGAACAGTGAGGTTGGAGATGGAGAATCATTTGTTTTAGGAGTGTTCATCTCAGGATCTGTGATGGACTGGACATCAGCAGGAGGTGGGGGTGGTGGTGGAGGTGGAGGTGGAGGTGGATGTCTGATGTTGTGATATTCATCATAAAAATGTTCAAATAGAATATCAAAATCGTTTTGAGATGTTGAAGGATCAGAGGATGAAGTTGGTAAGGGTGTTTCAATGCCCGAGGTCAATGAATCAAGAGGAAACAAATAGAAATGAGAAAAAATGAGGAAAAAGAAGAAGATGCTCAAACAAAATTGCTTCTGGCACTATGAAATTGCCGAGAAAGAAGATGAGCAGTGAAAGAGAAAGAGACTAAGATATCTCTGATACCATGAATGTAATTCAAAGTGTTTATTCTTCCATTCCACAATGTTCCATGAATATACACGAATTGACAAAGTCTAAGGCTAGAATTAAGCAAGACTATAATACCTACCATGTCTATTCTATTTACAAAATATATTACAATAATTGGAAATTAATGCTAATATATTCTAATACTCTCCCTTAGTCGAAACGCGAGGCCTACGAACGTTGAGACTGTTACAAAAATCGTCAAATAAGACCAATGGTAGACTTTTGGTGAAAATGTCGGCAATTTGATAGCGACAGGGGACATGCAATACACGAAATAAACCTCACTGACTTTTTCACGAACAAAGTGGACATCCATTTCTATGTGCTTGGTACGTTGGTGTTGAACTGGATTTCCGGATAAATATATGGCACTAATATTGTCACAATACACCAACGTAGCTTTTTGAATTGGACAATGTAACTCAAGTAATAAATTTCGTAGCCAACACGATTCGGCTACAACATTTGTGACGCCCCGATACCCGGCCTCGACACTTGACCGTGAGAGCGTAGGTTGGCGTTTGGCAGACCATGAGATTAAGTTGTCGCCTAAATATACACAATACCCGGAGGTGGACCGGCGAGTGTCGGGACACCGACCCCAATCCGCATCCGTATAAGACATAAGTGTGGAAAATGAGGACTTATTGAGTTGCAAGCCATATGTCTTTTCCCTTGTAAGTATCGTATAATGCGTTTAAGTGCGTGCATGTGAATCGCTTTCGAATCATGCATAAATAAGCACACTTGTTGAACGGCATACGAAATATCGGGTCGGGTGAAAGTGACATATTTTAGGGCACCGACGAGGCTTCGATATAGACCGGGATCGGAGACCAACGGACTTGTGTAGGCTTTAAGCATTGGCTTTGTGTCAACCGGTGTCAAATATGGTTTACAATTTGTCATGCCGGCTCGGTCGATAATATCCAATGCATATGAAGATTGTGACAAAAATAAACCATTCGGTTGATGTGTAACCGAAATGCCCAAAAATGAGCTTAAAATACCCAAATCCTTCATTGCGAACTCCTTTGCTAATGAAGAAATTATATTATTAAGAAGTTGATCCGAAGAGCCCGTGAGAATGATATCATCAACGTACAATAAAAGATACGCCATGTGATGTCCCTGTCTAAACACAAACAACGAATTATCCGAAACACTATGTTTAAAGCCAAATTGTGAAACATAATCGGCAAACCGAGTGTACCATGCCCGAGGGGCTTGTTTCAAACCATATAGGGATTTCTTAAGTAAACAAACATAATCGGGGTGAGTTTGATCACGAAAACCCATGGGTTGATGCATGTAAACCGTTTCCTCCAATTTTCCATGGAAGAAAGCGTTCTTACCATCAAGTTGTCCAATTGGCCAACTTTTGGACAAAACAATACTAAGAACGGCCCGAATTGTGGCCGCTTTGACCACCGGACTAAAAGTTTCCCCACAAACAATACCAACCCGTTGTGTTTTCCCATCCCCGACAAGGCGTTCTTTATGTGTCTCAAACGAGCCATCCGTCCTATTTTTATGAGTCAAAATCCACATACACCTCATAATGTTTACATTTGGTGTTCGAGGTACCAAAACCCATGTCTCATTTTTAATAAGAGCTTGGTACTCATTGTCCATGGCCATTTTCCAATTTGGATCGCGAAGAGCGTCAACCGGATTTTTTGGTATGGGTGAGGGTGTATGTTCTGTCTGAATATTGAATAAAGTTTTTGGTTTAAATATACACATTTGACCTCTTGTGATAGGCTTGGTACGGACAGGTAGGGGGGGTGAGGAGCTGCAGTGGGGTTGGGGTGGGCGGGTATAGGTGTAACGCTAGATGGGGATGGTTGGGCCGGTGGGGGTGGGCAAATGAGGAGAAGGTGGGATGCGGTCCAATGGGTTTGAGAGGTTTGAACTAATAATATTGGTTGGTTGATCAGTTGGACGTGCTGGTGTTTGTTGGGCCTCAAGCTGCACATGATTTTTAAGATATGCATTCTGCTCACTTTCTAAAAACGTGTAGGTAGGAGGAGGAGAAATGCAAGCAAAAGGGAACTTTATGTCATCAAAAATAACATGGCGACAAACATTTACTTTCTTAGAAAGCATGTCATAACACCGATAGCCCCGGTGATTATCTGGAAAACCCAAGAAAACACACGGTTTGGACCGTGCTTGAAGTTTGTGGAGAGTGGTGGAAGGGAGAAGAGGATAACATAATGATCCAAAGACTCGAAGGTGAGATAAATCCGGTTGTTTTTTATATAGAATGGAGAGAGGTGTTTGAAATTCAAGAATTTTACTTGGTAACACATTTTGAAGATAAGTAGCCATATTTAATGCATATGACAAAAACGATGGAGGAACCGACGCATGAGATAAAAAGGGCACGAATAACATTGTTTAGATATCGTATTTTACGTTCGACTTTACCATTTTGAGAAGACGTGTATGGACATGAAAAACGAAGACCAATGCCATTTTGGTGACAAAAGTTGAGAACGTTTTGGTTGTTAAACTCCTTGTCATTATCACATTGCAAGTTTTTAATTATTTCGTTCAAATTGAGTTGAAATGAAGGCATAGAATTTGGTGAAAATAGAAAATACGTCTTATTTCCTAGCCAATGGGTAAGTCCAAAAAATTTAGTAAAATCATCCAAAAACACAATATAATAACGATAGCCGGAAGTACTCAAAACCAGAGACGTCCATAAATCACAATGTATAACATCAAAAGGAAATAATGTTTTGTTTGGAGAAGTGTGAAATGGTAGTTTGGTAAGTTTACCTAACACACAAGATTGACACTAAACATTTTTATTTGGACCACATTTAGTAAGATTATTTTGTCTTAAACACTCAAACACCAGATGTCCCGGATGACCTAAACGAGCATGTCATAATGAAGAATTTAAAATAGCAAAAACAGAATGTTGAGCCGGTGTCTTGAAGGTGAAGGGTTTCAATGACACAGATTGACCACTTGGGTCAACCTCCTAGTATACTTGGTTCGACCATACTAACCAAGAACATGAACTTATTCTTGACCGGTTAAAACCAACTAGCTGATTTAATCCCTAAAAGCGGAAATGGGATTAAACGTAATCCTTAAACCTTAAAGGATTGGGATGTTGGAAATCTAAATTAGATTAACAAGAAAGAAACCTTGTACGAAAAACTTGAACACACACAATGCTTGTTTGTGTTCGTCGACTACCACCAAGAACCCTAGGGTTCTTGGAAGTCGATCGAACAAGAGGAGATGAAGAAAGAGTGTTCCATGAATCATACCTTAGTTAATGCTTAAGATAAGTCCACTGATGATGAACACGACAATCGATCCTCTAGATGATCACTTGCAACGATCTTGATCTTCGAAACTCGAAGAACACGAAGAATGAACGAAGAACACGAAGAACACAAACTTGTGTTCTTCCCTTGTTTCTTGTTCGGCCGAAGAGGAGAGGGGGGAGAGGGAATGGATTTCGTGTAGGGTTGCAAGGGGTTTTAGGGTTACCCTAAGCCTCTTGTTTATATACATATAAGTTACGCTTAGAACCCTCTGGTTTAATTAATATTAGATCTTTAATTAAACTTTCCTTTTACGCTTCCATCCCTTATAGTTTAACTAGTTTATTATTGTTGCACTTAACTATTAAATGTCAAGTATTAATACACTAATATATCTCGGTACCCATATACACGAAATATATACTTGTATTTATACATTTAATAATTATTTATATAATAACCTTTATAAAATTTATACAACAATATTATCCAGTTACTATATGATTTAATAGCTTTAAATCATATCATGGATAATCTTTAATTAACACATTGTATATTTACTCAACTAGTAAATGTGCAAATACTTGTATTAATTAGTTAGTTAAACTAATCTAGTAATAAGTTAAAATTAACTTAATACTTAACTGATTCATAATGACTATTATGAATCATTCCTCTTCGTAGTATCATTGCATATCTTGCTCGTATTACATGCACTCACCGGTGTGACCCTTAAGTGTTTCGTAGGCATGGATGTATCATCATAGGTTGAATAACTGTGCACATAAATCCTTCAGACTCCCACTTGTGCAAGTTCGTAACCTTTGTCTTAATGATACGAGCTATATTGGCCTTCTAGATGGGCATGTAGGTAACCAACCCCATAAAAAATCTTATGTAACCCAGGAATAGTTTTCGAAAAAGCTCTTTAATAGCGTCTCTTAGTAAAGAACACTCTGTCTCTACTTCTTTGGCAACTATGTTAGGCTTATCCCTTGCAACACGATATTTGTGATAACGAATACGACCATGGTAGAAATTATCAACTCCTGTATTCGAAATCATTTCATGACTTCTTGATTCAAACTGTTGTGAAAAACGACAAAGAAAATTCAGTTCGTTTGGGCATGGTCATGCACTTTCCAGTTATCTCATCATGTTAAAGGACCCATAAATATCTCTCCTAAAAAGGAGGTGCAATTACCATCTTGTTATATTTCGATTTAAAATACAACTTCCTTTGTACCCAGTAAGGCCTCGTATGACAACCATATTTCAGACTTGTCTAAGACGAACCAAAGTACATTAGTCATTTTATCCTAAACCAAATACCTCAGGCTTAAGGACAACCCTAGTGAACAATACTTTTGAACTTTTCAACCACGAAGTATTGTCACGGTGGTCAATCCAATATTCGTTGAGCTCCAACAGAATATCACCGATATTTGGTTTACACAAAGCCTGTGTAGCTATCTTCGAAGAACTTCGAATCTACCACCAAATACCGCGATGACGTTAACGTCCCATCAAGGTTCCCACCAAGACGAGTAGTCATGGATTTATATCTTTTTGAATAAAGAGACTTTTATTCATGGATATTGTAAAACATACAAAGTCTGAATAACAATGATACTAACTCATGTATTATTCCTCACTGGACATAGATACCGAATTATTACTGGATCATTACTTATTCCTTTTGTTCGTGTTGATTACTTAATGACTTTTACAACCTTAATTGTAACTTTATCACTAAACCAGTCATTTCTATTAAACTAAAGACATAAGACGACTATTTGAAAAATACTATTTCTTTTGCCTTTGCTAGATTTTGTTCTTGCAACAATCTAGAACATATTCCAGTCTTGCCTTTTATGCAATTCGGTAAACATGGGAGGATTGGAAATTAACTCCTTAGTTTCTTGAATTTATAAAATTCTCCTTGTAACTAAATCCTCTTTTAGTTACTTGATTTGTAGATATCTTTTACTAGTTAAATAAATTTCCTTAAATGATTATGTTATCCACTGGAGTGTGAATAACCTATTAGATATGCAATAATTAATCACAAGACTTATGACCACGCTATTAGGCTTGCAATAGTCTAATTAAAGATCATTTATTATTTATCCTAACTCTTTGGCTAACGACTTGGTAAAACGTCGTTGTTAATGTCTTACTAACTCACTAAATTCATTAGTATCTTTAATGAATTATGTTAGTCATAGCTCCCATTATCTTTTATTGAATTTAAGAATCACTTAAACTACTACTTTGACCTAGTCAATAACTCGTAGTTTAATCTTTTAAGAATTCTATCAATGGTTAAGATCATCCATTGGATTTGCGAATATCCGCTATTCCTGTTTAGGGAATCATGACCTTTATTGATTACTGAATCTAACAAGTATAAGACACTTGAAACGATACTTCCAATTCTAACATATTAGTATTCTTTAAGAACTTTATTTAATGCCAAAGTCATTTCTTGGATTTCTCAAATATCCATTATTGCTATAAGGGAATTATGACTTGATTAAAAAATGTATTTATTACAAGTATAAAAGACTTGCAATAATACCTTTTAATTCTTAAATACTTTAATATAGTTTGTCCCTTTTTAAGAGTTCATTTAATGTCTAAGTCATTTCACTTGGATTTTACGAATATCCAATTATTCCTATTTGGGAATTATGACTTCATCAAATCCTTTATTACAAGTATGAAAGACTTGTAATAATACTCTTTAAAGTCTATCTTGATTATATCTAATATAATCATACTATATTAATACTAATACTTTAAAACTTTCTATAATAAGTAATGACTATTACTTAAGATGTTTTAACTAAGTTCAATAACTTTTGACCCTTATGCTTCCATAAAACTCTTAAATACTTTCATTAGAAAAACTTTCTAATTACTAGTATCTAAGTACCTTGAGCTATTAAGACATTATTCATTCATACAACAATCAAACAAGTATATAACATGAAATATAAAGTAAATCAAAAACTTGACTTACAATCTAGTCATAAACTGTTAGTCCCAAGACAAAGTAAATAAGATTTGATGATCGATAGCCAAGAAGAATAAATAACAGCTGAAGTATGTATATCAGCTGAAGCAAGTATATACAATAAACCTTCAGCTGAGTACGTACTTAGCTTTAGGATACAAGTCAAATCAGCAGCTATTAACGAGAGTTCATTTGAAGTCTATGACCTAAGGACAAAGACAAGAAGAAGACTATTCAGCGGATTGTGGAATCAGCTGATAGTATTTGCTGCAGATAAAGACTTATAGGAAATGTTCATTGACACCTTGAACATTTCCCTTTCCCGCTCAAAGAAGAAGAAAACGATGAAGATCTTCTATTTTGGTATAGAAGATAATGTCAGTACATTATCATCGTTTGTCCCTCAAGCATGTAAAGAGAAAGTCAACTATTTATGTACTTGTGTAGTACACCTTTCACTGTGCGTCAGAAAGGGTACCGGAAATAGTTGACACAAAGTACAATTGGGACAATAACTTGTGCAAGAGCATTTAATGATCCATAGACAAGTCCACATCGACGAATGATATGTTTACACGTCGTCAAACTTGTGGACTAAGGAACATGGATCTTGGGCTATAAATACAGACGTAAATGCTTGCATTTACAACACCTTTAGAAATCATAGCACAAGAACATTCTCTGAGAGTTAGTTATTTGTCTAAGTATTAACTTCCCCATAGTTATTACTAAGGCATTAATATCAGCTGTTAGTATCAGCTGATATAACTCTCAGCGTATACTCTTCTAGTTTGAGCGGTCTAAAGTGTCATTTCAAGTATAGAGTTTTAGCTAGTTGTGTACTATCTATTCCCGCAAACTTTGTACTGTATTAAGTTGTTTTAATAAACTCTTAATCATTGAAATCTTGTTGCTTACTTATCATTTCTTCGTTACCCGGTCATAACGCAACACGTTTGTAGCGGGTGTCAAAATTGTCTTCCATCAATTTTGAGCATCTGTTATGGCTGAACCTACATCATCAGATCTTCCATCATCTGGCAAACCTCCCAAACTCACTCAAACCAACTACCCCATGTGGAAAACCCGTATGTTGTCCCACATGGTTACCTATCACCCAAAACTTCAAGATAACATAACGATAGGAAAATATGTTCCCAAAACCCTCATTCCTGGTACTTCTGAAATACCAGAACACACTTTGGTGAAGTCTGAGGCTCAGTGGACAGACGCTGAAAAACGTCTTGTTCATCTTGAGAACAAGGGTCGAGATATGCTTTTTCAAGCAGTTGGTGATGAACTGTATCACAATATTCAGTTTTTGACTCAGTTAAAGAGATGTGGGAACGGTTGGATGAAGTTTATGAAGGCACGTCTGTTGTGCGTGAACATAACAAAAACATGCTCATACATGATTATGAACTGTTTAAAGCCAAGCCAAGTGAGGCTATAGCTCACACTTTCAATCGTTTTAACATTCTGTTAAACGAGCTGAAGTCTCATGGGGTTGATAAGGACGATATGTCCAAAATGTGTAAGTTTATGGCAGCCTTAACTTCTAAATGGGCTACCATCATAACTTGCATGAGTACATCTCCTACTCTGAAAGATTATACTCTTTCGTCTCTCTATGGTATGTTTTTAAGCCATGAGAGAACTGTACACAACAAATTTCAACCTCCAAAGGACTCTAAAGTGAGTTCCGCTGGATCTTCGACTGCTCTTGTCTCCTTAAACAAGCCTAGCAGAATCGAATATCCACCATCAGATGAAGTCGATGAAGAAGTCGACATGCCTGAAGTCAACATCGAAGAAGTCGATGAAGACGAAGACAACGATGCCCTTATATATGAGCTGGCCTTACTTGTTAAATACAGAAAATTCTTCAAAAACAAGTCTGGCTCCTCAGCTAGAGGCTCGAGTAGCAGATCTATCTCATCATCTGTTTCTTCTAGACCATCTGGAAGTACACCTGACATCTCTGAGATAACTTGCTACAACTGCAACAAGAAGGGAGACTATGCTAACGACTGCAAGCAGAAGAAAGCTAGTTCATCATCTTCAACTGGTGAGTCCATTGAAGATAAATACAAAAAGCTAAAAGCCTTCACTAAAACGATTCTAGAAGAAAAGAAGGCACTTGAAGGCAAAGCTGCTGACAAGGGTCTTGTAGCTGAAACTCATGATTGGGCTGACTCTGGTGACAGCTCATCTGATGACGATGAACAAATGGCCACAATGTGTTTGATGGCTCGTGCTGATGATGATAAAAGCATTACATCTGATGATGCTAGCTCCTATAAATGGGTCAATATTGTTCATAAAAAGGTAACCTCTCTAATCTCCGCTGAGGCTACTAAAGCTAAAGATATTGTTGATTCCATTATTTGTGACTTGCACTTCATTGATCAGCTGAAAGGTGAATGTTTGGATAAACATAGTGCTATTCTACGTGAAAATGCATTTTTGAAAGAATGTTTAATTGACCACAAAACTTTAAAAGAAGAACTTTCTGAACAAAATTTATTAACTCAGTTCTTCAACATGATCTAAGTGAAAAAGTTTAAGAACTTGAGGCAATTAAAAAGATTTGTGAATCGTGGTCTCGTTCATCCAAACGTGTGAGTGAATGTGTTAACTAACAAATTCCTAGTCAAGTACAAGCTGTACTAGGAGGAGATTTCCTTGCTGCAGCCGCTGTACCTGATAGCAGTACAGATGATCTGTACTACTCGTCGGCTGATACTTCTGTGCCAGCTGAAGAGTTGGTTTTTGGTTCCTTTGTAAGGTCTACCAAAACCTATGCTACCGACATGTCCTCAGAAAATCCTTCTGAAGCTACTGGTGAAGAGGCATCGACTGACTCCTCTGCCATGATAGTCTGGACACCTACTGTAGTAATTGTTGAACCAAGGAAATCTATCTTGGGTTCAGCACCTGCTGGCTCATCTGCTAAATCTCAGCAGAAGAATAGAAAGATAGCAGGAAAGAAAACTGTTCTTACACCCTCCAAGGGTGAGCCAGTTGGAGCTCATACTCGAGCTGCAAAGAACAAAGGTAAGAGTATTCCTAAGGAAAGGTCAGCAAGCTGACATCACTCGTTCAAACTCTGACTATCTCTGATAATCAGAAAATGAAAGGTATTTTGGGTCCAGTTCCCAATCCTATTGCCTCGCCCTCTACTCCACTGCAAAGAAACATAAAATGCTATAAGTGTGGAGATCGTGGGCACATGGCATGTGAGTGTGACAACACATGCCTGAGACCTTCCCCGACTTCAGTATGTGAGCCTACTGAAAAGCCAACTTATGTGAGTCCCAACGGGAAGTCACAAGGACCGACCGAAGTGTGGGTTCCCAAAAAGAACTAACTCTTTTATTTTATGTGCAGGGTGATGAAAGAAAACATGTCTGGTACTTAGACAGTGGTTGCTCGAGACACATGACTAGTTACAAATCCCTGCTGGAAGAGTTTGAAGTTTGTGATGGTCCCTCAGTAGTTTTTGGTGATAATGGTAGAGGCTCAACTGAAGGTTATGGAACCATTTCTAAGGGATCCATAAAAATCAAAAGAGTTGGTTATGTAAATGGGCTGAAACATAATCTAATCAGCATCAGCCAACTTTATGATGCAAAGTTCTCGGTGAACTTTAATGAATACAGAGGAACGGTGACGGATAAGAATGGAAAGGTAGTATTAGTTGCTCCAAGAACCAAGAATGTCTACACACTTGACATGAATCCTCAAAATCAAGAAGTCTGTCTAATCTCTCATTCTACTGAAAAGTTGAATTGGTTGTGCATAAGAGGCTATCTCACCTGAACTTCAAAAACATATCGAAGCTGGCTCGAGGTCAGCTGGTGAATGGTCTGCCACAAATCAAATATGAAAAGGATAAGCTTTGTTCAGCCTGTGAACAAGGCAAGCAACATAAAAGCTCCTTCAAATCAAAGCAATGTTTCTCCATCAACAGCTACCTTCACATGCTCCATATGGACCTTTTTGGCCCTATGAGTACTGAAAGTCTAGGTGGAAAGAAATATACACTTGTTATTGTTGATGAATACTCACGATATACCTGGGTAATATTTCTTCGTCACAAAAGTGATGCAGCTGAAGAGATTATTAAGTTCATCAAAAGGATGGAACTTCTAAATGGGTCTAGAGTCAAGATGCTGAGATCAGACAATGGTACTGAATTCAGGAACAAGACTTTAGAAGATTTCTGTTCAGATGTTGGGATCTCCCAAAACTTCTCAGCTGCACGAACACCTCAACAAAATGGTGTTGCTGAAAGAAGGAACAGAACCCTAATAGAAGCTGCAAGAACAATGCTTGTTGAGTCAAACATGCCTAAGCAATTTTGGGTAGACGCTGTTAACACAGCGTGTTTTATTCAAAATAGGTCTCTTTATGTGAAGAGACACAAGAAGTCTTCTTATGAGATTTTTCGTCAGAGGAAACCATTCATAGGTTTCTTTCATGTGTTTGGCTGTGTGTGTTTTGTGTTAAACACGAGAGATCAGCTGAGTAAATTTGACTCTAAAGCCAATGAAGACATTTTCTTGGGATACTCCACTCTATCCAAAGCATATAGAGTTTTCAACAAAAGAAAACAAACATTGAAAGAGTCCATAAATGTTACTTTTGAAGAACACTCAAAGGCTATGAACCCCACCTCTGCAGACTCGTCTGATGCATTTCAGAGATCAGCAGAACCATCTCCTGATGATACAGCTGAAGCATTTTCCGATGCTTTAAATCTCTTTGAGGTTCCCATAAATGAATCAGATGAGATGTTCCATGATGCTCCTACATATCTTGAAGATATCACAGCTGTTCAACATGAAACTCCAACAGCTAGAGCATCATCCAAGGCAACTCCTAAGCCACCTCTTCATACTTCAAGAAGATGTGTTCAAAATGAAGTAATTCATCCTGCTGAGCAGTCAGCCGCTCAACAAGGATCTAATTCTGCTGAATCTTCCTCTTCTACAGCAGCTCCTCAATCTAAGTGGACTTCAGAACATCCAATTGAGTTAATCATTGGAGATCCACAACAAGGAGTTGTTACAAGAAGTAAAGCATCATGTAATCTGTGCTTATGGTCTTGTATTCTAGCAACTGAAGAACCAAATAATATTAAAGCTGCTTTATAAGACTCTAGTTTGATTCAAGCGATGCAGGAAGAACTTAACCAATTCGAGGTCAACAAAGTATGGCAGCTGGTGCCCCCACCAGCTGGAAAGACTATAATTGGTACTAAATGGGTATTTAGGAATAAAATGGATGAAGAAGGTGTGGTTATTCGCAACAAAGCTAGACTGGTTGCACAAGGGTACAGACAGGAGGAAGGAATCGATTTCGATGAAACATTTGCTCCAGTGGCTAGGCTTGAGGCAATCAGAATATTTCTAGCCTACGCTGCTTACAAAAACTTTACAGTTTTTCAAATGGACGTGAAGAGTGCATTCCTGAACGAAAAGCTGCAAGAGGAGGTATATGTTAAGCAGCCATCAGGGTTTGAGAATCCTAAATATTTAGACTATGTGTTTAAATTGGATAAAGCGATGTATGGGTTAAAACAAGCTCCTCGTGCATGGTATGATACACTCTCCACGTTCCTCATAGCAAATGATTTCACCAGGGGAAAGATTGATAAAACCTTATTCATTCGCAAAATCAAAGGTGATATCATTCTTGTTCAAATTTATGTGGACGACATAATTTTTGGTGCTACTGATAAAAAACTTTGTAGACTCTTTTCTAAACTTATGTGTACAAAGTATGAGATGAGTATGATGGGTGAATTAACTAATTTTCTTGGCTTACAAGTTAAGCAATCTAAAAATGGAATTTTTATAAATGAAGAAAAATATATCAAAGATCTTTTAACGAAATTTGATATGAATTCATCATCATCCATGAAAACACTAATGGCTCCTCCAAACAATCTAGATGCTGACATAACTGGTAAGTCAGTTGATGTCACATTCTATAGAGGAATCATTGGATCATTACTCTATCTCACCGCCAGCAGACCCGATATTACGTTTGCTACTTGCATGTGTGCTAGGTATCAAGCTGATCCTAGAGAATCTCACTTAATAGCTGCAAAAAGAATTTTAAGGTACCTTAAGGGTACTCCAAGCCTAGGTCTTTGGTATGCCAAAGACTCCGGGTTTGATCTAATTGGCTATTCAGATTCAGACTTCGCAGGTTGCAAAATGGATAGAAAGAGCACCACTGGTGGATGTCGGCTGCTTGGTGGAAAGCTAGTCAGCTGGACAAGCAAGAAACAAAGTATTGTCTCTACCTCCATAGCTGAAGCATAATACGTTGCTGCTGGAAGCTGTTGTGCTCAAGTCCTTTGGATGAAGAATCAACTTGTTGATTTCGATATGAACTTCTGCAAAGTTCCTATCTATTGCGATAACATGGGTGCTATTGCAATTAGCAACAACCCAGTTCTCCATTCTAGAACCAAACATATCGATATAAGGTATCATTTTATTAGAGATCACATTGAACAAGGTGACGTGGAACTCCACTTCATTTCAACAGACCTTCAGCTGGCTGATCTATTCACTAAGCCTTTAGATGAAAAACGATTTAATTTTTTGATCAGCGAGCTGGGTATGTTGAATGCCTGAGTCAACTGCTGAAGTACTATCAGCAGCTGATAAGATTCACCTTGTTACTTAGTACATTCAGCTGACTAAAACCGTTTTGAATTCATCAGTCAGCCGAATAAAATCTCTTAAATGATAACTTATCATGTTTTATAAGTTAAAACGTTTGGTTCTCCTAAAAAGGGGCATCTCCCAACCCTATCCACACGTTCTCTGTGGCAAATATTTCCACTCGAGTGGAAATATTTGGCATTTATGAGGGACAAGACACCCTGACACAGAAACGGCTCCACTATCCTGACACGGATACGGCTCCACTATCTCACACTGTCACATCCAACCACCTTTGCACGATAACCAACGTGTCTATAGTTGGTTTGTAACTATCCAATTATGACCCGGTTTGTATTCAAATTTTACCCAAACCAACCCATAAACCTCCTATAAATACCCACCTCTCCTCTCCACTTTATATCCATCTCTCCCACAGTTCTCTCTTAAAAACCCTCTATTTTCTAACCTTTATGTTTCTTCCCTCTCTCTCCCAAATGACGAAGAAAGCTCAGAAGGTTACTCTTACTAGGGCTGCCATTGAGTTCTCTCAGAACTCAAACCTAGTAGCCAACACTTCCCCACCGGATGATCTTGTCGATATTTATCGACCGGTTGTGACGTTTGTGGGTCACTGTCCTATCCGTGGTGCTTTTACCAGAGTCACCAAGAGTATCATCGAACTCTTACGTGATTTATGGATGTCTGCCTCCGACTCTGGAGACGACATTACTGCGCAAGTAGGGAATCATCAAATCAACATTTCTCTTGATGATTCCCGAGTTGCTTGTGGATTCGATTATCTGCAACCTGGAGAAGAATATCAGCAGACTAAATCTGCTGATGAAGCTAAAGCGAGTCTAATCCGTATCACTGGATACAGATTAGAAAATGAAGAAGACAAGGTGCCGATCTTCAAGAAGTCTCAGCTGACGAGACCCTGGGCCTATTTCTTTACCCACATCATTCAGGGTATAGGCGGCAATTCCAGGTCTCTCAACCAGTGCAACTCCAGCATGCAAGTCTTTGCTGAAGCCCTAGTCACCGGTCAGCGGATCGACTACGGGAGACTGGCGTACGAGGAGGTCAAGACCAAGCTGAAAAGAAAGGGAAATCATATTCCCTATCTTCGCCTTTTCACATTGTGCGTCGCACATGTGATGGTTGAAAAGCTGAAGATAGATTATGAGGACATCCCTGGGAATCGGTGATGGTCCGTTCCATTTCAAGCATCATCTTCTAGAAGAAGGATGATGAGAAGGCATTTCCCCTCACCTCGTACATGCTGAAGATCATAGATGATCGAGTCAGATCCAAGAGGGATCGAAATAAGGGCAAAACATCGAAGAAATCTGCCCTACAAGAAGGTTCGTCCTTTTCTCATCTGAAGTGTTTTCCATCAACTGATCGCACACAAACTGTTGATGGAAATACCACCACTTCCACTGGGATCTCGATGCCCATTGACGTGGAAAATGTGGAAACGGGTGATATTCCACGTGGTGGGAAGAAGCGTGTGACGCGATCTGCTCACCGCCCTCCTCCTTCCTCTTCATTCTCTTTATCATCTTCTTCCACTGCCAGTGCTCCTGTTTCTCCTCAGCTGAGGGTAAGAGGGTCTGCTACCTGTGGAAATGATGATGATGTTGATGATGTTGAGCTGGCGATCGCAGCATCATCAGGATTCATCCGGAATCCGTTGGGTTCTCACTCGAGATCCTAATTGGAAGGATTACAATCAGAAGCTGTATCAGCATCTGAGAGCAGTCCTTTTGATTTTCACTCTTACAGTGTTTTTCCAGGAACTCTACCTACAATTGGAATTCCTGTCCAGACACTTCCGGCTGATTCTCTTTTTCCCTTTCCTTTCATCCACTCTCTCTCTCTGCTGATTTCTCAACAAGTCAGCAGACTTCAAAACGGCAATTTCGTTCTTCAGGAGTTAGTGCCGGCTCCACACCTCTGCGTAGCTCCTCGAACGATTCATTATCTGTCGTTGTAACACGGGATCAAATTCCAAAGCAACCTCGGTCTCTCAACAGACTGTTGGTGAAGTTTTCGGCTCAACCCAAGCCACCCGAGAGTCAGCTGCACACACACCACCCCCCAACTTCTTCATCACTCCGTGAGTCTTCAGCTGATGATAGATTGACTGGAAACCAAGTCAATCTTGAAGCTGACTCTTCTGTTTCCCACGACATCACCGGCTTAAACCAGCAGGTGATCAAGGAAACCACCACCGCCAATGAAGAGACAACTTTAAACCAAGTTGTTACTGAGGCACTAACCCCAGCTGCCAATGATCGCGAAAGTAATCGCCAACCAAGCTGTGAGGCATCTAACTCACCACCCAGAGGAACTCTTCCTCCAGTCTCCATACCAGTATCGCCGGCTGGTGAGACCGAAGCTCCAGAGATTCAAACAGCTTTTCATCTAATGTTTGAGTCGACTGATGATCTTATTCAGTCTTACTATTCGTCATCTGACGGAGAACATTCTGAGCTTCAAACTGTTTTGACAACTGATGTCGGCACTTCTGTTATAACCCCAGAAGTTTCAGTTGGACCCAACTCACCCTCCAAAGTCCCTGAGCAACCCATAGGAGCCATTCCTCCTAACTCAGGAACACTCACTCCCACAGCTAAGGTTACCTCTCAAGCTGGAGACATGCCGGACCCCTACCCCCAAAGCGTCCAAGTGTCCCATGCTGAATCTAGCAAAGCTGGACGACGCATTCCCATCAGAGCAGCTGCTGCTCTGATGTCTAGAGTTGTTACGTCCCAGATTCGACCTGGGATGGCCACGCTGAGTAAGCAGATGGACTCCCTTCGCAAGGATGTTCCAAAGAAGTTTGCCCAAACTGCTGAGAATCTCTCTTCCAGCATAACTTCTCTGCATACTGAGGTTCATTCTCAGGCTCCTCAGCTGGCTCTTCTTTCTGATCAGATTCGCATCAACACCAGCGGGTTCATATCTCTTAACGACTACGTGCATCAAGCGTTGAACTCCCTTCGCGATTCTGACAGAGTCGATCAAGACTAACTTCTCTCCGAATTTCGGGACAGCTTGGCTCTTGCCCAATCAAAGCAAGAGTCTTTGCTGACACTTACTCATAGCCACCTTTCTCAGGCTATTGAGGAGTTAACATCAGCTGTGTCCACCAGGCTGGACAAAATGGAGATTGAAGTCAGCTCACTGACTTCCCAAGTCGCTGGTCTCCAAGGCACTCTTGACCTCATTCTTGCAAAGCTCAATGAGGGTGCCGCTGTTGTCAGTCCTGCTTCAGCACCAGAGAGTACCCCTCTTCTTTGGGCACTCTCTGAGGGGGAGAAAGAGGCCAATTCAGCAGGTGAACAACAAGGTGAACAAAATAGTTCACAACCTATAGTCACCTCTGCTATTGGAGCCAATACTGAAGATGTTCCATCAGGTGATAACTCAAGAATTCCACCTATCACCTCTGCTGGAACACAAGAAGAAGAAGCTGTACCCTCAACTGGTTTTGTTAAAATCGTTGATTCCTTTAAATCAGTTGAGGGCCCACAAGTCCATGCCCCGCAAATCCAAAACCCTCAGCCTATTATACAGGAGATCCCTTATCCTGCTGAGGGGGAGCGTACATCTGTTGTGGTTAAAAACTTCATCCTAAATGAAGTTGGAACCGCCGCTGATCTTGATACGGCCATTGCCCTTCAAAGAAAAACTCATGAAAAGCTGTATCAAAGAGCTGAAGTCCAAAGAGCTGAGAACATAAGGTTGTTCAATAAGGTTCTTTATCAGCGTAGGCAAGAGGCAAAGATCACCAGTGTAAGGGCCCCCAGATTCGATCCCAGCTCTCCTGATGAAGTTGTAATAACAAGAGCTGGAGGAAATGTGGTCAACGAAAAGTTTCCTCTGAACAAGATCAGCTTCATTCTCAATTACAATGAATGGAAAGAAGCTGAAGTAGCTGCCAGATCTGCAAAACCATCGCGGATTATAACAGATCTGGAAAACGAGATAAAATTCGCAATCCACTCTTTCAAGATTCTATGCGAGACAATCAGGAGACAAGCTCCTGAGTTGGTATATCGCATACCTCCTGAATTGTGTGAATCTCAAACAGCTGCTGTCGGAGGATCTGCTGGTGAAAGCTCCTCAGCAAGAGGGGAGAAACGTAAGTCCGTTCTCCTCGAGCCCCTTGCTGACTCCAGACCACTGGATATTGGGTCATCAATCATATTTGCAAAACGACCAAGACCCAATATCACAAAAGCCATCCCCACGGGAGTTAACTTCGTCCATGGGCTGATCATAAAAGAACCAATTCATGGCTTTTGCTATCTGGAGAAGAAGAAGGAGCAGAGCTTTCAGCGAGCAGATGAGTTGGATCTATGTGATGTGGATCAACTTATGATCTATCATAAGCTGATGAGTTCCTCTACTGAAGAGGGAAGAGAAATGAAGAAATTAATAACCTCAGCCTTCAACTCACTGTATCGCAATGTCGTTGGATCAGCTATATCCAAGGCATTATAAGTTTTTTTTTATTTTCCTTGTAATTTTAATTGCCTCATCAATAGAAAATCAAAAGTTGTGTAATATACTTGTAAAATGGTAAAAAAAAGATGAACATATACAAAAGAACCCTAAGGGTCAAAGCACATAAGTATTCAGCTGACTTCATCAGCTGAATCATTACAGGGTTACACTTATACGGCTATTCGATTGCACCAAATAGGGGGAGATTGTTAGTCCCAAGACTAAGTAAATAAGATTTGATGATCGATAGCCAAGAAGAATAAATAACAGCTGAAGTATGTATCTCAGCTGAAGCAAGTATATACAATAAACCTTCAGCTGAGTACGTACTTAGCTTTAGGAAACAAGTCAAATCAGCAGCTGTTAACGAGAGTTCATTCGAAGTCTATGACCAAAGGATAAAGACAAGAAGAAGACTATTCAGCGGATTGTGGAATCAGCTGATAGTATCTGCTGCAGATAAAGACTTATAGGAAATGTTCATTGACACCTTGAACATTTCCCTTTCCCGCTCAAAGAAGAAGAAAACGATGAAGATCTTCTATTTTGGAATAGAAGATAATGTCAGTACATTATCATCGTTTGTCCCTCAAGCATGTAAAGAGAAAGTCAACTATTTCTGTACTTGTGTAGTACACATTTCACTGTGCGTCAGAAAGGGTACCGGAAATAGTTGACACAAAGTACAATTGGAACAATAACTTGTGCAAGAGCATTTAATGATCCATAGACAAGTCCACATCGACGAATGATATGTTTACACGTCGTCAAACTTGTGGACTAAGGAACATAGATCTTGGGCTATAAATACAGACGTAAATGCTTGCATTTACAACACCTTTAGAAATCATAGCACAAGAACATTCTCTGAGAGTTAGTTATTTATCTAAGTATTAACTTCCCCATAGTTATTACTAAGGCATTAATATCAGCTGTTAGTATCAGCTGATATAACTCTCCGCGTATACTCTTCTAGTTTGAGCGGTCTAAAGTGTCATTTCAAGTATAGAGTTTTAGCTAGTTGTGTACTATCTATTTCCGCAAACTTTGTACTGTATTAAGTTGTTTTAATAAACTCTTAATCATTGAAATCTTGTTGCTTACTTATCATTTCTTCGTTACTCGGTCATAACGCAACACGTTTGTGTTGTTGGGAACCAACATAAACCTTGACTAGTGTAATTATCACACATGCACACAATATAATTCAACCATGTATTCGAATTTATTAAAATCAAAAACTTTGTTTTATCATAAAATAACAAATTATCCAAACAATAAAATAACATTGTTTTTACTGAATCCATAAAATACCGAATTATAAAATCTTGATGCTCGTGGGATCATCACCATCTCATGCCTGTCATCATCACTTTCCATCTCCTCCTGCAATAAATGATTGCAAAAGTTAGATTAATCGTAATGTACTTTAAAAGTACCTTAAAGTGATTAAGAAGTGTGGTTGTGTTACCTGAGGAACTTGCGTTTCCTCCACTACCACTTGAACCCTTTGGACAATTGTTTTCCAATGCGCAGCCTCACCACACTTGAAGCACCGATTCTCGGTCCTCGCTGTGTTAGGCTTTACCTTCTTGACCTATTGTTTGACACCTTTACCATTTGGCACTCCTTGGCTAGGATAGGTTTTACCCTTTCCTTTACCACCATGCCCTTTTCTCTTCTTCCCACTGCCACTTCCATTATCGATCATCAGAACATCCTTAGATTTGGTCCCCAAACTCAATTCAGCTGTCTTGAGCATAGAATGTAGCTCAACAATGGATTTCTCCATATTATGCATGTTGCAGTTGACCACAAAAAACTTGTAGTCATCAGACAATGAATTGAGTATAATATCTGTTTCCATCTGCAACGGAATGGGGTGACCAAGTCTAGCGAGGTGATCCATGCGCCCTTTCATTTTCATGACGTGGGCACTCACCGGAGTTCCTTTGACCATCTTGCAAGATTTGAAGGCTTGATTGATGTCGAACCTCTCAGTGCGAGATTGTTCTTGAAATGAATCCCTAAGTTGCTGGATCATCTCAAATGCAGGCACATCCATAAGTCCCGCTTGTATCTCAGGACTCATAGTGGCGAGCATTAGACAACTCACATCGAGTGCATCACTGACATGCTTATCATAAGCTTGCCTCGTTTCAGCTCTAGCATTAGTGGCATGGACATTTGGTACTGCTCTTTCCAAGACATACCACTTTCTCTCATGCCTGAGCACAATGCGAAGATTGCGCTCCCAATTGAGAAAGTTTGACCCAGTCAACTTCTCTTTTTCGAGGATTGAGCGAAGTGAGAGATTGTTGGTACTTGTCGTCGTGGTTGTTGCTGCCATCTACAAATCAAAGCCAGTTTAATTAGTAATCATCAATAAACATTCTCTAAAATATATTATAAACCCATAATTAATATTTTAGGCCTAGGATCCATATATCACATTCTTGCCGCAAGGTTTGGGCACTTCCCGACGAGACATGTTGTTTCTGGTAGGTAACATCCTTACCGATCGCATCAAGACTTGACACGATTCCTAGGGGTCGTAGAATCTTTAGACTTATAATTTATTACAACCTTGTACAATCTAATTGCAAATTTCTAAGTTAGTAATGAAGTCTAGTATGTTTATTCTACTCGAGTACTTTTTGGGCTGGGACTCCCGATTATCACCAAAATAGATCAGACCATATAAGATAGTGCGATGCTCTGCGCCGGGACTCCCGATTATCACAGAACCTTACGCACCCTGAACTCGCAATGATTTGAATCCATATCTAAGGTTCTTTATCCTTACAATATGAATATCATTGAACAAGTGAGGTGTTCCATTAGGTGGATAGTACTTAGATCTAAGATTTTCTTGGTTTGTTTAAATCTTAAACTAAACTTAAACCTTTATTCCAATCTTAATCCTTGTTTAAAATGTGTAACTTGTGAATTTAAGAATTCTACAAGACATCTTTTTAAAACTTAAGAACTTCTCTTTAAAACTTATAGTTTCGAGAATTGCGCGACTTATATGTATGCCTAAAACGAGGTGTACAAAACGTTTTAGTAATTTTGTGAAAAACCTTATCTATATTAAAACTTACTTGTTTTATCTTACTTGAAAAACTTTAAAACTTATGTTAAACTTTTAATTCTTTTATGGTTCATAAACTTGAATCATAAATCCAGTTTAACAAACCAAGTTTTTCACATGTTTAATAATGAAATTAAACATTTGTTTTGACTTACTAGATTCGACCAAAACTTATGTATTAACGACACATTTATAAACTTTGTGATTTTCTTGTGTAGCTCCCACTAGTTCCAACAACCATGATGGAACTTAAGCAAACACAATCACCGGTTTATACTTGGTGAAACTAATAAACTTATTATATAAAGATTATATATAATAATTCTTAGTTTGTTTAAACCTCTCTTACATTTAACTTGAACTAGTTAAATATAGGTTATAAAGTTTTCTTGTTATTTATTCCTTGATCATTAATCTAGTATATTACATGACTTGTAAAATACTTATATTATACTTGTATAATTATCTATTTATAATAACTTACAACTTTATACACCTTATAATAATATAGAAATTTGTATATTTCTAGTTAATCATATAATTTCAACTTGTACAATTTCTAGTTATAATGAAATCATAACTTTGTACTTTCTAGTCTTAATTATATAATAACTTTATACAATAACTAGTTATACTATTATCCTTTAAGATCAAAATAACATTATCCTTTTTAATGTTCCATTTAATCTTGTATTTAATATATACATATATGTATTATTTATAAACTTGTAACATTCTAATAAGAATATTACATCTAATTTATACGTATGTATTTTAACTTAATCTAATTAAAATACATATAAACTTATTATATCTTTTAAAATCATTTTCCTTTAAATATTTAAAGTTCTGAAAATTTTGTATATATATATCTAAATAAATAAATACACCTTGTTAATTTTGGAACTTAAAAATTAACACTCCTTTTAATCTTATTAATTAGTTAAACCCTAATCTTGTTCTTGATCAATCAAAACTAGGGTTTTGACTTTCTTGATCAAAAACATTGTCTATTAAAAGATTAATTCTAATCAATCATATCTAAACAATAAACTTTGTTTAAATTCTAAGATAGATTATAACCTTAATAAATTTATTTAAACTTTTAAATTTAAACCTTATAAACTATAAAACTTTGTCTAAGTTTCTAGGTTTAGAGAACTAGTTTTAATAAATCTACTAAAACAATAATTAAACCTATTAGAAATGAACTTGTTTAATTATCTAAGTTTTAGATTATCATCTTAGTTAATTCTTTTAACTAATTAAACTACACTAGTTTAATGTTTTTGGTCCTAGATTACTTCTAGGGTATTTTGAAAATTCCTTAAAGACTAGGAAACTTTTTTACCAATTAAACTAGGCTAGTTTAATAACTTGGTTTAATATATTTGATCCTAGATTTTGAAGACCAAATAATAAGGAAAGAATCCTCTTGATCAAAAACTTTGATATTCTTGATCCTAGGGTTCTTCCTAATTTCGAATACACTAGGGTTAGGAAAAGAAGCATTTTGATCAATTAAACAAATCTTGTTTAACATACTTGATCATAGGGTTCTTTATAATTTTCAAAAATTCTAGGGTATTAGAAACCTTTTGACCAATTAAACTAGACTAGTTTAATATTCTTGGTCCTAGGGTTCTTACCCTTTTCAAAAAACTAAGAAGAAGAAGAAAAAGAATTGGAACAAAAAAAAACTTTAATTAAAATAAACAACGAATCTTTTTTAATCTAGTTTAGATTTCTAAACCAACGCTCTGATACCACTGAAGGGTTTCAATGACACTGATCGACCACTTGGGTCAACCTCCTAGTATACTTGGTTCGACCATACTGACCAAGAACATGAACTTGTTCTTAATCCGTTAAAACCAACTAGCTGATTTAATCCCTAAAAGCGGAAGTGGGATTAAACCTAATCCTTAAACCCTAAAGGATTTCGATGTTGGAAATCTATATTAGATTAACAAGAAAGAAACCTTGTACGAAAAACTCGAACACACACAATGCTTGTGTGTGTTCGTCGACTACCACCAATAACCCTAGGGTTCTTGGAAGTCGATCGGACAAGAGGAGAGGAAGAAAGAGTATTCCATGAATCATACCTTAGTTAATGCTTAAGATAAGTCCACTGATGATGAACACGACTAGTGATCCTCTAGATGATCACTTGCAACGATCTTGATCTTCGAAACTCGAAGAACACGAAAAACAAAATGAAGAACACGAAGAACACAAACTTGTAGTGTTGCAAGGGGTTTTAGGGTTACCTCAAGCCTCTTATTTATATACAAATAAGTTACACTTAGAACCCTCTAGTTTAATTAATATTAGAAATTTAATTAAACTTTCCTTTTATGCTTCCATCCCATATAGTTTAACTAGTTTATTATTGTTGCACTTAACGATTAAATGTCTAGTATTAATACACTAATATATTTCGGTACCCATATACACGAAATATATACTTGTATTTATACTTTTAATAATTAATTATATAATAACCTTTATATAATTTATAAAACAATATTATCCAATTACTATATGATTTAATAGTTTTAAATCATATCATGGATAAACTTTAATTAATACATTGTATATTTACTCAACTAGTAAATGTACAAATACTTGTATTAATTAGTTAGTTAAACAAATCTAGTATTAAGTTAAACTTAACTTAATACTTAACTGATTCATAATGACTATTATGAATCATTCCTCTTCGTAGTATCATTGCATATCTTGCTCGTATTACATGCACTCACCAGTGTGACCCTTAAGTGTTTCATAGGCATGGATGTATCATCATAGGTTGACTAATTGTGCACATAAATCCTTCATATGGTAACCGGATATAAATCTCCTTGGCTATCACATCTCATTAAAAGTTTCCCCGTCCGAAGTTCCTTCACAGAAAATCTAAAAGGGTCAAATTCCACGGAAACAAAATTATCAGTTGTGAATTTTCGTACCGAAATGAGGTTTTTAATTATATGTGGGGCATATAAAATGTTGTTTAAGGCTAACGGTGGGTAACGGGGTTGTAATTTTGTGTGTCCGTACCCTAGAATTGGAATATGTTTGCCATTTCCGACTAAAATACAATTATTTTTTCTCAAATTAAAAAGAGACACGAGTTTACCTTTATCGGCGTTGACATGCGATGTGGCTCCCGTGTCCATAACCCATGGGTTGGGTTGTTGATTGAGACTCATAGTATACATTGCAGCCTCAACATCAGTCGGAGTGTACCCGGAATCCGCCATAAAAGCCTGTTGGGCCGACCGTGGGTCTCATCCAAGAAGCCCATCATGTCGCTGTTGGGCCTGCGTTGATCCAGCACGAGACTTGGCCCACGTAAATGTTGGGTAGGGGCAAAGAGGAACCGGCCAACCAGGGGGTGTAGGCCACGCGCCTTGCATCACGTACCACTGATTCCAGGGAGAAAAAGAAGTTGGTTACTTCCTCCTCCCATTCGACGTCCGCCGTTCCATGAACCATTGTTCCGTCCGCCGTGATTTTCACTTCCCCGTCCGCCAGATTTTTGCCGTCGACCACCGTCACGTGAGTGATTATCCCGGTGTTTCATGTTGGAACCAGTCCCGCCGTTATTCAGAGCTTCATTTGTGGATGTGATTAGCGCCGTGTTGGAAACGGTTGCAACTTTCTTCACCAATCCAGCCTCCTCCAACGTAAGCATTAACCGGGCATGATGAAAGGATGGTAGCGGGTTGCTCTGACGGAGGAGAGTACCGACACCGTTATACGCCTCGATGAGACCCGATACGATTTGATGAACGAGGCGGTCATTGGAGACCTCCGCCCCGACATTCTGTAACTGATCTGACAACTCTTTGAAGCGTTGGCAGTATGCCGAAACGCCCTCAAAGTCCGAAAGGACTATATGCGAAAATACTTGCTCAAGGGTGACAACCCGAGCGTGTTTGTTGTCTTCAAAAAGATCTCGAAGACGGTTCCATCTGTGCATGGCGTTAGAACCGGGCACCATGACTGTGGTTATCAGGTCTGGTGCAATCGTGGCAAATATCAAACCCGAAGACGGTAGCATCCAATGTCTGCCAAAGATCATCATCATCGGTTTTTAAGGTGTTCGTTCGATCGGAAGGGATGATGTGGTGAAGTAGTTTGAGAGAACGAGCACATATTCTAAACAATTCGGCCCACGTTGAATACTGAACATTCTACGTTTCGAGTTAGATTGGGATGTGATTTCGGATATTTGACACCCATTTGCGGGATGGAACTTGGACTGATCAGTGGTGGTGGTGTTGTTGTTGGTGTTGTCGGAGGTGGTAGCAGGTGTCATGGAAACAAATAGAAAGGAGAAAAATCGAGGAAAAAGAAGAAGATGCTCAAACAAAATTGATTCTAGCACTATGAAATTTCTGAGAAAGAAGATGGGTAGCGGAAGAAAAAGAGACTAAGATCTCTCTAATACCATGAAAGTAATTCAAAGTGTTTATTCTTCCATTCCACAATGTTCCAAAAATACACGAATTGACAAAGTCTAAGGCTAGAATAAATCAAGACTATAATACCTACCATATCTATTCTATTTACCAAATATATTACATTAATAGGAAATTAATGCTAATATATTCTAATAGAGACATTGGCACTTTCTTTGATTGTTCTGTCTGAGTGGTTGTAGACCCTGAAAGAACCCGATTCCTTTGAATATCCAATAAAAACTCCTTCATTTTCTTTGGCTTCAAACTTGTTGAGTTTGTCTTTATCATTAAGAATGAAGCATCGACTACAAAAAAATATGGAAAAAGTGGACATTTAGGATACGATTGTTGATGAGTTCATATGGAGTTTTGTTGTATGTTTTGTTGATGATAGAGCGGTTTTGAGTAAAACATGTGGTGCTTATGGCTTCTGCCCATAAAGACAGTGGAAGTTTTGAGAACGAAAGCATTGTACGTGCAGTTTCAACTAACGTAGGATTTCATCTTTAAACAATACAATTCTGTTGGGGAGTTCGTGCAGTGGAAAATTGATAAGCGATGCCAACAGATTCGAGAAAAGAATCAAGAACTCGATTCCTAAATTCAGTACCATTGTTAGTACGAATTGTTTAAACTTTTAATTCCAGGTTCACTAGAGTTTTCTTGATAAATGCAATGATGATTTCTACAGCTTCATCCTTTGAGCGAAGGAAATGGACCCATGTATATCTTGAGTAATCAACAACAATGACCAGAACATATCATTTGCCAGCAAGACTTTGAAAACTCATTGGACCATATAAGTCCATGTGTAGTAGTTCAAGAGGTTTAGAAGTACTTGGTGCAGGTTTTGATTTGTGAGACTTTTTGGTCATTTTTCCCATTTCACATGAAGAACATTTATGATCTTTGTCAAAAGATACATCAAGTAATCCGGACACATGACCTCCTTTAACAAATTTGTTCATGGTTTTGAAGTTAAGATGAGACAAAAGACGATGTCATAGCCACGATCCATAGGAAGTTGCCTTAGATACATGACATACCTCTTCAAGTGGAACTATATCATTCAGATTGATGGTAAATAAGTTTGTATCACGAGTTCCGGTTAGGAGTTCTTCCCCTTCATATGTATGAACATCACATCTTTTTGTACGAAAGTTCACTTCCAGGGTTTTGTCACAGAATTTTCCGATACTGAATAGATTATGAGAAAGATCTTCAACATAAGCAACGTTTCGAATGATTAGATTAGGACAAATGATGTCTCCAAGTCCTAAGATAGCAGCTAAATGATCATTTCCGGATTTGACCATTCCCAAATATTTGTCATGATTGTTGGTTAACAGAGATTTGTTTCTAGTCATGTGCCTTGAACAGCCAGAGTCAAGGTACCACATATTCTACATAAAATAATTAAACATTTTAGGTACCCAATCATGTATGGGTCCAGAAGGATTAGTGACAGATGTTTTATGTAGACTTATTTTATGATCGATTTAGAGCTTTGGAGAACTGCAAGGAGGCAGTTCAGAAGTTGTGGATCTGACGACCCATTTTAAAGATTTTCAAAAGAATTGAATAATCCAATGAGAATTTTCATTTTAGATCTAATTGTATTTCACAATGTTGACGTTTTGATAGTTTTTTTGTTATCTCTGTTTGAGGAACCTGAAGCATCTGGTTTAGGTGCGGAATTTCCTCGAGAGAGTTGGCGACGAGTACACGAATTTGTATCAGAGGTTGGTGGGTTTTTGGAAGAAGAATTCTATTGTTTGCAAACATGTGAAGATGAACTTTTTTTTATTAAGTTTTGGTGGACGAGAGACAGATGTCTTGCATGGGTGTGGGAAACAAGTGTTGCAGGATTTAATAATTTGACCATTTTTATGAAGAACATCGTTTCTAGGACCACATTGAGCATTAATCTTAATAAAATATCGGTCATCATACTGTGAAATAGGTTTATTCGTCTTTTTATCAAAATGTACATTTTTACCAGATTTATCATATTTAACAACCATATTAGAAAATTTTACAGAGTAATTAACAGGACGATAAACAAAAGCATCATAGTTAAAACAGGTGTATTAGAGTTTCTTCTTGGCACAGGATTAATAGGTGCATTATCTATTATTGGAGCTTTGGACTTTTGTAAAACATTTTTACCAGTAAAAGGTTTTAGTTCTGAAATTGTATCTTCTAATTTATGAATTTTTGTTTGAAGATTTAACTTTTCCTTATCAAAAGCTTTATGAGTTTCACCAATTTCAGATTCAAGTTGAACAATTTTCTTTTCTAAAATCAAAGGTGGAACATAAAGCTTGGGTTCAACGGTTTGTTTAAGAACTGAATCATCGGGTATTGAGAATTCTTCTGGAGTGATAATTGGAAAGTACTCATGATTTTCAAATTTTGCTTTCTTCTTTTCGTATGTAGTGTTCAAAGTAGAATAGTTGTAACTGATTTGAGCATATTCTTTCTTTTCTCTGTTGAATTTTCAATTTCTGCTTCTTCATTTGGCATATGAAGAAAGCTTTGCCAAATACCCTTGTTCATGTAATCATAATTGTACAGCGTTGGAAGAACATCAACGGATTTCTCTAGATAATGAGGATTATCTGCTCCAAGTCCTGCTTTTGAGTTGTAATATCTGAATTCTTTTGGTTCATTGAATTTGATTGTTTGTTTTGTATGACCTGATTTGAGAATTGTCTGCTCTAACTTTTTGCAGTGTTCTTTAGCATTTTCTTTCTTGATTGTGAAATTATATATTGTGGATGATTGTTCATCTCTTTTACTTTTAAGAGTATCATTAACTTTTTGAATTTTTTCATATAGTTTTTGAATTTCTGAAGCTGATGTCTTCAATTGTTCCTTATACTTATTCATCTTTGCTTCAGTTGCTTTTGCCCATTCTCGTTCCTTTTGGAATTCAGCTGTTGAATCTTGGAATAACTTGTGGAAATCTTCTTTCTCACCTGGTATTGTTTTCATGTTCTTTAGATTTGATATTTCAATATTTTTGTCATTGATTATCTTATTTAATCTGGAGGCCTCACTGGTGTGAGCAACATGAAAAGTTGACAATTAATTTTGTAGATCTTGAGTTTTTTTTGTATACATGAGTAATTTTTATTAACTTGTGGAACAAGTGATTCAAGTTGTCGAAGAAATGTTGCATTTTCAGATTTTAAAGTTATGATTTGTGCATTTTAATGATGATTAGTGTTTACTTGTTGTTGTAAACTTTCTATTAAACCAATGATTTCACTTTGAGAAGTAGATTATGACATAGACAACTGAATTTGTAATTCCATGTTTGATTGTTCAAAAATATGCATTTGTTTTATTTGAAGAGAATATTAAATTGAGTTTTCTCATTTTCTAAATCAGTTAGCTGTTTTGTAAATTGAGCTTTCTCTTCAAGTTTAAGTAAACGATTTTGATTTAATGATTCAACTTGATTTAACAGGGAATCAGTGGAAAAATCAGTGCCTGAGTCAGAAGGAGAAAAATTGAAGGGTTTCATAACACTGATCAACCACTTGGGTCAACCTCCTAGTACACTTGGTTCGACCATACTGACCAAGAACATGAACTTGTTCTTGACCGGTTAAAACCAACTAGCTGATTTAATCCCTAAAAGCGGAAGTGGGATTAAACCTAATCCTTAAACCCTAAAGGATTGGGATGTTGGAAATCTAGATTAGATTAACAAGAAAGAAACCTTGTACGAAAACTCGAACACACACACATGCTTGTGTATGTTCGTCGAACACTCACCAAGAACCCTAGGGTTCTTGGTGTTCTCGTTCGATCGAACAAGAGGAGAGGAAGAAAGTGTGTTCCATGAAACATACCTTAGGTTAATGCTTAAGATAGATCCATTGATGATGAACACGACGAGCGATCTTCTAGTTGATCACTTGCAACGATCTTGTTCTTCGAAACTCGAAGAACACAAAGAACACGAGGAACACAAGCTTGTGTTCTTGTGTTTGGGGCTTCGGCCGATTTGGTGGAAAGGGGGCAAGGGATTTCGTGATTTTGGTGTAAGGAATCAACATCTAGGTTTAAGTCATAAGCCTTCTATTTATAATAGAAGATCTTACACATAAAACCCTTCTAGTTTAATTAAGATTAACTTCTTAATTAAACTTCATTTTTACACATCCGTCCCTTATAGTTTAACTAGTTTATTATTGTTGCACTTAACTATTAAATGTCTAGTATTAGTACACTAATAATTCGGTACCCATATACACGAATTATATACTTGTATTTATACATTTAATAATTAATTATATAATAAAGTTTATATAAATTATACAACAATATTATCCAATTACTATATGATTTAATAGCTTTAAATCATATCATGGATAATCTATAATTAACACATTGTATATTTACTCAACTAGCAAATGTACAAGTACTTGTATTAATTAGTTTGTTAAACCAATCTAGTAATAAGTTAAACTTAACTTAATACTTAACTGATTCATAATGACTATTATGAATCATTCCTCTTCGTAGTATCATTGCATATCTTTCTCGAATTACATGCACTCACCGGTGTGACCCTTAAGTGTTTCATAGGCATGGATGTATCATCATAGGTTGACTAACCGTGCACATAAATCCTCAGTAGTCATGAACATGGAATGTAGCTCATCAATGGATTGCTCCATGTTGACTATATAATGCTTATAGTCATCTGACAACGAGTTTAATATCATTACTGTTGCTAAATGCAACGGTTTTGGGTATCCTATTCATTCAAGATTAATCATGTGCTCTTTCATTTCCATGATGTGAGCACTCACCGATGATCCTTTAACCACCTTGCGAGATTTGAACACCCTACAAGCGTAATATGCTTGTCCTGGTTCATTTCTAGCATTCGCGGTAGGAGCATTTAGTATTGCTTTTTCTAGGACATTTCCTTTTCTCTCATGCCAAAGCATAATCCGAAGATCACACTTCCAATTGAGAAACATTGACCCAGTCGATTCGTCCTTTTCTAGAAACAAGCGTAGTGAGAGATTGTTGGTACGTGTCGTTATGGTTGTTGCTGCCATCTACAAATCAAACCCAGTTTAATTAGTAATCATCAATAAACATTCTCTAAAATATATTATAAACCCATAATTAATATTTTAGGCCTAGGATCCATATATCACATTCTCGCCGCAAGGTTTGGGCACTTCCCGACGAGACATGTTGTTTCTGGTAGATAACATCCTTACCGATCGTATCAAGACTTGACACGATTCCTAGGGGTCGTAGAATCTTTAGACTTACAACTTATTACAACTTTGTACAATCTAATTGTACATTTCTAAGTTAGTAATAAAGTCTAGTATGTTTATTCTACTGAAGTACTTTTTGGGCCGGGACTCCCGATTATCACCAAAGTAGATCAGACCATCTAAGACAGTGCGATGCTCTACGCCGGGACTCCCGATTATCACCGAACCTTACACACCCTAACACTCGCAATGATTTGAATCCATATCTAAGGTTCTTTATCCTTACAATATGAATATCGTTGAACAAGTGAGGTGTTCCATTAGGTGTATAGTACTTAGATCTAAGATTTTCTTGGGTTTGTTTAAGTCTTAAACTAAACTTAAACCTTTATTCCAATCTTAATCCTTGTTTAAAATGTGTGACTTGTGAATTTAAGAATTCTACAAGCCACCTTTTTAGAACTTAAGAACTATTCTTTAAAACTTATATTTTCAAGAATTGCGCGATTTATATGTATACCTAAAATGAGGTGTACAAAACGTTTTACTAAGTTTTGTGAGAAACCTTATCTATAATAAAACTTGCTCGTTTTATCTTACTTGAAAAACTTTAAAACTTATGTTAAACTTTTAATTCCTTTTATGATTCATAAACTTGAATCATAAACCTAGTTAAACACACCTAGTTTTTCACATGTCTAATAATGTAATTAAACATTTGTTTTGACTTACTAGATTCGACCAAAACTTATGTCTTATCGACACACTTATAAACTTTGTGATTTTTCTTGTGTAGCTCCCACTAGCTCCAACAACCATGATGGAACTTAAGCAAACACAATCACCGGTTTATACTTGGTGAAACTAATAAACTTATTATATAAAGACTATATATAATAATACTTAGTTTGTTTTAAACCTTTCTTACATTTAACTTGAACTTGTTAAATATAGGTTATAAAGTTTTCTTGTTATTTATTACTTGATCATTAATCTAGTATATTACATAACTTGTAAAATACTTATATTATACTTGTATAATTATCTAGTTATAGTAACTTATAACTTTATACACCTTAATATATAACTTTGTATATTTCTAGTTAATCATATAATTTCAACTTGTACAATTTCTAGTTATAATAAAATTATAACTTTGTACTTTATAGTTTTAGTTATATAATAACTTTATACAATAACTAGTTATACTATTATCTTTTAAGATCAAAATAACATTACCCTTTTAATTGTTCCATTTTATCATGTATTTAATATATTCGTGTATATATATATATATATATATATATATATATATATATATATATATATATATATATATATATATATATATATATTATTTATAATAAACTTGTAACATTATAATAAGAATATTACATCTAATTTATACGTATGTATTTTAACTTAATCTAATTAAAATACGTATAAACTTATTTTATCTTTTAAAATTCATTTTCTTTTAAATATTAAAAAATTCCGAAATTATATATATATTAACACTTCTTTTAATCTTAGTAATTAGTTAAACCCTAATCTTGTTCTTGATCAATCAAAACTAGGGTTTTGACTTTCTTGATCAAAAAGATTTTTTAATAAAAGATTAATCCTAATCAATCCTATCTAAACAATAAACTTTGTTTAAATTCTAGGATAGATTATAACCTTAACAAATTTATTTAAACTTTTTAATTTAAATCTTATAGACGATAAAACTTTGTCTCAATTTCTAGGTTTAAAGAACTAGTCTTAATAAATCTATGAAAATAATAATTAAACCTATTAAACATGAACTTGTTTAATTAACTAGGTTTTAGATTATCATCCTAATTAATTCTTTTAAACTAATTAAATACTAGTTTAATTCACTTGGTCCTAGGTTACTTCTAGGGTTCGAAATTCCTAAAGCCTAGGAAACTTTTCCACCAATTAAACTATGCTAGTTTAATCAAACTTGGTGTCCAAGTAACCTCCTTGATTTCGAAATCTTGAGAAAAGGAAAGAATCTTTTTTGACGAATTAAACCAAAACTTGGTTTAACATACTTGGTCCTAGATTTTGAAGATCAATCAATAAGGAAAGAATCCTCTTGATCAAGAACTTTGACATTCTTGAACCTAGGGTTCTTCCAATTTCGAAATATTAGGGTTAGGAAAAGAAGCCTTTTTGATCAATTAAACAAATCTGGTTTAACATATTTGATCCTAGGGTTCTTTACAATTTTCGAAAATTGCTAGGGTTATATCCTTATGACCAATTAAACTAAATTAGTTTAATGTTCTTGTTCTAGGGTTCTTGTCCTTTTTCGAAAACTAAGAAGAAGAAGAAAAAGAATTGCAATAAAAAAACTTTAATTAAAATAAACAAACAAACTTTGTTAATCTAGATTAGATTTCTAAACCAGGCTCTGATACCACTGAAGGGTTTCATAACACTGATCAACCACTTGGGTCAATCTCCTAGTACACTTGGTTCGACCATACTGACCAAGAACATGAACTTGTTCTTGAGCGGTTAAAACCAACTAGCTGATTTAATCCCTAAAAGCGGAAGTGGGATTAAACCTAATCCTTAAACCCTAAAGGATTGGGATTTTGGAAATCTAGATTAGATTAACAAGAAATAAACCTTGTACGAAAAACTCGAACACACACAAATGCTTGTATGTGTTCGTCTAACACTCACCAAGAACCCTAGGGTTCTTGGTGCTCTCGTTCGATCGAACAAGAGGAGAGGAAGAAAATGTGTTCCATGAAACATACCTTAGGTTAATGCTTAAGATAGATTCATTGATGATGAACACGACGAGCGATCTTCTTGTTGATCACTTGCAACGATCTTGTTCTTCGAAACTCGAAGAACACGAAGAACGAACGAAGAACACGAAGAACACAAGCTTGTGTTCTTGTGTTTGGGGCTTCGGCCGATTTGGAGGAAAGGGGGCAAGGTATTTCGTGATTTTGGTGTAAGGAATCAACATCTAGGTTTACGTCATAAGCCTTCTATTTATAATAGAAGATTTTACACTTAAAACCCTTCTAGTTTAATTAAGATTAACTTCTTAATTAAACTTCCTTTTTACACATCCGTCCCTTATAGTTTAACTAGTTTATTATTGTTGCACTTAACTATTAAATGTCTAGTATTAATACACTAATAATTCGGTACCCATATACACGAATTATATACTTGTATTTATACTTTTAATAATTAATTATATAATAACCTTTATATAATTTATACAACAATATTATCCAATTACTATATGATTTAATAGCCTTAAATCATATCATGGATAATCTATAATTAACACATTGTATATTTACTCAACTAGCAAATGTACAAGTACTTGTATTAATTAGTTTGTTAAACCAATCTAGTAATAAGTTAAACTTAACTTAATACTTAACTGATTCATAATGACTATTATGAATCATTCCTCTTCGTAGTATCATTTCATATCTTGCTCGAATTACATGCACTCACTGGTGTGACCCTTAAGTGTTTCGTAGGCATGGATGTATCATCATGGGTTGACTAACTGTGCACATAAGTCCTTCAAAAATCAGTGGAAGAAGAGTGTACCTCATTTTAATCATTCTCTGGAATGCCCAGCTCGGCTCTAAGCTCATTCGATCTGGCCATAAGAGCCAAACTTGCAGTGCACTATTCTTCCTCTTGGTCATCTGAGTCTTCCAACCACTTCCGGTCCTCAGCGAGTAGGACTTTGCCACTTTCAATCTACTTAGCCATTAGCATCTTTCTTTTAAAGTATTCAGAATCTCGAACCCTAACCCTAACCGACTACCATCAAACCCTAGTTGAATTTCTTTGATTGTTGTTGACCCAACCGATCAACCCAAATCCGAATACTTAATCGGGCCACGGCCCGTACTTGGCCCATAAGATCTAACCAATCCCATCGGGCCAAACTTTAGTCGGCTCATTAGTAACCAACCCCATTTGGGCCAAAGCACAAACCCGTGGCCCATTCCTAGCCCAAACCGAACCCAATAGGGCCCAAGCCCAATCCATGGACCAGTCTATTCGGACCTAAGCCCAATCTATGGCCCAAGTGGCCCATCTAGTGGCCCAATCGGCCCATATGTCCTTACTAAGTCCAATTAGCCAAACTTGGCGTGCCTTGGCCTAAATGCCGGCCCATTTAGCCAATCTAGGCACATTAAGCTTAACCCAAGCCCATTAAGCAATTCATTTCGGCCCATTAAGGCCCAATAACCCAAGTTCACTCAATGTCACAAAACATAAAACATAACGCAAATCATATATCATAATCATTTATAATTAGATCGCATGTGTTAGCTTAGTCTAATTAGAAATGCTATTACGTTTAGGAAGTTAGGAGTTTGTGAATGAGTCCTCTGTCTTATCAAGTGCTAAGCTTTGCCCAGGTGAGTCCGCAGCCTCTTTTTACTCTTTTACTGCTTTTAAAAACTATCGGGGTGGAAAACATAAACTATGATACTATTATCATGACTTTACAACAACTTTACATTTTCATTATCGTGTTGGCATGACAAACAATTATTATACTAGACTAAGGTTACCAGCATTCATTAACTAGTGGATCTAGACCATGGATATGCCATAACTATTGGCTGATACTCATCCTCCCAACATTATTTTATCATTAGTTGGTTATCCAAGACATCTTTCGCGAGAGTATATCCATAAAAGAACGATAACATACTGGAGTTGAAGTGTTGATTGTGGACTTATGGGTTGGTATATTAACTTAATAGACTAGCTACATGTTGGGGATAACAGTCATGCGATGTTAAACATAACAACTTACTCAACACATTTTCATAAACAAAACTAGTAATTGTAGATCTTCTAGAATTACATTTCATTTTCATATTTATTTCTCATAACATATCAGTGTTGAACTTATACTTTTTAAGTCATAAAACTATTTTCATAACAATTATTTTGGGTAGCAAACACAATACTTTTACCATAAACAATAACCCTGTGGATTCACTCAACATTATTGTTGACCCTTTTTTATTTATGTTTTTCACGTGATTTAGGAGCATAGTGAGACTGGAGGATATGAGCAAGTGTATTGTCGTGAGTCATGAATAAAACATTAAGTTTATGAAGTATCATATCATTTTTAAACAATTTCTATTTTAGAAAACTGTCTATTTTTGGAAACTTTATATTTTTAGAAAGTGAAACTATTTTCATTTGTTATTTGCGTGGTCATTTTTTACTTAATTTTTGTTATGTTGTCATGAACGTTACTCCTCCGTTCTTCCGCAAAATATTTTAAATGAAATAAAACTCATTTTTGGCGGGGTGTGACAGTTTCCTCCCTGGTCTTGGCAATGCCTTGACCATTGGTTCGTTCTGATGAAGATATTCATATAGTTCATGAATATCAATCTGGCTCAAATACTTGTGCTGCATTGCACTGTTTCCGAACATTTCCCATTCAGGGAGACGGATGTTGATGAATTTGATGTTGATTTTGAGGTTTTCCTTCTTCAGGTTGTTCTTTAAAAGGGCATTCAACATGTTGCAAAACCTGTGGTAGGTGCTTTGAAGTTCTTCTCCTGGGTTGGCCTTAAACCGACCATATGCATTTAGGGTTGATACCATTTTTGCTTTGTTGCCTAAGTCAGTTCCTTCCATCTATTTGCGTATTTCATCCCATACTTCCTTTCCGGTCTCAAAACTGTCAAGACTGTTGTAGATATCATTTGTTAGACCTTGCAGCATATACGAGTGTGAGTATACATCAGCTCTAGCTCTCTCTTTCTATTCCAGAGAGTAAGCAGCATGATCAATTTGAAATACACGCCAACAACTGGTGGATTAGCGTTTGGGTTATCGACCATAGTGTTGAAATTTTTTGCTAGTCCATGCTCTAGTGATTCGAGAATTAATGCACCTGATTGTTGACTCAAGATGAAATTAAAAAACCGTTTCTTCCATTGGGCATATTCTCCCTTAAGAGAACTAGTGGTTTGGTATCGGACCCGATTAACAGTGCTTCTTTTGAAGTTGTTGGATCCCAACAACACTAACGTGTTGCGTTACGGCTAAGTAAAGACAAAATGTAAAGAACACACAATATTTTCAATGATTAAGAGTTTATTAAAACAACTTAATGCGGTACAAAGTTTGCGGAAATAGATAGTACAATCTAAGATCCTATGCAAGGAGAGTTTTATCAGCTGATATTAAATGCCTGAGTATTAACCATGAAGGAGTTAATATCAGACAAATTACAAACTCTCAGAGAATGTTTGTGTGTTATAAAGGCTAAAAGGTGTGTGTAAATGCAAGCATTTACGTATCTATATATAGCCCAAGAACCATGTTTCTTTGTCCACAAGTTAATCAACGTGTAGACATATTATTCGGTGATGTAGACTTGTCCACGGAAACATTAAATGCACTTGCATAGGTTAGAGTCCCGATTGTACTTTGTGTCAACTACTTTTAACACCTTTTCTGACGCACAGTGAAAAGGTGTACTATGATAGTACAAAAGAAGTTGACTTTCTATTTTTATGTTTGGAGGGACAAATGATGAAGTTCTGAAAAGGTATCTTCTATTCCAAAATAGAAGATTTTCTTCGTTTTCTTCTTCTTTGAGCGGGAAAGGAAAATGTTCAAAGTGTCAAGAACATTTTCCACCAAGTCCTTATCTGCAGCAGATACCATCAGCTAATTCCACTATCAGTTGAATGGTCTTCTTCGGGTTTTTGTCCTTCAGCCATAAACTTCGCATGATCACTCTTATGTAGCTGCTGATTTGACTTGATTCCTTTAGCTAAGTACGTACTCAACTAAAGGTATATGAATATACTTGTACTTCAGCTGAGATACATACTTCAGCTGATTTATTTTTCTTAGCTATTGATCATCAAATCTTATATACTTAGTCTGGGGACTAACAATCTCCCCCTATTTGATGCAATCCAATAGTGTATAAGTATGAACCTGTAATGATTCAGCTGATGAATCAGCTGAATGCTTATGTACTTTGACCCTTTGGGTTCTTATGATTATTTTTTATCTTCTACAATATTTTTACAAGTATATTACAAAATAATGATTTTCTATTGATATGAAGCTGATGAAGTCCATACAAAAATCATAAAAAATTACAAGTCCTACTATTTATTCGTTTAGGACTTTGTGGAGTAACAAGCTGATGGCTAAATCGATTCTTGTCTTCGTTTCTTTCCTTCAGGGGTAGAAGGATCCAACAGTTTGTGATAGACCATAAGATGTTCAACGTCGCACAGGTCTAATTCTTCAGCTTGTTGAAAGCATGGCCTCCTCTTGTCATCCAGATAGCAAAAACCGTGAATAGGTTCTTTGACAATTTTCCCAGGGAAAAAGCTAACTCCCATGGGAATGGTTCTTGTGAAGCTGATTCTTGGTCATTTAGTGTGAAGTATTGAAGACCCAACTTCAGGTGATATGGGTTCTTCAAAGGGCTCAGGGAGAACAGACTTACATTTCTCCCCTCTTGCAGAAGAGCTTTCACCAGCAGGTTCTCTGACTGTATCAGCTTGAGGTTCACGCAATTCAGCTGGTATGCAATTTTCAAAATCAGGAGCATATCTCTTTACCTTATCGCATAGAGTCTTGAAGGAGTAGATTGCGATCTTTACCTCAGTTTCCAGATCTGCTATGTTAGGAGATGGTTTTGCATATCTGGGAGCTTTTTACAGCTCATTCCATTCACTGTAGTTGAAATGAGTGCTGACTTTGTTCAGAGACAACTTTTCAAAAACAAAGGGGCCTCCAGCTCTATGGATAACGATTTCTTCTGGAGAGCTGGAAGAGGATTTAGGGCACCTCACGCTTTTGATTCTTGCTTCTTGCCTATGTTTATTGAGAACCTTGTTGAATAGCCTGATATTTTCAGCTTTTTCTGCTTCAGCTCTCTAATATATAATTCTCATTGTTTTTGTCTTTGGAGAGCAATAGCAGCTTCAAGATCCGCAGAGGTTCCAGCATCTTTTATGAGAAGAGCTTTAATCGTGGCAGAAGTTGACTCCCCCTCAGCAGGATAAGGATTCTCCTGTATGATAGGCTGAGGGATTTGGATTTGCGGGACTTGGACTTGTGGCCCTCAACTGATTCAAAGGAATCAACGATTTTAACATAATCAGTAGAGGTTTCTTCTACCCTGAGACCTTCAGCAGGGGTGAGTGTTGATTGCGTTGTTGTCTCACATGCTGAAGCAATTACCCAGGTGTTTCAGTACGGATGAGTGTTGTTGGAATTGGAGTCTCGTCTACTGAAACGTCTGCTTCTTCTTCTTGTACTCCAGCAGAGGTGAGTGGTGGAGAAATAGGAGTCTCACCTGCTGGAATATCTTCTTGAACATTGGCTCCAACAGCAGAGGTGACAATAAGTTGTGAATCAAGATGTTCACCTGGTTCTTCACCTGCTGCTGTAGCTTGCTCTTTCTCCCCCCTCATAGAGTGCCTTAAGAAGTAAGGGACTCTCTGGTGCAGCAGCAGCAGGACGGACAACAGCACCCTCATTTAAATTTTGTAGAATCAAGGGTGCCTTGGAGACCAGTGACATGAGAGGCCAACGAACTAACCTCAGTCTCCAACTTGTCCATCCGAGTGGACACAGCAGTAGCAGAATCCTCAATAGCCTTAGAAAGGTGGACATGAGTATTGGCCAGCAGAGATTCTTGCGTTGTTTGTGCAAGGCCAATGCGATTAACAGCTGAGATAAGTGGAGAGACCTTGAAATGAAAGGTGTTCAGCTGTCGTTCAACTTCTGCTTTAGTTGCCTGGGCTTCGGAGAGAAGTTTATCTTTTTCGACTCTGTCAGATTCTCGAATGGAGTTCAACTCTCGATGAAAGTATTCTTTGAGAGTGGTGAACTCACTTGTGTTGCAGCGAATCTGATCAGCAAGATGAGCCAGCTAAGGAGTATGAGTGTGAACCTCTATGTGCAGAGAGACGATGCTGGAAGAAAGTTTCTCAGCAGTATCAGCACACCTCTTTGTAACATCCCTGCGAAGGGTGTTCATCTGCTACCTCAGCATGGCCATCCCAGGTTGAATCTGGGATGAGACAACTCTAGACACCAGAGCAGCAGCTGCTCTGGTGGGAATGCTTTCTCTAGCTTTACTGGATTCAGCATGGGACACATGGACAATTTGGGGAGAGGGGTCCGGTATGTCTCCAGCTGAGGGAGTGATCTCATCTGTGGAAGAAGGTGCTCCTGAGTTAGGAGGAAAATCTCCTATGGGATGCTCAGGAACTGTGGGGAGTAAGTTGGGTCCAGCTGAAACTTCTGGGGTTCTTACAAAAGGACCGACATCAGCTGTCAATTCAATTTGAAGCCAAGATTCATCTATATCGTCCATTTCAGGAGACGAAACATATGGCCTGATGGTCTCATTAGCAGAATCAAACATCATACTGTATGCTGTTTCAGTACCTTGAGCTTCAGTCTCACCGGTCGGCTGATCTGGTATAGAGACATGTAAGTCCTCTGGGTGGTGTATCAGCTGCCTCACAGCTCAGTTGGCGTATACGTTCGCGATCATTGGCAGCTTGGGTTTGTGCCTCAGTAACAACTGGGCCTATAGTTGTCTCTTCATCGGCAGTGGTGGTTTCCTCGATCTCCAGCTGGTGTAAGCTGGTGACGTTGTGGGAAACCGAAGGAACATTTTCAAGAATGACTTGGTTTCCAGTTAATCTGTCATCAACTACTGACTCAGAAAGTGATGAAGAAGTTGGTGGTGGTGTGTGTGCAGCTGACTCACGGGTGGCTTGGGATGAGGCAAAAACTTCGTCAGCAGTCTGTCGAGAGACTGAGGTTGCTTGTGGAGTTTGTGCCCTTGTTACAACGACTGATAATGAATCAGTCGAGGAGCTACGCATAAAGGTGGAGCCGACACTAACTCCTGAAGAACGAAATTGCCGTTTTGAAGGCTGCTAACTTGTTGAGAAATCAGCAGGTGAAAGAGAAGAAGGATGGGAAAGGGAGAAGTGATCAACCAGGAGTGTTTGACTGGAAACTCCGATAGATGGAGTTCCTGGAAGAACACTGCAAAATTGAAAATGAGAAGGATTAACCCCAGACGCTGGCATAGCTTCTGATCGTAATCCTCCCAATCTAGGACTCGAGTGAGTACCTAGAGGATCCTGGCTGAATCCTGATGATGTTGCAAACGCCAATTCAGCATCACTAGTTTCCACATCACCACCAGATGTCCTCATCCCTCCTCCGATCGGTGGAGAAGAAGAAGGAACATGAGGGGTAGGTGATGAAGGCGGAGAGGAGGGAGAGGGCGTGGGAAGGCGACGAGCTGATCTCTTAACTCGTTCCTTCGCCACCAGAGGAATAACTTCCTCAACCTCTTCTTCCACATCATCAGGGAGTGAGATCCCTGTTGAAGTGGGAACTTTATCATCAGCAGCTAGAGGACGTCTAGCAGCTGAAGAACCCTCCAGATGAGAAAAAGACATACCTTCTTGTATGGTAGATTCCTCCGATGTGGTACCCTTCTGCTAATCCCTCCTGTATCTAGTATGATCTTTAATGATCTTCAGCATGTACGAGGAGACGGGATTACCTTGAACATCTTCCTTCTTGGAGTTGAAGATGATATTAGATAAGGGACGAATATGAAACCAATCCCCCTGAAGGTCTTCGTAATCAATCTTCAGCTTCTCAGTCATCACATGAGCGATGCACATAGTGAAGAATCGAATATAGGGAATGTGAATTCCCTTCCCTTTGAGCTTGGTTTTGACCTCCTCGTAAACCAGTTTCCCATAATCAATCCGCTGACCGGTGATTAGGGCTTCAGCAAATATCTTAAGGCTAGAGTTGCACTGGTTATGAGACACATGGTTGCCGCCTATGCATTGAATGATGTGCGTGAAGAAGTAGGCCCATGGTCTCGACAACTGAGACTTCTTAAAGATGGGGACCCTGTCATCTTCTTTCTCTAATCGATATCCAGTGATATCGATCAGACTTGCCTTTGCATCCTCAGAAGATTTCATCTCCTGAGGGAGTTCATCAGGGAGCAGATAATCAAACACGCAAGCCTTTCAGAAATCATCAACAATAATGGTGATTTGATGATCTCCAACTTGCGCAAGAGTTCGTAAAAACTCTTGGTGAATCGAATGAATGCACCACTTACAAAGCAGTGACGCAAAAATTTTCCGACCGGACGGTAAACCTGTTTGAGGATCTGCGGTGGAGAGGTGTTTGCAACCAAGTTCGAGTTTTGAGTGAACTCGATGGCTGCTCTGGTGAGAGGAGCTTTTGAGGGTTTCTTAGAGGTAGACATTTGGGAGTAGGAAGAAAGAAGAAGGTTTGAAGAGTTAGGGTTCTTGAAAGAGTTTAGAGAGGAAATTTGAGGGTGGTGAGGAAAAAATGGGAGGGAAGTGGGGTATTTATAGTGGTGGGTGAACATTTTGGGTAAACATTTGAATCCCAACCGATTAAAAAATGGATAGTTGGAATTCAACTATGGAAATGTTGGTTAACATGCGGAAAAGTCAGTAGGATGTGACAGTGAGGGTTAGTGGAGCCGTTTCGGTGTCAGGGATATCTTGTCCCTCATAAATGCCAAATATTTCCACTTGAGTGAAAATATTTGCCATAGAAAACGTGTGGATAGGGATGAAAGATTCCTTTTTCTTGAAAACCAAACGCTTTAACTTATAAAACTTGACAAGTATCATTTTGAGATGTTTTATTCAGCTTACTGATAATTTGAAACGTTTTTCATCAGCTGAATGTACTATGTGACAAGGTGAAACTTATCAGCTGCTGATAGTACTTCAGTAGATGATTTTAGGAATTTAACATACCTAGCTCGCTGATTAGAAAATTAAAATGTTTTTCATCTAATGGTTTAGTAAACAAATCAGCCAGCTGAAGGTCTGTTGAAATAAAATGAAGTTCCACGTCACCTTGTTCAATGTGATCTCTAATGAAATGATACCCTATGTCAATGTGTTTGGTTCTAGAATGAAGAACTGGATTGTTGTTGATTTCAATAGCACTTGTGTTATCAAAATAGATAGGTACTTTGCAAAAGTTCATATCAAAATCAATCAGCTGATTCTTCATCCAAAGGACTTGAGCACAACAGCTTCAAGCAGCAACATATTTTGCTTCAGCTATAGAGGTAGAAACAGTGTTCTGTTTCTTACTTTTCCAGCTAACTAGCTTGCCACCTAGCAGCTGACAACCTCCAGTAGTGTGCTCTTTCTATCCATTTTGCAACCTGCAAAGTCTGAATCTGAATAGCCAATTAGATCAAACCCAGAGTCTTTGGCATACCAAAGACTTAGACTTGGAGTACCTTTAAGGTACCTCAAAATTCTCTTTGCAGCTATCAAATGAGATTCTCTAGGATCAGCTTGATATCTAGCACACATACAAGTAGCAAACATAATGTCTGGTCTGCTGGTAGTGAGATAGAGCAAAGACCCAATGATTCCTCTGTAGAATGTGACATCAACTGATTTTCCAGTTGTATTAGCATCTAAGTTATTTGTAGGAGCGATTGGAGTCTTCATAGATGATGATGAATTCATATCGAATTTCTTTAAAATATCTTTGATATATTTTTCTTGATTTATAATAATTCCATTTTTATTGCTTAACTTGTAAGCCAAGAAAGTATGTCAATTCACCCATCATACTCATGTCATACTTTGTAGTCATAAGTTTAGAAAAACGTCTACACAGTTTTTCATCAGTAGCACCAAATATTATGTCATCCACATAAATTTGAACAAGAATGATATCACCTTTGATTTTACGAATGAATAAGGTTTTATCAATCTTACCTCTGGTGAAATCATTTGCTAGAAGGAAAGTGGAAAGTGTGTCATACCATGCACGAGGAGCTTGTTTCAACCCATACAGCGCCTTATCCAGTTTCAACACATAGTCTAAATACTTAGGATTTTCAAAACCTGGTGGTTGCTTCACATACACTTCCTCTTGCAGCTTTCCATTCAAGAACACACTTTTCACATCCATCTAAAAAACTGTGAAGTTTTTGTAAGCAGCATAAGCTAGAATATTCTTATTGCCTCAATCCTTGCTAACGGAGCAAATGTTTCATCAAAATTGATTCTTTTTCTCCTGTCTATATCCTTATGCAACAAGTCTAGCCTTATTGCGAATAACCACACCATCTTCGTCCATTTTATTCCTAAAAACCCACTTAGTACCAATTATAGTCTTACCAGCTGGTGGGGGCACCAGCTGCCACATTTTGTTGACCTCAAATTGGTTAAGCTCTTCCTGCATCGCTTGAATCCAGCTGGAGCTTTCTAAAGCAGCTTTAATATTTTTTGGTTCTTCAGCTGCTAAGAAACAAGACCATAAGCATAGATTGCATGATGCCTTACTTCTTGTGACCACTCCTTGTTGTGGATCTCCAATGATTAATTCAATTGGATATTTAGAGGTCCACTTAGATTGAGGAGCAGCTGTAGAAGAGGAAGATTCAGCAGAATTTGATCCTTGTTGAGCAGCTAAATGCTCAGCAGGATTTAGGACTTCATTCTGAACTAATCTTCTTGAAGTGTTAAGAGGTGGCCTAGAATTAGTTCTAGCATTGGATGATGCTCTAGCTGTTGGAATTTCTTGTTGAACAGCTGCAATATCTACAAGGTATGTAGGAGCATCATGAAACGTATCATCTGAATCATTTATTGGTACATCAAATAGATTTAAGGCATCAGAGAATGCTTCAGCTGTATCATCAGTTGGTGGTACAGCTGTTCTCTGAGATGATTCAGATGTTTCAGCAGAGGTAGGATTTAAGGCCTTCGAGTTTTCTTCAAAAGTAACATGTATAGATTCTTCTAGTGTTTGTCTTCTGTTGTTGAAAACTCTGTATGCCTTAGATACTGTGGAATACCCCAAGAAAATAGCTTCATCAACCTTGGAATCAAATTTACTCAGCTGATCTCGTGTGTTTAACACAAAACACACGCACCCAAACACATGAAAGAAGCCAATGTATGGCTTCCTTTGTCGAAGAATTTCATAAGAAGTTTTCTTGTGTCTCTTCACATAGAGAAACCTATTTTGTGTAAAACAAGTTGTATTGACAGCTTCTGTCCAGAATTGTTTTGGCAGGTTTGACTCGGCAAGCATTGTTCTTGCAGCTTCTATAAGGGTTCTATTTCTTCTTTCAGCAACACCATTCTGTTGAGGTGTTCTAGCAGCTGAGAAGTTTTGTGAGATCCCAACATCTTAACAGAAGTCTTTCAATGTACTTTCTTGAATTCAGTACCATTGTCTGATCTCAGCATCTTGACTCTTGACCCATTTAGAAGTTCCATCTTTTTTATGAATTTGATAATTTCATCAGCTGCATCACTTTTGTGACGGAGAAATATAACCCAAGTGTATCGTGAAAATTCATCAATGATAACAAGTGTATACTTCTTACCACCTAAACTTTCAGTACTCATAGGACCACAGAATCCATATGGAGCATATGCAGGCAGCTGTTGATGGAGAAACATTGCTTTGATTTGAATGAGCTTTTATGTTGTTTACCTTGTTCACAGGCTGAACTAAGCTTATCTTTTTCATACTTGATTTGTGGTAGCCCATTCACCAGCTGACCTCAAGCCAACTTCGATATGTTTTTGAAGTTTAAGTGAGATAGCCTTTTGTGCCACAACCAATTCAGCTCTTCGGTGGAATGAGAGAATAGACAAACTTCTTGATTATAGGGATTCATGTCAAGTGTATAAACGTTGTTATTTCTTGGTGCAATTAATACAACTTTTCCACTTTTATCTGTCACCGTTCCTCTGAATTCATTAAAGTTCACTGAGAAATTTGCATCACATAGTTGGCTAATGCTGATTAAATTATGTTTCAGCCCATTCACATAACCAACTCTTGTGATTTTTATAGATCCATTTTAGATGGATCCATAACCTTCAGTTAAGCCTCTACCATTATCACCAAAAATCACTGGAGTGTTGGATTTATGTGCACAAATATTAAGGCACTAAAGGGTCACACCACTACACACCTAATAATGGAAAACCGAATAAAGTAAGTTGTGTGGAATAATTAATTAGTTAAGTTAATTATAAAGAAGAGAATAAATAATAATAGTTAATTATTATTTTTGAGGAAGGTTAAATATTAAGTTAAATATTTAACGGACAGTTAATTAATAGTCTACTAATTAACTAGTAAAAGTCCAAGGGTTTAAAGTGTCAATAGAAAGTTTAATTATGAGATTAATCATAATTAAACTCCAAGGACTAAACTGTAACATCTAGCCTTATAAATAAAGGGCTTATGTGAGAGTTTAGAGGTTAATCACTTTACACACTCAAAACCCTAATCCCTCCCTCTCTCTCTCTCTCGACCGATCGAACGAAGGAAGAACCCCATAGGGTTCTTCGGCTTTCTTGTGGGTTGACGAACACACACACACACGAGTTCTAGTGTGTTGCTTTGTTGTACAACGCGGTCTTGCAGTGTGTTCGGGTGGTGCAGTAAAGGTGGATCATTCTTTAGCAAGCTAAAGGTAATGTTCTTAATCTTCTTCTTCTTGTGATCCCATTGTTTAGTAGAGATCCAGTATGTAAGATTCAAGTTCCGCCATGTGAATCCTACATGGTTTTCCTACATGGAGGACCAGTACTTACTTCAAACTCTTCTAGCAGGGATTTATTTCTTGTCATATGTCTTGAGCAACCACTATCTAGGTACCAGATATGTTTGCTTTGATCACCCTGCACAAAAGTTGAAAGAGTTATTTCTTTTTGGGAACCCACATTTCTGTGGGTCCTTGTGATTTCCTGCTACAACTCACAGGGGTTGGTTTTCAATAGACTCACAAGCTGAAGTTGGAGAAGGTCTTAAGCTTGTGCCGTCACACTCACTTGCCGTATGTCCACGCTCTCCACACTTATAACATTTTCTATTCTTTTGTTGTGGAGTTAAGGGAGAGGCAATAGAGTTGGGTATAGGACCCAAAAGCCCTTTCATTTTCTGATTATCAGATATAGTTAGAGTTTGAACGAGTGAAGTCGGCTTACTGACCTTTCCTTTCAGTTGTTTGACAGAAACAGCTGAAGAAGGACTTTGAGTGTTTTTGGAAACACTCTTACCTTTGTTCTTTGCAGCTCGAGTACGAACTCCAACTGGCTCAGCCTTGAAGGGAGTAAGAATGGTTTTCTTAGCTGTTGTCTTGCTAGTCTTCCTTTGAGGTCTAGTAGAAGAGACAACAGGTGCTGAACCCAAGATAGACTTACTTGGTTCAACAATTACTACAGTGGGTGTCCTAACAACTATGGCAGAAGAATCAGCTGATGATTCTTCACCTGTGGTTTCAGAGGGTTCTTCTGTGGACATCTCAGTAGCATAGGTTTTGGTAGACTTGACAAAGCAACCAAACACTAACTCTTCAACTGGCACAGAAGCATCAGCTGACGAGTAGTACGGATCATCCGTACTGCTATCAGGTACAACAGCTGCAGCAAGGAAATCTCCTCCCAAAACAGCTAGTACTTGACTAGGAATTTGTGACACATTCACTCACACGTTTGGATGAACGAGACCATGATTCACAAATCTTTTTAATTGCTTCAAGTTCTTTAACTTTTTCATTTAGATCATGTTAAAGAACTGAGTTTATAAATTTAGTTTCAGAAAGTTCTTCTTTTAAAGTTTTGTGATCGGTTAATCTTTCTTTTAAAAAAGCATTTTCTCGTAGAATAGCATTATGTTTATCCAAACATTCACCTTTCAGTTGATCAATAAAATGCAAGTCACAGACAATGGAATCAACAATTTCTTTGGCTTCTGTAGCCTCAGCAGAGATTAGAGAGGTTACCTTTTTGTGAACTATGTTGACCCATTGAAATGAACCAGCATCATCAGCTGTATTGCTTTCATCAGCACGAGCCATCAAACACATGGTGGCCATTGGTTCATCATCATCAGAGGAGTTGTCATCAGAGTCAGCCCAATCGTGAGTTTCAGCTACTAGACCCTTGTCAGCAACTTTTCCTTCAAGTGCCTTTTTCTCTTCAAGAATCTTTTTGGTGAAGGCTTGTAGATTTTTGTATTTTTCTTCAATGGACTCACCAGCTGAAGAGGATGAACTAGTTTTCTTTTGCTTGCAGTCGTTAGCATAGTGTCCCTTTTTATTGCAGTTGTAACAGGTTATCTCAGAGATGCCAGGTTTACTTCCAGAGGGTTTGGAAGGTGCAGCTGATGAGATAGGTCTGCTACTTGAGCCTCTAGTTGAAGAGCCAGATTTGCCTTTGAAGAATTTTCTATTTTTAACAAGTAAGCAAGCTCAGTTATAAGTGCTTCATTTTCTTCATCTTCATCGATCTCTTCGATGCTGACCTCAGGCATGTTGAACAAATCAACAGCTGAAGTTGCATCAGTTTCATCATCTGAGGGAGGATATTCAATTTTGCTTGGCTTGTTTAGAGAAACAAGAGTAGCTGAAGATCCTGAGGAACTCATTTTTTAGTCCTTTGGAGGTTGAAATTTGTTGATTACAGTTCTCTCATGGCTGAGAAACATACCATAGAGAGACGAAAGAGTATAATCTTTTAGAGTAGCAGATGTACTCATGGAATTTATAATGGTAGCCCATTTTGATGGAAGAGTTGCCATGAACTTACACATTTTGGACATATCGTCCTTTTCAACTCCATGAGACTTCAGCTCGTTTAACAGAATATTATAACGATTGAACATTTGAGCTATAGTCTCACTAGGCTTGGCTTTAAACAGCTCGTAGTCATGAATGAGCATGTTTTTGTTATGTTCACGCACAACAGATGTGCCTTCATAAACTTCAGCCAGCCTTTCTCACATTTCTTTGACTGAGTCACGAAATTGAATGTTGTGATACAATTCATCACCAACTGCTTGAAAAAGCATGTCTCTTCCTTTATTTTCAAGATGGACAAGACGTCTATCAACGTCTGACCATTGTGCTTCTAGTTTCACCACATAGTGTTCTGCTATGTCCGCAGTACCAGGAATAAAGGTTTGAGGGATATATCTTCCTATCGTTATATTATCTTGAAGTTTTGGGTGATAGGTAATCATGTGAGACAACATATGTGTCTTCCACATGGGGTAGTTGGTTTGAGTGAGTATGGGAGGTTTTCCAGATGATGGAAGATCAGATATAGGTTCAGCTATAACAGATGCTCAAAGTTGATCGAAAACAACTTTGACACTTGCTCTAATACCAGTTGTTGGATCCCAACAACACTAACGTGTTGCGTTACGGCTAAGTAAAGACAAGAAAGTAAAGAACACACAATATTTTCAATGATTAAGAGTTTATCAAAACAACTTAATGCGGTACAGAGTTTGCCGAAATAGATAGTACAAACTAACTAAAACTTTATACTTGAAGTGACACTTTTGATTGCTCAAACTAAGATCCTATGCAAGGAGAGTTTTATCAGCTGATACGAACAGCTGATATTAAAGGCCTGAGTATTAACTATGAAGGAGTTAATATCAGACAAATAACAAACTCTCAGAGATTGTTCTTGTGCTATGAATGCTAAAAGTTGTGTGTAAATGCAAGCATTTACGTCTCTATATATAGCCCAAGAACCATGTTTCTTTGTCCACAAGTTAAGAAGCGTGTAGACATATTATTCGTTGATGCAGACTTGTCCACGGAAACATTAAATGCACTTGCATAGATTAGGGTCTCGATTGTACTTTGTATCAACTTCTTTTAACACCTTTTCTGACGCACAGTGAAAAGGTGTACTATGATAATACAAAAGAAATTGACTTTCTCTTTTTATGTTTGGAGGGACAAATGATGATGTTCTGAAAAGGTATCTTCTATTCCAAAATTGAAGATCTTCATCGTGTTCTTCTTCTTTGAGCAGGAAAGGAAAATGTTCAAAGTGTCAAGAACATTTTCCACCAAGTCCTTATCTGCAGCAGGTACCATCAGCTGATTCCACTATCAGCTGAATGGTCTTCTTCGGGTTTCTATCCTTCGACCATAACCTTCGAATGATCACTCTTATGTAGGTGCTGATTTGACTTGATTCCTTGAGCTAAGTACGTACTCAACTGAAGGTTTATGAATATACTTGTACTTCAGCTGAGATACATACTTCAGCTGATTTATTTTTCTTAGATATTGATCATCAAATCTTATATAGTTACTCTGGGGACTAACAGAAGTCATTTTCGAATAGTTAAATGTGATTACGACGTGGTAAAATTTTTAAGTTTGAAGAAGTTCTCGGGTCGAGATGTGAAAAGATCTCGGGTCGAAATAACAGGTACTTGAATTGGACAACTTCTCGGGTTTTAAAGGTTCGCGGGCCGAGAAAGGTTTCCAGGTTGAGAAAGGTTTCCGGGTCGAGAAGTGTTCTCGGGCCGAGAAAGGTTTCCGGGATGGGAATTATTCTCGGGTCGAAAAGTGTTCTCGGGCCGAGATCGAATTTGTTAGCAGCCGAGAACGTTCTTCGTTCTTCAAACAGAGCAGTGACGAACCGAGACAAACCAAATACCCACTAATTTGATCCTAACTTCCTCAATTTTTTACAAATCGATTGATTCAAATTTCAATTTGTTCAAAAATGATTTTCGCACAAATTGGATCAATAAAACACACCTAAACTTAAGAATTCTGAGCTAGAATTTCGATTTTGTAGTGAGAAAAAAGTGTTTTCATAGTGTTTTACAAAATCAGAATCAATACTTGTTGAAATTAGACGATATTTGATTCTAAACTTAATGAAATTAGTAGAGGATGCTAAAGATCAACTAAAAACAACGAAAAATACCTTAAATTTCGAGTTTGATTTCAGTGCATCTTCATAAACCCTTTTTTCTTCATTTTTCTTCTTTAATCTCAATTTTTCAACAGAATTCAATGTTTGGATCTATTCCAATGATGAATTATGCTCTGATACCAATTAAGAGAACTATAATAAGCATCAATCCATTGAATCCATGAAACTTTAAGATGAAGTAATAATGTTTTAATGAGAGAAAGTACAGAGAAGGGGGAGAGAACTTTCTTGGAGATTAATTTGATTAATGATGGAAAGTTACAATTAGTGATTAAACATTGACTACTTATACTCTATCACTAATTGTCTATGGTAATCCTAATCACTAGTTTAAACATATACAATGTGTCATAGCTAGTCCCTAGACTATTTGTTAGTCCCAGACTAAGTATATAAGATTTGATGATCAGTAGCTAAGAAGAATAAATCAGCTGAATTATGTATCTCAGCTGAAGTATGTATCTCAGCTGAAGTATGTATCTCAGCTGAAGTACAAGTATATTCATAAACCTTCAGTTGAGTACGTACTTAGCTCAAGGAATCAAGTCAAATCAGCAGCTACATAAGAGTGATCATTCGAAGTTTATGGTCGAAGGACAGAAACCCGAAGAAGACCATTCAGCTGATAGTGGAATCAGCTGATGGTACCTGCTGCAGATAAGGACTTGGTGGAAAATATTCTTGACACTTTGAACATTTTCCTTTTCCGCTCAAAGAAGAAGAAAACGATGAAGATCTTCTATTTTGGAATAGAAGATACGTTTTCAGAACTTCATCGTTTGTCCCTCTAAACATAAAAAGAGAAAGTCAACTTCTTTTGTACTATCATAGTACACATTTTCACTGTGCCCAAAAGTTTTTAACATATGAAATTATATATATAACATATTTAACATAGTTAAAGATAATTATAAACAAACCAAATCCTATTTATTTATTCTAATTAGAGATACGGCCGAAATACGATTTTAGGGATAAGAAATAAACTATTCACAAATATTCGTGCTATTTACATACGATATATATATATATATATATATATATATATATATATATATATATATATATATATATATATATATATATATATATATATAAGTGAGATCCTGTGAGGACTCAAAAAACGGTGAGGACTCGTGAGGACACCTCAAAAACATTCCAAAAAATTCCGAAAAAAATATATATAACTCCCCATGATTATTACTACATTTGACCAAAAAGAAAATTAGAAAAAACAAATTATGATCCACTTTTTTTTACGGATCATAACAATGATCCATATTTTTTTTGTGGATCATTATTATGATCCATAATTTTTTTCTGGATCATTTTTTAAAAATTTTTATTTTTTTTGGATGTTATATGCAGCAATTTTAATGTTTAAAAAAGAAATTTTTTGAAAAAAGTTTGTTCTGAATCATTTTTAGAGTTTTTTTTTGAGTCCACGTAGTCCTCACCGGGAAAAGAGTCCTCACCGGATCCGGACCCTATATATATATATATATATATATATATATATATATATATATATATATATATATATATATATATATATATATATATATATATATAGATATAGATATATATATAGATATATATATATACATACATATATATATATACATACATATATATATATATATATATATATATATATATATATATATATGAAGTATATAAAATATATAAAATATATTAACATCTAAATATAATTTATAATAAGGAATCACCATCTACTGCTCCATACCCGATAACCCTTACCTCGCCCCCGTTTAGTTCGGGGTTCGGTCGTCTTCGGGTTTTTGAAATCTCTAATATTCACAACCATCTTTTTAAAACGTAAATCAAGAATAAAGTTTTTTCCTTTCATATTTGAATATATTTATTGTATTTATACACATTAAGATTGAGTATATATTATAACATGTAAATTAACACTAAATTCTATATTATTTCGCAAAACTATAGTACTATAAAATTATGTGTTAAATGAATTGCGGATAAATTCATTCGTATATAATATTGCAAATTTTCAAATGATAAAACATAAATTATCTTTGAATTTACATTGATACGATTCCTTCACAGATAAGGATCATCATATGAATAATGGTTCACTTATGTTCAAATTAAATCAATTAGAATTAAAAATTAATTTTCTGTTTTTCAAATTTTGATTTTTATAACTCGAATATCTAACAACTGATATCTATAATTTTGAAAATTATCTAAAGTTAATAGAGTGTAAAAATTAAAAAAAAAAATCAACCTAACATAAAAGTAATTAATAAGACATGGCTTGTGAGTTCTTATGTAAAACTAATATAATAATTTTTTTCTATATAAATATAATTAATATACTTTAGACGTTAGATTTAATCAAGGAATCAAAATGTATTAAAAACTTTAGACATATCCATTTTTATTATAAAAAGTAGAACTATAGTTTCATATACATTATACTAAAATAAATCTATAGACTTCTGTCAACTAAAATATATAATTGGGTATCTTGGAAAAATCATCAACAATTGTAAACACAAACACAGAAGTAATTGCCAGGAGGGGAAGACTCTTGACATTGTCCATGACCTTTGTAGCCCTCATAACACTCTTTACCACAATCATAAAGGATACAACTATCCGGGTCCAACACTTTTGTACATATTGTTGGCCATGCACCATCGAAACATCGGCTTAAATTAAATAAAAAAACAAACTAAATGATAACAAAAATCAAATTAAATGTTATATAACCAAACGTAAAATTGGTGCATTAGGTATTTCTTCCTACTAAATATTCATAAGCATTTGATCAATTCAATTGTCTTGATTAAAAGATGAGATTGGGAACAAAAAATTAGTGGATTTCACATATCAGTCATTTTATATTATAGATAACAGGATGAAGTAGTAAGATTTAGTAGAAACCAAGACATGTTTTCTTAATAATAAGTTAACAATCCTGCAATAAAAATAATGAGTAGCAACAAGCAAGCGTATGTAGACTTGGCCATTTGTATGTTCACTTACATACAATCACTTCAATGTTAAGTTTCAAAATGTATTGGTTTAGTGGTTGAGTTATTCTAGTTTAAATAGACAAATAAAGTATATAGGTTTTAAATGTTAATAAATTCGGGAATAAAAACGTAATTAACCAGTAAAAGCGAACGTTACCTCTAATTAATAATGTACCCATACATTACCCACGTACATATAACCATGCACTCAATATCAGTTCAGGAATTCAGAATCATCAAGGAATTATAAATTTTATATATTTTTAACGACTAAAAAATATTATTATTTTTTTGTAAATTCTGAATAATTTAGGATTAGTAAAATTTGTATAATCTTAATCACAAGATGTGTCCTTTTTCGCCATACGTATGAATATGCACGCCTCTTTGCAAGCATGAAAATTTTGATATATGAAGATGATAAGAGATTATTGATTTTTATCTTATTTTATAAACAATGAAAATAATATGATTTTTGTTTACATTTGAAACTTGAAAATGATGATATACATTTTTTATTCTATTTTTATTTACGTTTTTTTTTATTTGCATTATCATTTCTCTAAAATGGTTTACTAAAACATCAAAAACTGCAATTACATATTACTTAAATTAATTGATTCGCATACTTAAAAATTACTTTGCGCACATAATGCCCAATGTCGTGATTCCATGCATTCAGATCGAGTAATTGCTCTTAGAATAATGGTCGAAATGGGTATTTACTAGGAATGGTAATTTGGCAAGTTAAGACCGGGTAAAATATTCTCGTCCTCGAACCAGATGTCAAAAAACTCATCCCATTTCCCTTAGTGGTTCCTATTGGTTTGACACATTAAAGGCTATCAATTGCCGCGATCCCCGCTCACTATCCTGTCTAAGCCCCAGAAGTTTTTAACATATTCACAAATATTCGTGTTATTTACATACGAGATATAATATATATGAGATATATAAAATATATAAAATATACTAACATTTAAATATAATTTATAATAGGGAATCACCAGCTACTGCTCCATACCCGACCTCGCCCCCGTTTAGTTTGGGGTTCGGTCGTCTTCGGGTCTTTTGTAACCTCTAATATTTACAACCATCTTTTTAAAACATAAATCAAGAATTAATTTTTCCTTTCTTATTTGAATATATTTATTGTATTTATTCACATTAAGATTGAGTATATATTATAACATGTAAATTAACACTAAATTCTATAGTATTTCGTAAAACTATAGCACTATTAAATTATGTGCTAAATGAATTGCGGATAAATTCATTCATATATAATATTGCAAATTTTCAAATGATAAAACATAAATTATCTTTGAATTTACATTGATACGATTCTTTCAGAGATAAGGATCATCATATAAATATTGGTTCACTTATGTTCAAATCTAATCAATTAGAATTAAAAATTAATTTTGTGCTTTTCAAATTTTGATTTTTATAACTCGGATATCTAACAACTGATATCTATAAATTTGAAAATTATCTGAAGTTAATAGAATGTTAAAAATAAAAAAAAAAATCAACCTAATATAAAAGTAATTAATAAGACATGGCTTGTGAGTTCTTATGTAAAACTAATATAATAATTTTTTCTATATAAATATAATTAATATACTTTAGACGGTATATTTAATCAAGGAATCAAAATTTATTAAAAACTTGAGACATATCCATTTTTATTATTAAAAGTGGAACTATAGTTTCATATACATTATTCTAAAATAAATCTATAGACTTATGTCATCTAAAATATATAATTGGATATCTTGGAAAAATCATCAACAATTGTAAACGCAATGACAGAAGTAATTGCCAGGAGGGGAAGACTCTTGACATTATCCATGACCTTTGTAACCCTCATAACATTCTTTACCACAATCATAAAGGATACAACCATCCGGGTGCAACACTTTTGTACATACTTGTTGGCCATGCACTATCGAAACATTGGCTGAAATTAAATAAAAAACAAATTAAATGATCACAAAAATCAAATTAAATATTATATAACCAAACGTAAAATTGGTGCATTAGCTATATACGTATGTTCTATTAGTTAAAATAGAAAGAGCATTCAAATATATTAATATGGAGATGGTATTTCTTCTTACTAAATATTCGTAAGCATTTGATCAATTCAATTGTCTTGATTAAAAGATGAAATTGGGAACAAAAAGTTAGTGGATTTCACATGTTAATCATTTTATATTATAGATAACAGGATGAAGTAGTAAGATTTAGTAGAAACCAAGACATGTTTTCTTAATAATAAGTTAACAAACCTGCAATAAAAATAATGAGTAGCAACAAGCAAGCATATGTAGACTTGGCCATTTGTATGTTCACTTACAAACAATCACTTCAATGTTAAGTTTCAAAATGTACTGGTTTAGTGGTTGAGTTATTCTTGTTTAAATAGACAAATAAAGTATATAGGTTTTAAATGTTAATAAATTCGGGAATAAAAACGTAATTAACCATTAAAAGCGAACGTTACCTCTAATTAATAATGTATCCATACATTACCCACGTACATATAACCATGCACTCAATATCAGTTCAGGAATTCAGAATCATCAAGGAATTATAAATTTTATATATTTTTAACGACTAAAAAATATTATTATTTTTTTGTAAATTCTGAATAATTTAGGATTAGTAAAATTTGTATAATCTTAATCACAAGATGTGTCCTTTTTCGCCATACGTGTGAATATGCACGCCTCTTTGCAAGCATGAAAATTTTGATATATGAAGATGATAAGAGATTATTGATTTTTATCTTATTTTATAAACAATGAAAATAATATGATTTTTGTTTACATTTGAAACTTGAAAATGATGATATACATTTTTTATTCTATTTTTATTTACCATTTTTTTTATTTGCATTATCATTTCATTAAAATGGTTTACTAAAACATCAAAAACTGCAATTACATATTACTTAAATTAATTGATTCGCATACTTAAAAATTACTTTGCGCACATAATGCCCAATGTCGTGATTCCATGCATTCAAATCGAGTAATTGCTCTTAGAATAATGGTCAAAATGGGAATTTACTAGGAATGGTAATTTGGCAAGTTCAAACCGGGTAAAATATTCTCGTCCTCGAAACAGATATTAAAAAACACATCCCATTACCCTTAGTGGTTCCTATTGGTTTGCCACATTAAAGGCTATCAGTTGCCCCGATCCCCGCTCACTATCCTGTCTAAGCCCCAAAAATTTTTAACATATTCACAAGCATTCGTGTTATTTACATACGAGATATAATATATATGAGATATATAAAATATAACATTTAAATATAATTTATAATAAGGAATCACCGGCTACTGCTCCATACCCGATAACGCTTACGTCGCCCCCGTTTAGTTTGGGGTTCGGTCGTCTTTGGGTCTTTTGTAATCTCTAATAATTACAACCATCTTTTTAAAACGTAAATCAAGAATTAATTTTTCCTTTCTTATTTGAATATATTTATTGTATTTATTCACATTAAGATTGAGTATATATTATAACATGTAAATTAACACTAAATTCTATAGTATTTCGTAAAACTATAGCACTATTAAATTATGTGTTAAATGAATTGCAGATAAATTCATTCATATATAATATTGCAAATTTTCAAATGATAAAACATAAATTATCTTTGAATTTACATTCATACGATTCTTTCAGAGATAAGGATCATCATATGAATATTGATTCACTTATGTTCAAATCTAATCAATTAGAATTAAAAATTAATTTTGTGCTTTTCAAATTTTGATTTTTATAACTCAGATATCTAACAACTGATATCTATAAATTTGAAAATTATCTGAAGTTAATAGAATGTTAAAAATAAAAATAAAAAAATCAACCTAATATAAAAGTAATTAATAAGACATGGCTTGTGAGTTCTTATGTAAAACTAATATAATAATTTTTTCTATATAAATATAATTAATATACTTTAGACGGTATATTTAATCAAGGAATCAAAATTTATTAAAAACTTGAGACATATCCATTTTTATTATTAAAAGTGGAACTATAGTTTCATATACATTATTCTAAAATAAATCTATAGACTTATGTCATCTAAAATATATAATTGGATATCTTGGAAAAATCATCAACAATTGTAAACGCAATGACAGAAGTAATTGCCAGGAGGGGAAGACTCTTGACATTATCCATGACCTTTGTAACCCTCATAGCATTCTTTACCACAATCATAAAGGATACAACCATCCGGGTGCAACACTTTTGTACATACTTGTTGGCCATGCACTATCGAAACCTTGGCTGAAATTAAATAAAAAACAAATTAAATGATCACAAAAATCAAATTAAATATTATATAACCAAACGTAAAATTGGTGCATTAGGTATATACGTATGTTCTATTAGTTCAAATAGAAAGAGCATTCAAATATATTAATATGGAGATGGTATTTCTTCCTACTAAATATTCGTAAGCATTTGATCAATTCAATTGTCTTGATTAAAAGATGAAATTGGGAACAAAAAGTTAGTGGATTTCACATGTTAATCATTTTATACTATAGATAACAGGATGAAGTAGTGAGATTTAGTAGAAACCAAGACATGTTTTCTTAATAATAAGTTAACAAACCTGCAATAAAAATAATGAGTAGCAACAAGCAAGCATATGTAGACTTGGCCATTTGTATGTTCACTTACAAACAATCACTTCAATGTTAAGTTTCAAAATGTACTGGTTTAGTGGTTGAGTTATTCTAGTTTAAATAGACAAATAAAGTATATAGGTTTTAAATGTTAATAAATTCAGGAATAAAAACGTAATTAACCATTAAAAGCGAACGTTACCTCTAATTAATAATGTACCCATACATTACCCACGTACATATAACCATGCACTCAATATCAGTTCAGGAATTCAGAATCATCAAGGAATTATAAATTTTATATATTTTTAACGACTAAAAAATATTATTATTTTTTTGTAAATTCTGAATAATTTAGGATTAGTAAAATTTGTATAATCTTAATCACAAGATGTGTCCTTTTTCGCCATACGTGTGAATATGCACGCCTCTTTGCAAGCATGAAAATTTTGATATATGAAGATGATAAGAGATTATTGATTTTTATCTTATTTTATAAACAATGAAAATAATATGATTTTTGTTTACATTTGAAACTTGAAAATGATGATATACATTTTTTATTCTATTTTTATTTACCATTTTTTTTATTTGCATTATCATTTCATTAAAATGGTTTACTAAAACATCAAAAACTGCAATTACATATTACTTAAATTAATTGATTCGCATACTTAAAAATTACTTTGCGCACATAATGCCCAATGCCGTGATTCCATGCATTCAAATCTAGTAATTGCTCTTAGAATAATGGTCGAAATGGGTATTTACTAGGAATGGTAATTTGGCTAGTTCAGACCGGGTAAAATATTCTCGTCCTCGAACCAGATATCTAAAAACACATCCCATTTCCCTTAGTGGATCCTATTGGTTTGCCACATTAAAGGCTATCAGTTGCCTAGATCCCCGCTCACTATCCTGTCTAAGCCCTAGAAGTTTTTAACATATTCACAAAAATTCGTGTTATTTACATACGAGATATAATATATATGAGATATATAAAATATACTAACATTTAAATATAATTTATATTAAGGAATCACCAGCTACTGCTCCATACCCGATAACGCTTACCTCGCCCCCGTTAAGTTTGGGGTTCGGTCGTCTTCTGGTCTTTTGTAATCTCTAATATTTACAACCATCTTTTTAAAACGTAAATCAAGAATTAATTTTTCCTTTCTTATTTGACATATATTTATTGTATTTATTCACATTAAGATTGAGTATATATTATAACATGTAAATTAACACTAACTTCTATAGTATTTCGCAAAACTATAGCACTATAAAATTATGTGTTAAATGAATTGCGGATAAATTCATTCATATATAATATTGCAAATTTTCAAATGATAAAACGTAAATTATCTTTGAATTTAAATTGATACGATTCTTTAAGAGTTAAGGATCATCATATGAATAGTGGTTCACTCATGTTCAAATCTAATCAAATAGAATTAAAAATTAATTTTGTGTTTTTCAAATTTTAATTTTTAAAACTCGGATATCTAACAACTGATATCTATAAATTTGAAAATTATCTAAAGTTAATAAAATTTTAAAATTAAAAAATTTCAACCTAATATAAAAGTAATTAATAAGACATGGCTTGTAAGTTCTTATGTAAAACTAATATAATAATTTTTTCTATATAAATATAATTAATATACTTTAGACGGTAGATTTAATCAAGGAATCAAAATGTATTAAAAACTTGAGACATATCCATTTTTAATATTAAAAGTGGAACTATAGTTTCATATATATTATTCTAAAATAAATCTATAGACTTCTATCAACTAAAATATATAATTGGATATCTTGGAAAAATCATCAACAATTGTAAACGCAAAGACAGAAGTAATTGCCAGGAGGGGAAGACTCTTGACATTGTCCATGACCTTTGTAGCCCCCATAACACTCTTTATCACAATCATAAAGGGTACAACTATCCGGGTGCAACACTTTTGTACATACTTGTTGGCCATGCACCATCGAAACATCGGCTGAAATTAAATAAAAAAACAAATTAATGATAACAAAAATCAAATTAAATGTTATACAACCAAACGTAAAATTGGTGCATTAGGTATACACGTATAATCTATTAGTTAAAATCGAAAGAGCATTAAAATATATTAATATGGATATGGTATTTCTTCTTACTAAATATTCGTAAGCATTTGATCAATTCAATTGTCTTGATTAAAAGATGAGATTGGGAACAAACAATTAGTGGATTTCACATGTCAATCATTTTATATTATAGATAACAGGATGAAGTAGTAAGATTTAGTAGAAACCAAGACATGTTTCCTTAATAATAACTTAACAAACCTGCAATAAAAATAATGAGTAGCAACAAGCAAGCGTATGTAGACTTGGCCATTTGTATGTTCACTTACAAACAATCACTTCAACATTAACTTTTAAAATGTACTGGTTTAGTGGTTGAGTTATTCTAGTTTAAATAGAGAAATAAAGTATATACGTTTTAAATGTTAATAAATTTGGGAATACAAACGTAATTAACCATTAAAAGCGAACGTTACCTCTAATTAATAATGTACCCATACATTACCCACGTACATATAGCCATGCACTCAATATCAATTCAATAATTCAGAACCATCAAGGAATTATAAATTTTGTATATTTTTAACGACTAAAAAATATTATTATTTTTTTGTAAATTCTGAATAATTAAGGATTAGTAAAATTTGTATAATCTGAATCACAAGATGTGTCCTTTTTCGCCATACGTGTGAATATGCACGCCTCTTTGCAAGCATGAAAATTTTGATATATGAAGATGATAAGAGATTATTGATTTTTATCTTATTTTATAAACAATGAAAATAATATGGTTTTTGTTTACATTTGAAACTTGAAAATGATGATATACATTTTTTATTCTATTTTTATTTACCATTTGTTTTTTATTTGCATTATCATTTCTCTAAAATGGTTTACTAAAACATCAAAAACTGCAATTACATATTACTTAAATTAATTGATTCACATACTTAAAAATTACTTTGCGCGCATAATTCCCAATGTCGTGATTCCATGCATTCAAATCGAGTAATTGCTCTTAGAATAATGGTCGAAATGGGTATTTATTAGGAATGGTAATTTGGCAAGTTCAAACCGGGTAAAATATTCTCGTCCTCGAAACAGATATTAAAAAACACATCCCATTTCCCTTAGTGGTTCCTATTGGTTTGCCACATTAAAGGATATCAGTTGCCCCGATCCCCGCTCACTATCCTGTTTTGTAACACCCTAAAATTTACAAGATTTTTAAAATTTTTGAAAACAAAATTATAATCAAAAGGTCCCATAAATAAATCTCAGATATTAATATTTAACATTTAAAACAGATTTATTGCGGAAATAGTTAAGATAAAGTAAAGTGTTTTAAAATATTAAATGATGTCCACATCAGTAATGAAAAGATACAGCGGTCAACCGTCCACCTTCTCCTTTCCTTTGCTGGTACCTGAAACAATGTGGGGGAAAGTTTGGGTCAGCTGGGGAAGCTGAGTGAATGATTCTCAAAATGCAAGCAATCATAACATACAACACATGAGGGCACATCGGTGTACTCCTACTCAGAATCTACTCGATTAATTACTCAGATTTATTTCTCAGATTTTATTACTCAAATTTTAATTTATATAGCGCGCTTGTGTGACTTGGGCCGAGAGATCAACCTCGACCCGCCTCACACCACCTCAACACCTGTACTCTTCGGTGTTGAGTCAAAAAGGCCTGGCACCAGTACTCTTCGGTGCCAAGTCAAAACGTCTGACACCAGTGCTCTTCGGTGTCAAGTCAGATATATTATGTTTAATGTTTAACTCAGAACTCAGAAACTCAGAACTCAGAAACTCAGGACACAAGATGCTAGATCACAGATAACTCCAGATAACAGATAACTCAGATAACAAATAACTCAGATAGCAAATATGGTGCAAGTAATGTAACACGTAAGTCATGCATGTATAACGTTAAAACTGAATACACGGTGAGAATACTCACCTCGGTAAACGTCAGCTCTGATGATCTCCTGACGATCTATACTACTGCCCAGCTAACGTCTAGATGGTCCTAGGACAAACAAAAAAAAAAAAGGATAACCCAAAATTAAACCCAACTCAACTTCATAAAAATGTCTCTCTTCGATTGAATAATGATAATAGATATTTCCCTTGACTAAAAATTATACTCCTCTAGATAAAAATTGTATTAAAATCTTTCTCTAGATTAAAATATTAGTGAACCCTCTTTTCCCAAGATTTAATAATAATAAAATGTTTGTCCAAGAATTTAATCTGTCTTTCAAAAGCATAACTCACAACACCCATTTAAAAATATCTTTACTGTAATCATTTATTTTGTTCTTTACCTCCTTCGTCTAAACCAAAATGGAAAGGAACACAGATAACATTTCTTCCAGCTCACTCTTGTTGGCCATATCTTTAACGCTGCTACTCAAGACTGTACCACAAAATAAGAAACTTTCAACGATCGGAAAAGGAGACGAGATTCAATCGTCGGGAAAAAGAAAACCAAAGCTCACCGGAACAGAACGTAGATCGCCAGAATGTACATCGCAGAATCACTAGGAACGCCACCAAACCATCACTCGACCAACCATCTATGCTCAAGACATTCAACGGAAGCAGAAACTAATGAGTTCGCCGGAGCAGAAATCTCCGGCAGAAGAAAACAACCTTGGCGGTGGTTGCCGTCGGAAAACAGAAACGGTGATGGCGGAACAGAAGTGTACGACGGCGGATACGTACGGCGGAAAGGAGAAACGGTGGAGATGCTCACGGCAACACAGGAATGAGGTGGCAGATCCCACCGGCGAAACAGAAACGAGCGGTGCAGCTCCGACGCTAATAAAGGCAAGGTGGTGGCGGAACTCCGGTGCTAATGGAACAAACTGGTGGAGGTATGGTTTCCGATCAAAACGTCAACAGAACGGTGAAAACGGTGGTGACGGTGGTTTTATTTTCTTGAGGAGGTCACGATTCAAAGAAGACAAAAAGAAGAAATGAGTGTAAATCGAATTGCGGCTAGGTTAATAAAATAATATTTATACCATACACACCTTCCTAATTTTTTTGAGGCTTTTTCATTATCCGGAATATTGTTATATGGGCTAGTGCTAAAGACTTCCCTCTAGCCCAATCGAGATATTAATCAGACCCACTTGTGTCATAATTTCGATTATCTTAAAGCTAGTAACCAATACATATATTCTTTTCCCCATTTTAATATATACTAAAAGTAATAATTGACACAACCAAATAGTTACACTAGAAAATACAAATTATTATTGGTCTTTTAATTAATCCCATAATATCACAAATAATCATTTAATTTAAATGATAGAATTAAAGGCAATATTTAATTACCGAGATTTCGGGGTGTTACAGTACCGGTTTCAAGTCGGGTTTCGTGTCAAATAATACGAGACGTTTTAACCATCAATTAAAAGCATCCAGATTATCAAGTTAATTTAATTTCATATAATAAGATTTATTAAATTTAATTATAAAATTTTCGGGGCGTTACAACTCAACTCCACTTAAAATGGACTTCGTCCCGAAGTCATGGCTAGAAAGAAACTCAGGGTAGCGGTCTCATATCTCCTAATCAAGCTTGCCAACGACACACATCCTCAAATAGAGACAAAAAAAATGACTCTCCAAGGCGGCTTACACGATCATAATAAACTCCAGTTGTTGCAACTGCTCGTAAAATCTTCCGTCTCTAATCGGCACAAAAAGATAGGGCTAAAAGAAATAAAAGAATAAAAAAAAAGAATCGAGAGGCTCTATAAGGATCTCGGTTTAGCGATGGAAAGGAATGTCGACAAAAGCACAGAATAACCCATGATACTCTGTTAAAGGCGTCTTCTTGCTCTCGTAGTCAGACACAGTTGCTGCACCCAGCGGTTAACGTTGTGTTGAATCTCCGATTCAACTCCACTTGGAGATTCGCTACGGATTTGTTGATGATGTCAGATACTCTCGGTGTAGTATTCGGTCATCCGCTCCATCCTCGCAATCATACACGGTTCTCTCATGGCGATGACAATAAGTTTGTGGGACATTTCTTCCCGCACAATTCCATTTAGCAACATTATTCACTTTATCAATAAATACAATTTTTATTATGACCCATCTCTATCAATAATGGCTCAGAAAAGGTTCTCTACTCTATGGGACATGATCTTGCTAAAGCATAAGAACGAATGTGTGGGTCGCCCCACAGTCAAACAACACAAAAGCAGACACGTTGTTCACATGGAATGTACCCATCACACAGAAATCACAGATGATGCACACAGAATTCACAGATAATGCATACAGAAATTCAAAATCACCCAGTATTACTCATGCAATATACTCAAGATGTGACTCAGGGATGTAACTCAGAAGTCTAACTCGAAATATATCTCAGAAGTATAACCCAGAATTCTAACTCAGAAAACTTAACTTAGAAATAAATCCAGAAATGTAACTCAGAAGGTAGTAATGCTTAACAGCAACATCATTCACTACTACACATAAGTCTTATATATAAACATGAGAAGGCATCATTACCCACATCCGATTCATCTCGCATCTACTCATTTATATATATAAGTCATTTCCGATTAATAATTAAGATATATGAACCAATAATCAGAATGAATTTCATATTAATTATATATCCCTAAATTTCTCCTTTTGCATGTACTCCAAATACACTTGATAAAAGTTTTCATGATTCAGCTTTAACTTATCGGGACAATAGTTGCATGTACTCCAATAATCAGAGGTCCTCTACTCTACGGGACAATAGTTTACTTAGGGTAAAAATATATATAGTGGTTTACACCGCTATCAACAAATACAAAAACATGCAAATTATTCACAAGGAATATACATATGACACTGAATTCTTATATACTCAAGTACATAACTCAGAAATATGATCTAGTAATATAACTCAGAAATCTAACTCATAAATGAACTTAAAACCTATCTCAGAAGTATAACCCGAAAATCTGTCTCAGAAATAAACTCGGACATATAACTCGAGAGCAAACTCAGAAATCTTAACTCAGAAGCAGAACCAGAAATCTAACTCAGATAAACTCATAGAGTAATAATATTTACTAGCAATAGCATTAGATATAAATCACATTTTTACTCATTCTTATGACTACTCGTGTGTTCCAATTTACTACCTTAAAATACTTGGACTGATAATTTCCCTTTCGACCGCGTTATTGGTTCACATAATAACTCTTCTTTAACCATTTATCGTTACTTCACTCTATTAGGTTTGCATATTACTAATTTGGTTAACCCTCTAATTAGCTCGAATTAACGATCTTGACATTTAATTTTCTTTAATAGGTTCTCATTCTACCACATTTAGTGGTTTCTCAATAATATTTTAATAGATGTTTTCTCATTCATCTAGTTTAACGATCCTATAATAGACAGTTTCACTGATAAAATGTCTCTTAAATATTTTGACCATATCTACTCATTAATTTCATGTTACCCACTAAAATTCCAATTAAATTTCATACTCTTATTTATAATGATTTCTCGTTACTCAAATTACGAATTAATCCCTTAGTTCTCATTTACTCAATTCGCAGTTACACTTTATTCTAAATCTTACGGTTTACTCATGGTTCATCAATTCAGTACATTCTCGTCTTTTCGAAATTTCTCCTAAGTTCAATATAAATTTATTGAATAGTTGTTCTCATCTCAAGTTTAATAATTATTCGTAAATAGAGTTTTCTCATATAATTTTATAATACCTCAAAACTCATAACACTTTATAATACTTCAATGATTTGAATAAAACTTCCCGTTAATTTAATACTTTTCTCTTTTGACTCATTTTATTAATTTGCTTATGTAACTCGATTTGTAAATTTCTTATAACTCAAAATTACTCCATAATTAATCAAAATAAAATTTTATCATTTAGCTCGTTTTAATAATAACTCGTTACCAGCAAATTACCGATCTTTTAACTCATTTTCCTCAAAATTTCCTTGTAGCAGTTTTCTCATATTCGACTCATTAATAAGTTCTCATCACTTTAATTTAATGATTTCTCATTATCACATTTATAACCACCCAAGAATAAGTATACTGTCTTATTTTGTATATATTTGTAGTATTACTACTTCCCTTTTGCACGATATTCATTCAATCCAATTAACTTGATTTGATAGTTACTCTTATAATTTATTTGATCAATTATATGTATCTAGATTTCGCACTTTAAATTCATACCAACAAAATCTCTCTGCATAAGCATCATGCTCATGATATTTATAAATAATAATTAATGATAATTATTTCTTGACAATTTTCCTTTTTACCCCTACTCAACTCCACTTGGAGAAAAACTCGTCCTCGAGTTTGGAACTAGTATTGTCTACCAAAATAAACAAGCAAGTATGTATTCATACAAACAATTAGGATACACATACTAAATTCACAATAACAAGCATTGGTCCATCGTTCCCTTCAAAATCTCCCCATAACCAACCAAAAGTTCGGTGTGTACGACAATAGGAGCCCTCTATTACTTTCGACACCTACTTCTGTTTGGTCACGAGTAAATCCCAAAGTTTACAACTTCCCACATATAAACCCACCAACAAATCACACTCAGAAGAAAGGAATTTTAATCACACTCAGGAGAAAGGAAGTTTATTTTCAATATCTGATAAATACAGATATGCACTCAACAGTGCATACTCAACATCTCATAACCATTACTCAGAAAATCATGCGTACATTTAGTCTCGTACGCGATACTCGGATAACTCAGATTCATAGAAATATTTCCACTTAGCTATTTTCACAATACAAATCTCCTTTTAAACTTTTCATTTGGATATGCCATTTATCATTCCTCATAAATGTAACTTATATCCTCTTCACAGTTATATTAACTTTATTGTAATTTGTGAGCAGGTCGATTAATATCTTTTTGATCAGAGTTCTCAGTTATTGCGTTCCTCGTTTAATTTGATTCAATTTATCGCTCTTTTAACTCGTTTTTAAATAAATCATCATCAAATTGATGACGTTAGCTTCCTCTTAATCCTCTTATATAATTACTCTTTAAGATGAGCTTCAATAATGTCTGATTAATTTGACTCAGCAATTTCTCAATTAATTAGTCTATTAAACTTACATAGTTTATTTTAAGCTACCCGTGTGAACTCATTAATCTGTCACTTAACTTGTCATCCACATTTAGTTTTGCACTCAGCAATTTAACCTACTTACTCGAAATGTTTTTCCCATTTTATCTCAATTTAATGATTCTTAAATAAATACTAACTTGTTGACCTTAATATGGAATCCGCTTAACTATTATATCTCGTGATTCGTTGTATTCACCAAAATTTTAATTTCTCATCTACATAACACCTCTTTTAACCCTGATCAATAATTCTCTTTTAGATCCTGTTAATAATTCTCGTTTAGCTAAATGTAATTATTTCCCATTTTATTGGCTTAATAATTCTTTCTTTTACTCAACTTGGTAAAGCCTCTTAAAAATATTCTTAATCAATTTGATGGCGGAACAGAAGTGTACGACGGCGGATACGTACGGCGGAAAGGAGAAACGGTGGAGATGCTCACGGCAACACAGGATTGAGGTGGCAGATCCCACCGGCGAAACAGAAACGAGCGGTGCAGCTCCGACGCTAATAAAGGCAAGGTGGTGGCGGAACTCCAGTGCTAATGGAACAAACTGGTGGAGGTATGGTTTCCGATCAAAACGTCAACAGAACGGTGAAAACGGTGGTGACGGTGGTTTTATTTTCTTGAGGAGGTCACGATTCAAAGAAGACAAAAAGAAGAAATGAGTGTAAATCGAATTGCGGCTAGGTTAATAAAATAATATTTATACCATACACACCTTCCTAATTTTTTTGAGGCTTTTTCATTATCCGGAATATTGTTATATGGGCTAGTGCTAAAGACTTCCCTCTAGCCCAATCGAGATATTAATCAGACCCACTTGTGTCATAATTTCGATTATCTTAAAGCTAGTAACCAATACATATATTCTTTTCCCCATTTTAATATATACTAAAAGTAATAATTGACACAACCAAATAGTTACACTAGAAAATACAAATTATTATTGGTCTTTTAATTAATCCCATAATATCACAAATAATCATTTAATTTAAATGATAGAATTAAAGGCAATATTTAATTACCGAGATTTCGGGGTGTTACAGTATCGGTTTCAAGTCGGCTTTCGTGTCAAATAATACGAGGCGTTTTAACCATCAATTAAAAGCATCCAGATTATCAAGTTAATTTAATTTCATATAATAAAATTTATTAAATTTAATTATAAAATTTTCGGGGCGTTACATGTTTAAGCCCCAGAAGTTTTTAACATATTCACAAATATTCGTGTTATTTACATACGAGATATAATATATATGAGATATATAAAATATACTAACATTTAAAAATAATTTATAATAAGGAATCACCGGCTACTGCTCCATACCCGATAACGCTTACCTCGCCCCCGTTTAGTTTGGGGTTCGGTCGTCTTTGGGTCTTTTGTAATCTCTAATATTTACAACCATCTTTTTAAATCGTAAATCAAGAATTAATTTTTCCTTTCTTATTTGAATATATGTATTGTATCTATTCACATTAAGATTGAGTATATATTATAACATGTAAATTAACACTAAATTCTATAGTATTTCGCAAAACTATAGCACTATAAAATTATGTGTTAAATAAATTGCAGATAAATTCATTCATATATAATATTGCAAATTTTCAAGTGATAAAACATAAATTATCTTTGAATTTAAATTGATACGATTCTTTCAGAGTTAAGGATCATCATATGAATAGCGGTTCACTCAAATTCAAATCTAATCAATTAGAATTAAAAATTAATTTTGTGCTTTTAAAATTTTGATTTTTATAACTCGGATATCTAACAACTAATATCTATAAATTTGAAAATTATCTGAAGTTAATAGAATGTTAAAAATAAAAAAATTCGACCTAATATAAAAGTAATTAATAAGATATGGCTTGTGAGTTCTTATGTAAAACTAATACAATAATGTTTTCTATATAAATATAATTAATATACTTTAGACGGTATATTTAATCAAGGAATCAAAATGTATTAAAAACTTGAGACATATCCATTTTTATTATTAAAAGTGGAACTATAGTTTCATATACATTATTCTAAACTAAATCTATAGACTGCTGTCAACTAAAATATATAATTGGATATCTTGGAAAATTCATCAACAATTGTAAACGCAAAGACAGAAGTAATTGCCAGGAGGGGAAGACTCTTGACATTGTCCATGACCTTTGTAGCCCTCATAACATTCTTTACCACAATCATAAAGGATACAATCATCCGGGTGCAACACTTTTGTACATACTTGTTGGCCATGCACTATCGAAACATTGGCTGAAATTAAATAAAAAACAAATTAAATGATCACAAAAATCAAATTAAATGTTATATAACCAAACGTAAAATTGGTGCATTAGGTATATACGTATGTTCTATTAGTTAAAATAGAAAGAGCATTCAAATATATTAATATGGAGATGGTATTTCTTCCTACTAAATATTCGTAAGCATTTGATCAATTCAATTGTCTTGATTAAAAGATGAAATTGAGAACAAAAAGTTAGTGGATTTCACATGTCAATCATTTTATATTATAGATAACAGGATGAAGTAGTAAGATTTAGTAGAAACCAAGACATGTTTTCTTAATAATAAGTTAACAAACCTGCAATAAAAATAATGAGTAGCAACAAGCAAGCGTATGTAGACTTGGCCATTTGTATGTTCACTTACAAACAATCACTTCAATGTTAAGTTTCAAAATGTATGGTTTAGTGGTTTAGTTATTCTAGTTTAAATAGACAAATAAAGTATATAGGTTTTAAATGTTAATAAATTCGGGAATAAAAACGTAATTAACCATTAAAAGCGAACGTTACCTCTAATTAATAATGTACCCATACATTACCCACGTACATATAACCATGCACTCAATATCAATTCAAGAATTCAGAATCATTAAGGAATAATAAATTTTGTATATTTTTAACGACTAAAAAATATTATTATTATTTTTTTAAATTCTAAATAATTAAGGATTAGTAAAATTTGTATAATCTGAATCACAAGATGTGTCCTTTTTCGCCATACGTGTGAATATGCACGCCTCTTTGCGTGCATGAAAATTTTGATATATGAAGATGATAAGAGATTATTGATTTGTATCATATTTTATAAACCGTGAAAATAATATGGTTTTTGTTTACATTTGAAACTTGAAAATGGTGACATACATTTTTTATTCTATTTTTATTTACTATTTTCTTTTATTTGCATTATCATTTTTCTAAAATGGTTTACTAATACATCAAAAAATGCAATTACATATTACGTAAATTAACCGATTCACATACTTAAAAATTACTTTGCGCACATAATGCCCAATGCCGTGATTCCATGCATTCAAATCGAGTAATTGCTCTTATGTGACGCCCAAAATTTGTAGTAATTAAATAATATTAATTTAATTGTTATAATTAATTTTTTTTAAAATAATTAGTAAATTAATTATAATGAAGTTAGTCCGTTAGTTTTATCTTATTTATAATTACTTTTAAAGTAATTAGAAGACCTATAGTTAGACGGTTCGTTATTATTAGACGTCAACTAAATTTGCCATGTCGGATTAATTAACTAAATAATTTTTATTTACCTTTATTAATTATTAATTCTTTTACTTGAGGGGTGAATATATAGTTAGTTGTCTCGTAAGATTTAGGCGACAATTTTATTAGACAGTACTATTATGTAGACGACTTGTAAATAAATGGCTCGTTTTGTTAGATGTTGTTTATTCGTGAGTGCGTGTCGAATTATAACCCGAGCCAATGTTTGTGAGTCGAGTTTAATAATTATGAGTCGAGGCCCGGCCATAGACCAAGGGCCGAGTTAAGTTGGGCTTGTTTAATTTAAGTTGTCTAAAGTCTGGAAGCCCTCAAATCCCTTCATTTGTTGAAAGCCTTTTGGCCGCATATTTATTTTTTTCTCTTTTTCGTTCGTCGGCGGAAATCAAGAAGAATTTAAAGACAACAATGTGTATTGCGGCAGAAGAAAAAAGAAATACAAAAGGGGACGCACGTGTGATTGAGAGTCTAGAGGGACTACCACGTGAAGTGTTATGACAATGGTTGTATCTTCCTTTGACGTCAACAAAAAGAATCACAAAGGCCTCACTTTTATGGCAACTCCCTCTCATTTGTGACCAGTAATTTAATTATGTGATAGTTGGTTGTGGTGATTTATTTTATGTCAAAATTGGCTGTGGTAGTGCGACAAGCATGAGGCGAGAAAACATCAATCGAGATTATTGGTGTGTTGTGATTTAGTGCTTCGGGTGTTTCCGTATGATCGCGTGTTAATTCGTAGGGTATAATCCTTGTTCCCTTCTCTGTAGTTGATAATCGTTTTCATTATTGTTTTGGTTAGTTAGTTTTTATGTCTAACCGCTAGAGCCCTAAAAGCTATGACTTTGGGAGGAATTCTAGCTTTCGGTAGTCTCCTTGTTCCTTCACTGTTCCGGTATTGCTATTACCATTTCCGTGATCTGTTGTACTAATCTGTTTTTTTATATAGGGCTGCTGCGATTGTTAGATATAATCAAGTCTTAGCCGAGTTTGGTTTGATAGTTTTGTTTTATTGTCTCTTCGTTTTAGTTAACCGCTTGTTGTCTCGATTAGCTAGATATTCTTGAGTTATTAATTTTGGTTAATCAAGTTTGAGAAATTGTAAACCGGGCAGCCGGGGCCGAGCCTCGGGTTGTCTCGGTGGGTTGGGTTCAATTGGTTTAATCGTTTTTATAAAATCAAGAATTTATAACCGAAGGGGAAACCGAACCCGTAGGGTTCTCGGTTTCCCAATCTGGAAATTTTTACCATCAAGTTTTAAAAAAACCATTCATAATTTGAATAAATAATATCTTCAAACTTTCGGGTATCAAATTCTAAGTGTTCGGGTTTTTCCAGTAATGGGTCGGGTTGACTAAATCAAGTTTTTACATCAAACATTTTGTGGCAGATTTCTGCCTTCTGTTCTCAGCTGTTTTTGACCTGCTTAAAATAACCTTTTGGATTTTTGGCCCAAGATGGGACCTTGTTTTCTAAGTTAGCTTTCAAATGCCGCAAACATCTCGTTAATGTGATTTACGGTTTTAAAGTTATACCCGTCTTAATATGTTACTGCTAGGAACTTGACCTGTGCAGCACGCCTGTCTTGTGACACCATTTTGAGACCCTTAGATTCTGTTTTGGCCAGTGACCCTCTTACATTGATTTGTAGTTCTGGTTATCTAGTTTATGCGGTAAGAATATGGGAAACATATAATGAGCCGTTTAGGAGTTATGGCAGTTCCCGTAAGACTAACGGGTGCTGCCAATTTTTCTAAATTTAAGTCCTTGCTGTGGATTTTAATTTGGGGTTTCATTTTATGTCTTAGGATTGTCTAAGAGATAATATGGTGTGGCGTTGACTGTCGGGAATGTTTCGGAGCTTACGTGTTTCGAGGTGAGTATTCTCACCGTGTATTCATTTTTAACGTTGTACATGCATGACTCATGTGTTATACTATTTGAACTGTACTTGTTATCTGAGTTTGATCTGTTATCTGAGTATCTGAGCATCTGTTTATTTATTATTGATCTGATACATTGTGCTCGGTTATCTGAGCTCTGCGCAGAGTCATTCTGTGCTATTACCTGCTAGGGCATCTGAGATAATTATGTTAAAGAGATAAAAATATAATAACACACATCTGAGTTTTGTATATATGTCATTTTGGGATCACCTCCCGTCTGAGTTTTGGGATCACTCCCGTCTGAGTTTTTGGCTTACGCCTATCTGAGGTGTGAGGAGGGGCGATCGACCCGAATCACACAAGCGCGCTATATAAATTAAAATCTGAGTAATAAATCTGAGCAATAAATCTGAGTAAATAACTGAGTAGATTATGAGTAGGAGTACACCGATGTGCCTCATGTATTGTATGTTATGATTGTATGCATTTTGAGATTATTCACTCAGCTTCCCAGCTGACCCATATTTCCCCCCACTGTTTCAGGTACCAGGAAAGGAAAAGAAAAGGTGGACGGTTGACCGTTGTATCTTCGCATAGCTGATGTGGATAACATTTAATATTTTTAAAAACACTTTATTTTCTTTAAACTATTTCCGCATTAAATATATTTTTAAATGGCAACATTATTATTAGGATTTAATTATTTAAGTTATTGGGACCATGTTTATTAAAATCTTGTACTCAAAAATAAAATTTATAATTTTTGTAAATTTTTGGGTGTTACAAGTTGGTATCAGAGCTCTGACTTGAGGGATTTGGATTCACAAGGGGTGGTTTCAGACTCAAGTTTGAGTTTCAAGTTTTAAAACGAGAACTGAACAAAATATTTTCTGAGTAAAGTTCCACATCAAGCATACAACATGTCACGTCAACCTCTCGCTTTTCCCACTGCTGGTAATATTTAACTGATTTATTTATCTGAGATTCATGTTATATTCTAAATATAGACGAGTGAAGTATTCTGGGAATTTTCGGTTTATTTTCTGAGAGAATTTCTGAGTATATTTTGTGACGTGGATTGGTTTTATGATTATATATTTCCGAGCATAGTTTCTGATTGGATCAAAAGAACCCAAAGGGCCAAAGTACATAAGCATTTAGCTGATCCATCAGCTGAATCATTACAGGTTCATATTTATACAACTATTGGATTGCATCAAATAGGGGGAGATTGTTAGTCCCCAGACTAAGTATATAAGATTTAATGTTTCCGTGAACAAGTCTACATCAACGAATAATATGTTTACACGTTGATTAACTTGTAGACGAAGAAACATGGTTCTTGGGCTATATATAGAGACGTAAATGCTTGCATTTACACACCTTTTAGCATTCATAGCACGAGAACATTCTCTGAGAGTTTGTTATTTTTCTGATATTAACTCCTTCATTGTTAATACTCATGCATTTAATATCAGTTGTTCGTATCAGTTGATAAAACTCTCCTTGCATAGGATCTTAGTTTGAGCGATCAAAAGTGTCACTTCAAGTATAAAGTTTTAGTTAGTTTGTACTATCTATTTCCGCAAACTTTATACCGCATTAAGTTGTTTTCATAAACTCTTAATCATTGAAAATATTGTGTGTTCTTTACTTTCTTGTTTTTACTTAACCGTAACACAACACATTAGTGTTGTTGGGATCCAACACTATTGAATACAATTAAATAAGTCCTAACAAAAGTGTATCATAAACTATTTAAAACCTAGTGTACCATTTAAGGCTAAAGTAGTCAATACATGTGAAAATGTTTTTTTTTTAATTATTGTGTAGAAGTCTCCCTCTTCATACAAATGAGTAAATTTTACATTAAACTTTTATTGCATTTACTACATTATTTGGTATGATTGTACACTTAGCTATATAATTTACATTATTTTATATATAAGTTAAAAGTTGTGAAGTTTTACAAACTAAAATTTGCATTTCTACATATATCTACATATTGGCAACTAAAAAGACTCAAGTGATTTCTGCACCACTATTGTTCTTCATATACCCTAAAATATTGTATGATAAATGAATTCGAAATCAATGGAAATGGCGCAAGCAAAGTTTAATTGGGCCTAAATGGGCCAAAAATGGCCTAACTAAATGGCCTTACTTCCGATCATGATGTTGAGCCCCTCCAGATGCTTTACGGTTTGGTCAATCACATAACAATTTGAGTAATTCCAAATTACCGTAACGAACAAAAAATCAATTGTAATAATCATAGGAAAAACACTAAAGTGAGGATGTCTAAGCGTTCTTATGGCTTTTGAGTCAGTGCCCTAAGCTTAAATTGAATTAGTCGAGTGGACTTGTAACTCTCTTTCCCACAATTTAAGTCGTATGTAATTATTTAAACTTTGTTTTTAGTTTCCTGCTAGTTTTAATTATATACTAGCAGGGTACCCGCGCAATGCGGCGGCGGGTACCCTGTGACTTTATATTGCATTGTCGAATTGGTAGGTGGTAGTGGCGATCATGATGGTGGTGAGTAATTTTAATTTTTTAAGGTGTAAGAGATTAATAACTAAGAAGTCGTGAGTTCAAATCTTACATGGTTCATATGTCCAATAAAAACAAATTTTATACCAAAATAACAAATGTTTTGGCTGAATGATTATATATTGTAAAGATTATATAATCGAACCCCAAATATTTGCTCTATATCATGAGATAAATTATCATAGCTACCATCTTCTTGGTCCACATCGCTACAATTCCGGAATTTACATCATTACAAACCTGCAATTGTAAATAATTCAGGCACAAAATCTGTAAGGAAATCATGTGCCTATTTTGCATAACGAAATATTATAAAGCCCATTTTTCATAATTAAAGCACATTTTCCACATCGCTACCTAGGGTGTTTTCATAATTAAAGCCAATTCTGCATAACGAAAAATATTATACAGCAAACATTCGTTTTAAGTGTGAAATGACTTAAATATTCGGTATTTAATAACCCTAAACAGATATCAGAAGACCCATAATTTTCAATTATGTTCAACTTAGGCTAACACCAATAACAAATTTTCGCAATTTAAGCTATATGAACAATATGTTATTGACACAATGGAATAAAGAAATCATAAATACGATGATATACCCAAAAGATGACACTTTTTATCTAATCGGACAAATCAAGAACGATTATGTTCAAATTAGCATTAATTTAAGAGATTTACATTCACGATTACCTATTAAAAATAAGAAATAAAACCATACTAACTTCTAATATCGTAAAAAGTTCAACGAATGTTTGCTGTATAATATCATGGTGTAAAAGGAGCCATTGGGTCGCCTTGTTTGGGCCACCGGATAACGAGTACAATGAACAAAATGGGCCCGATCCAGAATTAATAGATAAAACCATCTTTAACCATGTTAACTCGGCCCAGTGTGATTATTCACTTGGTGTCAAGCCCAAAAATAAGAATGATGCTTATCCGACCCAAGACAACATGAATCAAGGCAGTACATACCAATTGAATTCGGCTCAAAATAACTCAATCGAAGAGAATACGGTTCTGGTGGAAAACGATTCAATCAGCGAATCATCCGAGACAGATAACGGAAACATTGGGGAAAATAAAACATCTGGTATTGATTTGAACGCCCCCTGTTCTTCGTCTACAAATTCAAACAGATCGGCGAAGATACCTATCATGTTTGGTAAGATATCAAGGAATAAAATGGGGGGAAAAAAGAAAACAAAAAAGAAGTATGACAAAATTCCGTCTTCATCTGGGGCTGGAAATTCTAACTGTTCGACGCCAGTATCGGATGAAATCCAGAACACTATTGAGGTCGGTAATTTTGTGGGATTTCAGATGGATAATTATGGGACTGAATTAAGAAGTCTTATTAACGGTGCAGCCTTGAGAAATGGTTCCAAATGAAGCTATTATCTATCAATATTAGAGGTGTTAATTGCACCCGGAAAAAAAGGTGGATTCACGGTATAAGAAACTCAAACAAAGTTCAGTTTTTAGGAATGCAGGAGACCATGGTAAAGAATTTTGATCCCGAGGTAGCTAGATCGTATTGGGGAAAATCTAGGTTGGAATTTGATTTTACGGTATCAAACGGCAAATCTGGTGGGATTGTTTCAATGTGGGATCCATCATGGATGACAAAAACAGAATCGATAAAAGAAGAAAACTACATTGCGATTAAAGGTACAATCATCGGTTCTAACATAAATATTGGTCTAATAAATTTATATGCCCCTCGGGATTTGAAGAACAAGAAGGTCCTATGGAACTCAGTGTCGGGCCTAATCGAGGATGATTTAAACAGAATCTGGATAGTGTTTGGAGATTTTAATGAAGTTCGAAAGAGATCAGAAAGAACATGATCATCCTTCTCGGCATCCAGTGCCAGGTTTTTTAATAATTTTATTACTGAGGCAGGTTTGAATGAATTAAAAATGGGGGGGAGGAGGTACACCAGGAGTACTCCGGATAGTGGAACGCTAAGTCTTATTGATCGAATTCTAGTAAATGACCATTTTTTTCAAGTGTGGCAAAATCCAAATGTGAATATTCTACCTAAAGGCTTTAGCGATCACTGCCCGTTGCTATTGAAATCACAAATTGCAGATTTTGGGCCCACATATTTCAAGTTTTTTAATTCATGGGCCTCAAATAATTCACTTGAAACTATCATCGGGGCGACTTGGGGTCAGTCGGTACCGGGCAATTTGCCTCCGATTCAGTTATTCTGCAAAAAATTAAAAATGGTGAAAAATGAAATAAAAAAGTGGAGATTGGCCACTGCCGATGCTAATATAGTAAAACTTCAAAAATCGGCAGTGGAACTTGATCTCAAAGCAGAACAATTCGGGTTATCTTCGATAGAAAAGTCAAACAGGGTTAATATTAATCTTCAGATAAAGGAACATGAGGATTTAAAAATTCGGGATATTAAACAAAAAGCAAGAATAAAATGGAATGTCGAAGGTGATGAAAATACAAGTTTTTTTCATGGATCACTCAATCATAATAAACGTAAAATTTCATACATGGTTTATCTATTAACGGGGTATGGACGAAGGATCCAAATAACATGAAAATAGGTACCGCTAAATTTTTTAAAAGATTATTTTCTGAATCCGACCGGAATCGGCCGGCATTTGTCACTAATAGATTTAAAACTCTTAATTCAATCCAAAAAGCACAAATTGAAGAAAGTTTTTCTAAAGCCGAAGTTAAAAGGGCGGTATGGGATTGTGGGGTTGAGAAGGCGCCGGGTCCGGATGGGTTCACTTTTGAGTTTTATAAAAAATATTGGAACATTATTGAGGATGATCTGTGGAAGGCAGTGGTTGCATTTGAGAATGGTGGTGATATGAATTGCGGGTGTAACTCATCCTTTTTTACGCTGATCCCAAAATGCGAAATTTCACTCGCACTGTCTGATTATCGCCCGATTAGTCTTATAGGGAGTTTTTACAAGATTATCGCTAAAATGTTGGCGAATCGAATGAAATTGGTAATCGGAGATATTATTAGTGTTGAACAATCGGCTTTTATTGAAGGTCGGAATATTTTGGATGGTCCGTTAATTCTAAGTGAAGTAATATCATGGTGTAAAAAAATAAAGAAACAACTCTTAGTTTTTAAAGTGGATTTCGAAAAGGCGTACGATACTTTAAATTGGAATTTCTTAGATTCGATTATGAGTCAAATGGGCTTCGGGAATAAATGGAGGAGGTGGATCTTTATGTGTTTATCCTCCGCTAGGGTGTCAGTCCTTCTTAATGGGTCTCCCACAACGGAATTTAAAATTATGAAGGGCCTTAGACAAGGCGACCCAATGGCTCCTTTATTTGTTTATTATAGCGGTAGAAAGTATCCACGTTGCTATGCTTGAGGCAACACAAAATGGAATTTTTCATGGTATTCAACTTCCAAATGGAGGCCCACTTTTATCTCATCTACAGTATGCAGACAATACCATCTTTGTTGGAGACTGGTCAGAAGGAAATGCAAAAAATCTTCAACGTATTCTTAATTGTTTTTATCTTGCTTCTGGTCTTAAAGTAAATATGCTTAAAAGTAATATACATGGTTTTGGTGTACCGAGAGAAGGAGTCAACCGGGTAGCAAATGTACTAAAATGTAGTGTCGGTTCGTCGCCATTTAAATATCTTGGGTTGATAATTGGTGCTCAAATGTATAGAGTGGAACATTGGGATGTAATTGTCAATAAATTTAATAAAAAACTCTCATCACGGAAAGCTTCAACCCTATCTTATGGGGGTCGGTTGACATTAATAAAATCTGTACTTGGAGCTTTAGGTTCATATTTTCTATCTATTTTTAAAGCTCCGGAAGGTATTATAAATAAATTGGAAGCAATTAGAGCAAGGTTTTTTTGGGGTTCTAAAAACGGTGAACGAAAGATTAATTGGGTTAGTTGGAAGAAGATCCTTAATCCACTTAATAAGGGAGGATTAAACGTACCAAGCATTAAAGCGCAAAATTATGCGCTACTTATGAGGTGGTGGTGGAGATTGAAAATTGAGGAGGGGTCGCTATGGAAAAGAGCAATAGTATCCTTACATAATATATCTAATAATTTTATTTCTAATAGTAAATTCCCGGGGGTTTGGAACAATATCGTTAAAATTCGTAATAATTTAGATAAATATAATATCCCGGTCGATTCTTGGTTTCAGGTGATGCAGAATTCAGACACGCAGGTGATCCGGTGGACTTGGGCGTTCGAGCAAGACGGCTCATTCTCAGTATCTTCGGCTAGGCATGCAATTCAAAGTACGATCTCTGGTCCAGCTAGTGAGGTCGACAATCCATGGTTAAAAACAGTTCCGATAAGGATTAATATCTTCTTTTGGAGATTGATCCAAAAGCGTTTACCCACGTGTGTCAACTTGTTGCAAAGAGGCGTTATGTTGCAATCTGCTGTTTGTTGCATTTGTGAAAGAGAAATTGAGGACGAGACACATTTATTTTGGTCCTGTCACTTGATGAGAGAAATTTGGCTAGAGTTTTGTAGATGGTGGTCAATCGATATTGGATCAATACGGGGGTTGTCTGATTTAATGGAGTGGAAAGCTAGAGAAAATCTGTCTAAAGTCAAATCCGAACATTACATGAGAAAGTCAACTTTTCCTATATCTTGTCCTCTTTCCCTTGCAAACTTCGACTGCACAAGCAATGTACCATCACCCATCAACTTTTCTCTTTTCTTTGCTTCCCCATGCTCCCCTTATCGACTTTTACTGTGGATGTACTCAATAACCCACCAACTTTTAAGACCCTTCGGAACCCATCACCATCATCACTTGCTCCTTTTAACCAACATGTAACAAGTCATAGTCTAGAACCATAGGTATGTCTACCTTAGTTGAAAAGCCAACAAAGCATAACTTGGTTACAGGGCCGGCCCCGACATATATTAGGCCCTGTGCAAAAATTAAAAAAGACCCTTAAACATTTATAGAACGCATACATACACAAACACGCACATCGATGATATATATAACTTAGTTATAGAAGTATTGAAAACGACATAATTTTAAATTATTAGTAAATTTCCTGACATTTTAGATTTTTAGTTACTTTTTGTGATTTTCATGTTATCTAGAAAATCAAAATTTCTAGTATGTTAATTTAGTTATTAATCATAGTTAAACTTAAGTTTTATAATTTGTTATAATTAAGCTTAATTTTGTTATGTTTATTGCATCTTTTGCATTGAATATACTAATAAATTAAATAGAATGTTATGATGAGAAATAATTTATATTTCTTTGACATTTAGTATCTTAGATTCACTAAAGGTTTTTTCCTAAAAAAAAGCTAAATATAATACTCCGTTATAAATATATATTAACCTTGACAAAAAAAAACCCGTAAGTTATCAAACCTAAGAATCGAACACTGGCCCTTAGTAACATAAGGAAGGGGCCTTGCCTGCCAACTGATCTACATGCAGATTCTTGCAACAGTGCGCAACTATTTAATATAATATCTTATACAGAAATAGAATAGAATTTGGGCCCTTCTATCTTGGGGGCCCTGTTCATTTGAACATGTGGAACACCCTTATGGCCGGGCCTGCTTGGTTATACTCCATGTAGTAGTATATTAACCTAAAGATCTATTGTCTATTTTAGAACTTAGTTAAAAAAAATTCTTCCCTCTCCCTCCTCACCACTCCCTCGAGATTTCACAGCAAGCAAACACCAATCTTTTCTCTCCATTTTGAAGCTATATATATACACGAGAAGTTGTAGCAACAAGAAGAAAACTATTTGAAGTTTGAACCAAAGAGAAGAATGTCCATCAACTTAAAGAAACCCACACCAAATTTATGGTGAGCACCTCGACACTTTCTTGTGATTTTGATTTAAATATTTTGTGTTTATACAAGTGCCGTTTCACTCTCAATGTTACCTTAATAAGAACATATATACTTTTAATAACCTACAAAACCCATATATATACACAAAGAAACCTCATTAAACTCATTTAACTCAAAACCAAATTCTGAGAATTAATCTAATCGTCCATATCAAAGCTTATATAAATGGATGCATTTATTAGTAATTAAATGAGTGATAAATGCATCTTCAAATCCCAAAATATAAATCAAGCACCCACTTCGACAGATAAGCTCATAACCAAAATAAAACTCCCCGATGGTACAAATCGAGCGTGTCCTTCAAGCATGTTGTACAAGTCCTTCATGCAGCAACTACAAGTCTTTGATGCAGGAAGTACAAGTCTTCCAAGCATGCAATACAAGTGAGGCAAGAAACCTAAGTCTTGAAGATTTTTCCATGCAAAAGATGACCATATACCAAATGTTCAAGCGCCTAGGCATATAGTACAAGAACTGTATGCATACTAGACATTTGGACTTGCTTTTGGCGATAGACTACACATAGAAGCAATGGAGTTGATTTTATTTGAAGTATTAGTATTTCAAAGTATAAATATATTATAAATATTAGTTTATATCAAAACTGGCACTTCCACATGATGTATTCAACATGCATAAGATTTACATAAAGTAAATAGGTTATCATCTATTTTAATAATTCAAAACCAAAGATAGAATATGATACGTAATGATAAATAACAAAATACGTATTATAACAACTCGACAGAAAGAGGAGGAATTCAGTCAACTTAGATATGTATAATTAATTGGGATTTTTAGTCCCAAAATCGCATCGGAAAAATATTGCGTATTTTATAGAAATAACAAAATAAATACATTAAGTTTATGTTTAATAAATTAATATTAAACTCCGAGACTTATAAAATATAAGTAAAATTAATTGTAAAATATGAATTTATTTACAAGTTAAATTAGTACTTATAAAGTTACCAATGAACCACTCATGTCTAAAGGCGTTTGAAATTATCAAATGAGTGAACCACTTGCATAGACGCTCTTGTAAAGCTGTCTACTTACTGTTTGACCCCGCGTATTTAGGTAGCGGAAGCGTATTAACGGGGCACTTATTCATTAATTATAGCTTGCTAGCGATTGGAAAGCATCAGGTGAGTTTCACAGCCCCACTTTTTACTGCATTTCTAACTGTTTTGGGGTGAGAAACATATTAACTGTTTTATAACTATATGTTTATACATTTTGGTATTTGATAACCTTTAACGTTACGTGTCATGCTTAAACAAGTATTTGATACAACTGTTCTTTTGAAAGACATTTATGAGAAATATTTTGGTACAATTAGTCTTTGTGGAAACTTGGATAAACTATCCTTTTGAGATAACTTTTATTTAAAAGACATACTCAAACAAGTATTTTTACGAAAAGGTCTTAACGAAGACCTGTATGGAAAAACTATATTTTGCGACATTAATCTTTGTATAACCGTGAGTTGATAGACGATCATCCTATCGCCAGATCGTTTAGATCTAACATTACTGTAATCATCAACTATAGTTAGCCAACGAATATATGAGTAGTACTATTCGGGCTTGATCCCCCGCTCATGGCTAATCGCTCTAGTCGTATAACATATGAGATATATATTCTATTAAAACGTCGTGGACTCGACATGCCTAGGTAAAGGCGGATTTAGGTTTGATTACAGGCTCATGAACTTATACTTTAACTTGTACGCCTAGCTAGCCTATAAGGGATTACGCACAAAATTAAACAATTAGGTTTCATGGATTTGAAACGGGTGAACTTGAACGTACATAGATTTGTACTAAACGACTTACCTTTCTAAAATCATGTTGAAATGGTTTTACGCACTGATTATATGCAAATTATGTTTTATATAGTTAAAACATTTTACAAGAGTGTATTAAGCACTGAACATGTACAAATTTGGTTTCAGAGTTTTGAAACGTTTTTCAACGATTATTAGTACACGAGTTGTACTGACAAACATTTTGGAATAAATCAACGATTTATAGTCATAAAACCTGTGAACTCACCAACCTCTGTGTTGACACTTTTTCTAATATGTTTTCTCAGGAAATGAAAGTTGAAGCTTCATTAGCATATTCAAACGCATTCGGATTATCATTTTGAAGAAATCTTTATTTATCAAAAACAATAACTTTTGTTTGGAAACATTAAGTATTGGTAATCCATTTTGATTTGCATTGATTTACTATTATCGATTGTTGTGATTTCCGATGTAAGTCGCACGCCCGCTGTTCCGCAAAACCAGTTTTGGCGGGGTGTGACAGAAATCGAGGGGATACGGTAATTGAGTCGACAGGTTAGTGAGGCAGGAGAGTGCAGAATAGATAAAAACTGTTTAATAGGCATGTGTTACCTTGTAGTTACCATGCTTTCATGTGATCCCCACGTCCGGAGTTCCAGCCCTCCTAAGTGCATAAATTTTTCAAGACAAAAAAGGAAAGATTTTGGCTGAATTTCTAAAATCCTATTTAAGGAAGGAAATGTCCTAAATACATTATAGATAGTAGAGATATGATTCCAAAATAAACTAACAAAAGTTCATATTTCCTCTCATTCAAAATAAGTATTATAGTTAAAAACTACTCACCCGAGTCATGCTAAAACAAGTTTCCAATAAGCAAAACACACATTGTTTTAAAATATATAATTAATGATTTTTTTTTCTTTTTTGAACGGTAAATTCTAATCTATTCTGAAATTCACTTATTTCCACTATGAGATTTGAACCCTCAACCTCAAGGTTGGGAGAAATTACATTTACCAATTACCACTAGTCCAATGGCCTTTTGTTAAAATAGTTTTATGTCAGTTTTGCCTTTTAAAAAGTGTCACGTTTTCTAGGACTAGTTAACATAATAAGATGAAAAATTATTTTCCACGAAGAATATTAAACTTTTTTTTTTGTTATCCTTTATGATTTAATTAATTTTGTATGTTGATAGAAGGGTAGCCAAAGAAAAGTGTTGGCTTTTATCATATCATATCTTTATGGCTTTTATCTCACTTTATCACTTGTATATATATTTCAGATAAAAAACTTCTGGTTCTCACCAAAATATCATCAATGGCCACTCTTCTTTCATCCTCTCTTCTCTTCACCAATCTCTCTCCTCCTCCTTCTCTCTCCCAATCTCTCCCACCCTTCTCTCTCTCTTTCTCTTCCAATGTTTCTCTATCTTCTTCCTCTTTCTCTCTCTCTCCTCACTCTCTCTCAACATCATATTTTAGAAGAAAACTTTCTCTCTCATCATTTACAGTTAAAGCAGTTGCTTCAGAAAAGAAGAATGTGCTCATAGTCAACACAAATAGTGGTGGTCATGCTGTCATTGGGTTCTATTTTGCTAAAGAACTTTTAAGTTCTGGTCATCAAGTTACAGTTTTTACAGTTGGTGATGAGAGTTCTGATAAGATGAAGAAACCTCCATTTTCAAGATTCAATGTTAGTGCTAATTTTATTTTAATTTTTTTTTTATGTTTAATTGATAATTATTGTGTTTGGATTGTGGGCGTTGTGAATTGCAATCAGTTTTGGCATAAAAATGTGATCTTTATGTATGAGAAGTTTCAAGAAATTGTGTGGCCGTTAATGTGACACTAGTTCTTAACATAGAATGTGACACTAGTTTTTAGCATAAAATTTGATTTTCTATTGATATTTTCAAGAAATAATAGGTGGGGTGAATTTAAATACTGTATCTTTTAGCATAAAAATGTAATATTTTTTTTGTACGAATTTTCAAGAAATTTTGGGTGACTAATTGGAACAAGTACCGGCGGAAAACCGGTTTAAATCGGATTGAACCAATCTATATTCAATTCGGTTTTCGTTCTAATTTTCATGTAAAATCGGTCTCTGGTTCGATTTGATTTAGGGCAATTCGGTTTGGTCCAAAACCAAGAAAAATTTTTAAAAAGTCGAAGAAACTTTCTTGGTTGTAAATTCGGTTCCGGCCAGTTCTCGTCCATTCACAAAAATCATTTTCTCGTTTCTCAATTCAATTCAATTTTTGGACCATACTGTAATTTATGAATACACAAATAAATTTTGCATGAAATGTTATTTTTATGAAGTTTTTTCAAGAAAACATGGGTATTGTGAATTATAATCATTTTTAGCACAAAATTATATAATTTATATTATTTGAAATTTTCAAGAAATTGTGTATGTTGTGAAGTTCAACAAGTTTTAGCACATAAAAGTGATATTTTGCTTTACGGTTTATATAGTAAGATTTGGAAAACAGATAAGAAATTACGTTTTAAAAACATATAAGAAATTACGGTGTGGTGGGCACTACACCACGGTCCCATACCGCATAGTCTTAATATCTTATTAGAATATATTAAAATCGCAATAATCACTTAAATATACACGACAAAACTCCGCCTTAAAGTCTTAAACCCTTAGACGAATATTATTATTTTTGTATAAGTCGATTCTAACAAATTCTAATATAATTATTAAATCTATTTGTGACATTACTAAAAATAGGTTGTGGGTATTTTACAGGAAATTGTGGAAGGTGGTGGTAAGACAGTATGGGGTGATGTTGGTGCAATTGGGACAGTTTTTGAAGGATTGACATTTGATGTTGTTTTGGATAACAATGGCAAAGATTTAGATACTGTGAGGTAACGATGAGTTTTTTTTAACCGAAAACGGTACTGGAACCGTTAGACTTGGTCTACGCTTTTCGGTTTGATTCTCGGTTCTTTTTTTTTTCTTTTTTTCTTTCTCGGTTTTCAGTTTTTTGCGGTTCTGGTCTGGTTCAGTTCCGCTTTTTTTGGTTCTAGAACCGGAAAATTTCGAGTCTAACATATCTTCAAAAATTGGACATGTTAAAGATAAATTATAACTTAACTTGATCTAATTTTAGTCGAAAATGTCACTAACTTGATCGAAATTGCAGACCGGTTGCAGATTGGGCAAAAAGTTCGGGTGCAGGACAGTTTTTATTTATCAGCAGTGCTGGAATTTATAAGCAAACCGAAGAGCCACCTCATGTTGAAGGGGTACACTTTCGATTTTCATTTATTTATTTCACGTTACGTTTTTTTATCTAACACCATATGTTTATACAAAATTACAAATGATAACTTACGGATTAAACCCGCAAACCCATTTACAGCCCGTTTAACTGATAAACCGGTTACATGGGTCGTTTTTCAGGTTAGGGTTGGGTTTTTTAACATGTATAATGAATGGGTCGTGTTTCGTTGGGTTATAGATAAACGGGTCGATCCGACATTCGTCAACCCATTTCAGTTATAGACATTAAAACTATATTTCACAAATTCAATCTGCCAACCTAATTTCAACCAGTTTAACTGACCAATTGATTACAACCCCTTTAACTAGCCTACATAAACCGGTTATGCGGGTCATGTTTGGGGTACACGGGTTAAGCGTTTCTAGGTTAGGGTTGGGTTTTCAACATGGTCAACTAAACGAGCCGTGTTCGGTTGGATGATACTAACAGTCAACCCAAACCCAACACAAACTGGCACCCCTAAATTCACTATTACCAAAGACCAAAAAGTAACTCTTTTTCTGAATATTATAATGATAGGATGCTGTGAAAGCTGATGCTGGTCATGTTGTGGTGGAAAAATACATTTCCGAGGTTTTTGGAAATTGGGCAAGTTTCCGACCACAATACATGATTGGATCCGGAAACAACAAAGATTGTGAAGAGTGGTTCTTTGATCGTAAGTCTCACATTTCCACCCGAGCCCGTTATTATATGTTTTACCCAACCCGCCTGTAAGTTTGTGTGGTTCCATCTTAAAACCAATTGGTTGTAAAAAAAGTAACTCGGGATCCTTATAAACACATTATTGGTTCATTTGTTGTCTAATGTGGGACTTTACTCAAAACTGTCTGCCCCACTCATTATACTTTAATAAATTTATTTTTACAACTGCCCGATTCTAAAACAGGTATTGTGAGGGGAAGGCCCGTTCCGATCCCGGGCTCGGGTATGCAACTAACTAACATCTCACACGTTAAGGATTTGTCATCTATGCTAACAAAAGCGGTTGAGAACCCAGATGCTGCAAGTGGTAATATTTTCAACTGTGTGAGTGATCGGGCTGTGACTCTAGATGGAATGGCTAAATTGTGTGCTAAAGCGGCCGGTTTGTCTGTTGAAATTGTGCATTATGATCCCAAAATCATTGGAAGTGATGCAAAGAAAGCTTTTCCTTTCCGGAATATGGTATGAATTATGATTGCTTTTTAATGTTTTATGTATAGTCAATTTAGAGATGGTGGTTTTTGCCCGTTTAGTTGTGCAAGGGATAAAGGTCAAATTAGTTTGTGTTTATCTCAAATGGGTCAAATATGAGTCTAACCAGGTGTCTTTGAGGAGGTGCGGCCGCATAAGGCTCATATTTTACAGGGGCCCAATTTTTATATATATCTTATATATATTATATTAAGATTTAAGTCAACTTAATAATTTAATAGAAAAAAAATTAGAATCTCGGAGACGCCCCTGAGTCTAACTGTATTCAAAGTCAAAGTAGCCCACAGTAAATTCTTGACCAGAGTACATTCGATGAGGTGTCGACATATTATATGATAAAACTGTTTTTTACATATTAATAAGGGCATTTTTGTCATTAGATATGTTCATTTGTCAAGAAAGTGTTTATAGGCCAACCTAGCCTGCATTTTGTACGCGGTTAAAAAATACCCGTTTCAACCCACTTGACCCTATATCTTGCCACCTCATACGTGCGTATTTTATTGCACAAGGTATAAGTCATGTAGCACGAAAAAAGGACAGGATAGTAATTAACGATTTATTTCGGTTTTTGCAGCATTTCTATGCAGAACCAAGAGCTGCAAAGGACATATTAGGATGGCAAAGTAGCACAAATCTACCAGAAGATTTAAAAGAAAGATATGAAGAGTATGTGAAGATAGGAAGAGACAAAAAGGAGATGAAATTCGATATTGATGATAAGATATTAGACGCCCTAAAGGCGCCCGTTGCAGTTTGAAAACATAATCTAAGAGTTTATGAGTTTATGTATCCATTTCTTAAAGCATCAGAAAATGTAATCGAATTGTTACGATCACAATGTTGAATGTTCCATTGCATATTAGATTATTAAAATAATCTAATTTTTGTAATCATATCCTAAACACTTGCAAAGAGAAACTATTTGTTCAAAATGCATCTCGGGTCAACCAAACCCGTTTTGACCCTAAGTGGTTTTTTGTCTACAATAACAACGCACTTTTTATTTGTCCACATCTAGTTTCCTAGTTTATGCTAAACTAGCTTCAAAGCCCGCCATGTAGAAAAATAACAAAAATATTGATTCAGTTGAAATAACATACTGATCTTAAATGTACATCAATTTGTCAAATACTTTAAATTTCCAAAACATAATTACTAAACTAATTTTCTCATGTAAAGTTATGATGTAATTTGGTTTAGACTTGTCTTTTATACCAATATTTATTCATTTGTCATTTTTCTTTCTTTTACAATATTTGACACATATGACCATTTGATAATAAATTGGTTGCATTTTATTCCCATGGGTTCATAGAAGCTTCATTCCAAAGCTGAAATCGATAGTTTTTTGTATGACTTGGATGTGTCTAAAGTTAAACTACATACATCATACTTAAGTGGTTTATTCATATAATTATAATCTTTATATTATTGTCAATGGTAGCAAACATGAATCAACGAAAGATGTATGACATTTGCAATTAACCTGCAATTTGACATGTTTGAATATTTGAATATTATTTTTTCATAATTTGTAATTTGTAATGATTAGTTGATTACTGAAAAAACATTAGCTTTTCTAGAAAATTTGTCATCACCATTTATTACAGATAAGGAATGATACTTATAATTTAAAAATGTTTTAATGAAACTTATCATATAAATTTTAAATAAAACTTATTATATTTACATATTTATAATTTGTTTTTGTTATTATAAATATAGAATACAAAATAAAATAACTATTACTTAATTATTAGGGTTAATAATGCCTTTGTTATCACTGCCGAGAATTCATCCTGTGTAAATTAAATACTCTTTTTTATTCAAAGATTTTGTTTTATTCTCATTTTGCTACCTCTATTTTTTAATGTTACCTGCACTTCTGACATATCCACTGAATCAGTTAAACCAAAATCTATTATCTTCGAGACGTTATCAGCCAACTCACGAGCCTGAATCAGTAAAAAAGAAGAAAAAAAAACTCTCAGTTAATCATAGAAGATATTCTAAAAGATAAACAGTTACCGTTTTATGGCAATATTCTGCAGTGTTGACAATATAGCATATGAGCCTTTCGTCTTTATCTGATGTCTGCGTTTAATTATTAGCATTAACAACTGTGATTAAGATTAAGTTAATACACTGAATTATACCTTAATGTGTCCATCTGTACCCGTTGCAGCTGCAACAATCCCCATGCCACCTTTTGGCAATTTCATAAAAAGCTTTGTAGCATAAGCTCTCAGAACTCTTTGGAATACCTGATCGTAAATCACAATCTATTCTTAAATAACCGAATTACTCATCTTATTTAGGTTAAAACTTATAATAGTAATCATACCTTAAATAAGTTTAGGAGCATTTGGTTCTTTGTCAAGGCGCAACATCTTTTCAAGCTCCTTCTGATAATCAGAAATACCTGTTTAACAAACACAAAATCAACAGAACAAGTTAGTTTTTTATTTAATTTTAATATTTGCATATCAGCAAGTTTAGTAACTTGCCTGCATGCTACTGGATAAAATATTTGTCTGACTTCCATCATCCATATCCCATGTTTCATCCTGCAAATAATTAATCCACACATGTCAGAAAATAAAAGACATTTTAACTGAAAACAGAGACTAATTAATACTCCCTCCGTCCCTAAATAAAGTTCCCATTTGTGTTGGGCACAATATTTTAGGAGATAGTTAGCGGTGGGGTATTTGATATTACTTTTGATTAAAATATAAGGTTTGATTGGAGAGAGAAAGTGTTTTAGGAGATAGTTAGTGATAAAAGTATTGGTAATAATATTATTATATTAAGTGGGCCCCTTAAGTTTGAGAAATGTGAACTTTATTTAGGGACAAAACTTGAAGGTGAAATGGGAACTTTATTTAGGGACGGAGGGAGTAATTAATAATACCTGAATAAGCTTCTCCAAATGCTCCATAAGTGTTCTCTCTTCTAAATCCACATATACCATCAAGTGTTGTTCAAAGCAGGACGATATAATTCCACGAAAATTCAACTGCAACAACCATTGAAAAAAAATAAGTAGGTATTCAATTATTCATATTCAACCATAATTATATATACCATTTGAAAAAGTTAAAAATATACCCCAGCACCAGGTACAGCCAAATCTTTATCCTGAAACCAAATTCATAAACATAAGTTGTAAAAACTGAAAATGGGTCTACAAAATGTAAATAAATGTAACTACATACATCATCCTGGTTTCCTTGATGTGCAGCAACAAGTTTTTTCTCATATTTCTTGCGAATATCCATCACAGTTTGATTATTGTTTTCCCCTTTATCTGTTTCCAAAATGTCGGTTGTAAGATTTTTGCTACTACCACCAAATTTCTCTGCTAATTCTTCCTCAAATTCAATTGTTCGTTGCAATGCCTGCACATATGTTCCAAAAACTTAATTTATAAAGATTATGGATGGATAATTAGGTAATATTTAACCAGCAGTAGTGTTCCAACATCTGGTTTCTCTTTCAAGCTTACAAAGATATCCACGAGTTGTGCCCTAAAGTCAACGAACTTAGTCAATAAGAAAATATACAATTCAAATAGATTAAGAAGGATAAACCTGAATACATAAAAGGTAATCAACATGCCATGACGCATACCTTGGGTTGTGAAGGATCTGATGCATACCTTTGGTTGTGAAGGATCTGATGCCGACGCTAATGGAGCTTCCCCGGAGATGAATTCGAAGCAAATGAATTAGGGCATGTAACAAAATCGCCAATCGCTTCAAAAATACATACCTACGGCCTGCCTGCGGGCATCGGATCATTGGTTGATTGCGGCGTGTACGGTGGTTAGGGTTGAAATTGGGGGAAGGAGAGGGGAGAATGAAGCTTACGGTGGTTAGGGTTGAAATTGGGGGAAGGAGAGTGGAGAATGGAGCGTGAATGGGAGAGGGAATTGGCTGGCCAATGTGTGAATTACACGTGGCATTATCATCCAATCTAAGAGCTTGAAACAGATGAGTTGTCAAAACCAAATCATTTGTAGCTCCATATATAGGGAAAGATGTATCGAGTACTATAAGATAGCCCTAATCTTGAAATCACAAGTTTTTTAATTAATTTTGGAAATAAAAAGCTGAATTTGGTTATCTAAATTAGCGATGATATTAGTTGATTGACAGTGATAAAATTACAAAATTGTGCATACTTCAAGTTATAGTTTAGTTAAGCATTAATGGTAAGAGTCCAGTTTCTGTACATCTTTTCTCTTGTATATCTAATAAAAGAAAAACAAACCTAAAAATCTTCTAAAGCCGCAAGTCCGTTTCCACTGGTTTGGTTAATGTTGTCATAAAGTAGTTATGTATCTCTGGTAAAACCCGTAGAGCAAAATCAGCAAACCTGAAATTTAAGTTAAATTAATCAGTTAATCATTTGTTATCATACGCCCTCAAAACACATTACCAAAACCCATAATAGATAAGTTTGACCCATTTTCAAAGCCGTATTGACCCATTAGGTCAAAACTCAATACAAGACCATACCATGATTTTGACTCTAACTTGTGATAATGTCTCAAAACAAACAGAATGCATGCATTCCTTAATGAGACAGCATTGAATGACTCTGATAAATCGTACATGAGAGCTATTTTGTTGATCTGTATATCCTAAAAAAAGTAGCAAAAACAAACAATTACATGTTAATTAAAATGCATTAAAAAGGGGGAAAAATGGTGTTGATGGAAAAAGAAATGTAAAATTCACCTGTGCAATTGTGCACTCACAAAGACGTTTTAGCCCGTCTAGAAGATATTGATCAGCAGCTCTAAGAAGATCTTGGGCTATTTTTATATTTACTTCTACTGATCCGGTGTATATGTATCTGTAAGCAACATTTTGCACATAAGCAAACATGATTACAAAAACTATATTCTTATAATAATGTAATTATATTTAATAAAATTATTGCTTTTGATAATGACAGCCTTTAAGGCTGTCTGTAACGCATAAAGAGTTGTACACTAATATATGGAAATGGGTAAAATTAAGGAGTTTGTTATAGTTAGATGTATAAGTATTTAATGCGTGTCTTATGACAGCCATTAGGGCTGTCATTATCAAAACCCTAAAATTATTTATGATTAAAAAATAAAATTTGTACAAGTTTCAAGCGGTTTGACTTTAATCCATTTGGCATTTTCATTTTGACTTGACAAAAATAAAAGCTAACCTAAATCAGCCCAATCATAAATACATAAATTAATTACCTCATCATTAACTCAAATGTCTCCAAACTAATATTTGGAATCACAACATCTTTAGCATCTTTCTCCTAAAAATGCATTAAATCATATCATAATGTCAAACATAAGAAGAGGAATATTTGACATGATTGTGACTAACCTTGTAACCGCCATCAAACATTGCCCGAAATGCATCAGAAGAAGCAAGCAGACAAATTCTATGTGCATAGAACCTTTTGCCTGAAACCAAAAATATATATAATATATTGTCAACCAAACTGAAATAAAAATAAAAAAATAGCACAAATAAGTTTTTTTATTAAAGAAGTAATTCACCTTCAATGAGAAAAGTTACATCAGAAAGTGTAGTGTTGTTCAGATACTGAGCACCCAGATATACCTGCAACAGGAAGTTACTTTTTATAAGGAATATTCAACCAAAAATGCAAAAAAAAAAAAATTATAAAAATGAGTACATTACACAAAAGGGCCTTTAAGTTTATAGTAAATTTCACCAATGGTCCTTTAGTTGCAAAAATTACACTGATGGTCCTTAATTCTGAAAGGTTTTTCACTGTTTACACTAACTGACGTTAATTTTTTCTGTTAATTTACTTTATGTGCAATGCACATGAGGGTAAAAAAGTCATTTTACATTTCATTTCTTTTTATTCTTAAACTAAAAACTTTTATTTAAGACAAAAAAAATAGTTTAAGAATGAAAAGAAATCTAAAATGACTTTTTTACCCTCACGCTCATTGCACATGGGGTGAGTTAACAGAATAAATTAACGTCAGTTAGTGTAAAGGACCATCGGTGAAAAACCTTTCAGAATTAAGGACCATCGGTGTAATTTTTGAAAGTAAAGGACCATTGGTGAAATATTCTATAAACTTAAAGGACCATTCGTGTAATTTACTCTAAAAAAATATATTGAAATTATTAAAAAACTAATAAAAAAGATACCAACCTGAGATATTTGAGGTGATGGTTTAGCATCCACAGGATTAAGTGAGGTAGCCTTTTCAGCTAATTTAAGCAAAGCTGCACAGCTATCTAACTGATGCTTTGTTGAATGGGTAGACTGTAAAAGCTCCAAAAGTAAATCTAGTCCTGAAAATTTTCATCAAATATATATATATATAATATAATACAGAAACAATTTAATATCATGTTCAAGAATAAAAATAAATATTGTAATAATACAGTTTACAAAAACTTACCGTTATTATCAACAAATATTGTTTTCTGGTCATTAGGTGAACAGATATGAGCAATGTTGTAAAAATCGCTCGGCGGTACCTCGGCGGTCGACCACCTTCAAGCGATTAATCGGTCTCGGCGGCGATTAATCGGTTTCTAGGCGGGTACTATTCAATACAAAGAAAATTAATTTTTTTAGAAAAATATATATAATATCTTAACAAAATAATTAAATTAGTCAATAACAATATATAAAATACGAACAATAAGTTTGAATACTCGATTTTGGAAACTTAAGTTGGATCAGGGTGTTTTGAAATATAACAAAAAGAAGTCCAATAATGAGCCCAACCAATCTATCATTCTAAAACAGGCCCACTCCAACTTATTTATCAATTAATATACCAATGAAAACCTAATTTCTTCATCGCCGTCTTTTTTCCTCTGCAACATAACGACTGAAACAAAAAAACAGGCCCACTCCAATTTTCTTCATCACCATTTTTTTGACCGCCAAGGGCCGCCAAGGACCGCCAAGGGCCGCCTAGGACCGATTAGGACCGAGTTTGACCAAAACCTTCAAACTCCAACGATTAGGCAATTTCTCACTCGGCAGCCGACCGCCAAGCGCCTAGGCGCCGCCTAGGCGGCCGCCAAGACCGATTTTTACAACACTGGATATGAGCAAGAGCTAAGGCAACTCGTTTTTGAACAGTTCTCTCAGAATTACACATTATGTACAACAAATAGCGCAATACCTGAAACGAGAAATTAAAATGTGAATCCACTTTTCAATTTTTTAACTAAATTTCTAAAAACTGACTTTTGTAGTTTCAACTATATTCCTTTTCAGAAATATGAAACTTTCGAAACTATAAATGAAAACATTTAAACAGTTTTTTTCTTTCAAAATTTGAAGTAGTTTTCTAGAGGTAAAAAAAAACATGCCACATTTTTATAGAAAAATGAAGATGAAAAATCAGAGAAAATTTTATGCACCTAGACTATTTTTAATGTAATAAAATTTAATGTAATAATTACCCTTCCATTAATCTTTTCCTCCAATCTTTTCAACGTCTTTGCTACACAATCCCGAGTTGTCTGCACAAATATCACCAACTCTTAAATTCAAAAAAAAAAAAAAAAAAAGACACTAGAAAGAAAAGATTGTTGGCAGGAAGGCATATATTAAAAGAAACTTAATTACTTGAACAATGAATTCACCATCCAGCAGCTTTTGAACACCACCAAGCGTTATAAGAGCAGCAACATTATCCTACAACAAGATTTAAATAAGTTGAGAGATATTGCATTATTGCTTACAAATATAATATAATATAATATCTATTGTTTTACAAATTCAAGATTACCTCATTATCTGCAAGACCATACAAAGCAAATGCAGCATTGTGTTGCAAAGTGCCATTTCTAGCTTCTAGAAGTTCCAATAATGGAGTTATACAACCACTATGAGCAATACCAGCTTGTGTGTGAGTGTCCTACAGAAATATTTAGAAAACATAAGTTTTAACTATTTTATTTTCTAGATATTAAAAAAACCTCTCATTTTCTAGAATTATGGAGATGAAAAAGTAAAAAGAAAAAAATCTGCAACCAAATGGTAAAGAACTTAAAAAATGATTTCATTTTCTATTTTCAAACCGATGCTCTCGAAATCAAAATTAACATTGATGGTTTCAGTCTTTAGGCCAAAACATTTTCTTGTTTAATATTCATTCTACCAATTAAAAAGATATATTATATTACTCTGAAGAAGTATTACTATATACAAAATTACCTGTGCCAACCTTCCGAGTGCAAAAGCTGACATTTCCTTTATTTGAGCTTCTGGAAACTGCAACATTTCAATTAATGGACCAATTGCACCTCTTTGAACTATATGTACCTGAAAAAAATATGTTTTTTAGTTATTTATGGCTTATGGTAGACAAATAAGGATTAATAGAAACTAAAAGAATAAGAATAGTTGTTATTCTAGATAAAATAAATTAATTAAAATACTATAGATGGATAAATAAATAACAGTTTGAGAAACCTTGCAGTCTGTATCAGCAGCTGCAAATTGTCCAAGAAGTAACGCAGCTTCTCTTTGACTCTCTGAACACCTTGAGCTGTTGATATACACCCAGACATTTATATACATATATATATACATACATATATATATGAAAAATGTCATTTATATGCAAATTGAGAGCAATTTCTTCTAAATATAGTGATAAATACCTACTCATATTCAGTAGAAGAAATTTATGGTACCTGAGTAACTGAATTACAGGCTGCAATGTTCCAGCAAGAAGAACTTCCTTCTTTATTCTTGGGGATGAGTGAACAAGATTGCCAATAACACCAACCTAAGAAATCATTCAGAAGTTAGTTAATGCAAAATAGAGGCAATGTTAGATATACTCAAATATATATACTTGATGACATTAATGTATGTATTACAGTATCTAACTAATGGTACAGTGACTAACTGCTTCATAGTGTGTGGCAACATCTTCTGACTGGAGCATTAGAACAAGAGTTGGTAGAGCATTACAGTCCACTATCTGCACGTAATTTATCAACTTGTTAATTAAAAAAAGGAGTAAACTACATGGATGATCCTTTAAGTTTATAGCAAATTTCACCAATGGTCCTTTAGTTTCAAAAATTACACTAATGGTCCTTATTTCTGAAAGGTTCTTAACCGATGGTCCTTTACGAAAACGTCCGTCTATTTTACAAGTTAACTAACATCACATGTAATGCACGTGGGGGTATTTTGGTCAATTTGTCTTTCCCCTTATAATTTAAATTACACGGATGGTCCTTTAGGTTTATAGCAAATTTCACCAATGGTCCTTTAGTTTCAAAAATTACACTAATGGTCCTTATTTCTGAAAGGTTTTTCACCGATGGTCCTTTACGAAAACGGCCGTTTATTTTTCACGTCAAGTGACATCACGTGTGATGCACGTGTGATGCACGTGCAAAGCACGTCAACACATCTCTTCTACAATCGGCTAAACGAAACGAAATGAGGGAGAAATGTCGTTTAAAGGGGAGTAAATACCCCCATGTGCATCACATGTGATGTTAGTTAACTTGAAAAATAGAAGGACGTTTTCGTAAAGGACCATCGGTGAAAAACCTTTCAAAAATAAGGTCCATCGGTGTAATTTTTCAAACTAAAGGACCATTGGTGAAATTTGGTATAAACCTAAAGGAACATCCGTGTAATTTACTCTTAAAAAAAGGGCACATGTCGTAAAATAGAAATATACTTTAGGCGGTGGTCTGTTTTGGTTATTATTAGTTTTTAATCGGCCTATTTTGGTAATTATAGTGTTGAGAAACATAAAAAGTAATTTTGGTAAAAAGGATGCATAGTTTTTTTATGACATTTTGGTAATTAATTCATGAAGTACCCGAGTTTTGTTTTCATCGTTTTTGAAAGCTAGGGTACGCAAGGCCCCTGCTGCAGCTTTCTGTACTTTTGCATCAGCAGATTCTAATAATTCAACAAGTGGAGAAATACCACCTTCAATTCTAAACATGAAAATTTGGTAAGAAATCAATACTGAAATACCTAAAGCATTTAAAAAAACTGAAAATAATGTAGAAAACTAACCTAATAAGAGACTTAATGCTGCCATTTTCATGAGCAAGATTGGTGACTGCATCAGCTGCTTTCCTTATGGCACCATTAACTGCTCGAGGATTTTCAACATCTGTGTTTCTTTTAAGCAGAGCAACAAGATGAGGTAGTGCTCCAGCATCTACTATGAGTTGTTGATGCTCAGGCTGCAATAAATGAAAAATATTCATTTGGTTATTTGGTTAAATGTGAAATAAACCACAACATTAAATGCTCAATCCGGTACTAATACTATAATTTAATGATTACTTGTGGCCCCTACTATTTCAAACAATTGTTATTGAGAAAAAAGTAAATCCACTACTAGTTGACGTTCTATAAACAGCTATAGACAATCATAGCAAGCAATTTGTCACAACAAAGAACAGTACTTTCTATCAACTATAGTCTTTCAGATACCGCTCTATTTATAAAATAAAAGACAGATTAATTCGGTTAAAACATAATTACCTTTATCGCAAGTAGTCCAAGAGTATAAGCACTTATTTTCTCCACCTCATGCTCGTGTGGCCTCGAGCCAGCAACAACCTCATTTGGCCATTGTGGCTCTTGAAGATGCTGCACCAGTGCTTTAACTACACCAGATTTCACAATCAAGCTCACCATATCCTCTACAAACACATAAAACAATGAGCTCACATCAACTTAAGGCATGATCAGTTAAATCACCAAAAAAGACTAATCAATAAAGATGAAATTAGAAGATTAAGAGTAAAATCTAAAACAAAATTTAAGAGTACGTGCCATGATATATTAAGATGCTTCCGCAGAAACACAAATCGGCAGCAGCTACTCACCGAAATGGCAAATTAACCGATAAATGCGAAATTAGAAGTTGATAGGAATTCATAAACAAAATTACGTATACAGATATATTAAACGAAGTACGAGTAAAATGAAGAAACAAAACTTAAGAAATTGCTGGCACGTTAACATATACCGTGGAAAACTTCAACTGTAACTACAAGTAGATGCAAAAGCAAGCGAAATCAGATTACGCAACATACAATTGGAAAACAAAATATTACAAATTGAAATTATACCGTTCTTTGAGAGCTCCGATAGGATGTGAATAGAGCGTTTAGCTAGGGCTCTATCTGCCTCAATCGATGAAAAACTAAACTCGAGTACTTGAATATGAGCACGAATTTTAGATAAAACATCTTGTTGCGAAACGTCTTCTGACGAATCGATGAATTGATCGAAGCTTAATTCGTCTTCCAGCTTCTTTTTGAGGCTTCTTCTGCCGGAATTTGCAGGTTGTTCTTGGCGCCTCCGATCCTCCGCCATGAGAGAGATGGTGAATTGAGGGGTAATTTTGGGGAAAAGGAAGTTACGGTTTACAGAATGAGAGTGTGAGAAAGTGAAAATGAAGTGTGGAATGAGCAATTTTTAGGGGTAAATCTAAATAAATTAGAAATTCTACGCCCGCCTTAAAGATTAAATAATTGTTTCCTTTTCCGCATACTTTTGAAGATTTTGTTGCTAATGTGCGCTCCCGCGCTAGTATTATGCTATTCTGCACGGGCTTTTATGTGATACTCCCTCCGTCCCTTAATAAAGTTCTCATTTCTATCAAAATATTTATTTCAAAATAAAGTTCTAATTTCTCAAATTAGAGGGACCCACTCAATAAAATAATATTATTACCACGTACTTCACCACTAACTATCTTTAAAAAACATTTTCTCTGTCCAAAATAACCTTATATTTTAATCAAATTTATTATCAAGACCCCACCACTAACTAACTCCTAAAAACTTGTGCCCAATTGAAATGAGAACTTTATTAAGGGGCGGAGGGAGTATTTTTTTGGGTCAATTATTAAAAGGGATTGAGGCCTTGAGGGTTGGGGTGGCAATTCAGAAACATTCAACCCGAAACCGATCTGTTTATATAAACGGATCAGATATCTCAACCCTAACTTGTTTAACTTCAACCCAAACCTAGCCCATTTAATAAAACGGGTAAACAGGTTATAGGTCAAACAAGTAAAACTGTTCAAACATGTCAAAATTTTGCTATTATTACACAAATTAATAACAAAATACTAAACACCAAATTTTTTTATTTTTTTATCTAAATATTACTTATGTTTTAACTAGTAAACTATAAATTAAGTATAAATATATATATATATATATATATATATATATATATATATATATATATATATATTATAAAATATATTTTAATAATTAAACGGTTGGCGGGTCGACCCATTTAAATTATCATTGACCTGAACCTAACTTGTTTAATAAACAGGTCAGTTCACTGAACCTGAGACTGACCCAATTATTTTTTACCCCAACCCAAACCTGTTTATTTTCGTGTCGGTTTCAGGTCGGGTTTCGTGCGGGTCAGATTTGCCACCCGAGGGTATGTTTAGAAACAGTTTTTGAGCTTTTGACTTAAATAAAGTTGAATTTTAAACTTATTAAGAATAATTTAAAAGCCACTTAACAAAGTTTTTCCCAAATATTGCCACAAGTAAGTGGCAAATAATTAATCCGAGCTTAATTGTACATGGATACTTTGTGTTTTTCATGTTGTCTAGTTATTTGCATTATTTCATAAGGTAATTTATAATTTAGTAAATTATATCAAAATAAACAGGTAAGCACAAATAACTCAAGCCACATAAGTGATCTCTAAAGATTCTACTCAATTCTTGATTATTAGGTCTTTATTAATTCTCAATAAGTCGCCAATACCGTGACGAATCCACAACGCGTGCACCTGCTCTCGCACTCGTCACAACACCCCCTTCCAACACCCACTGGTGCCCCGCAGCACCACGCTGACAGTCGTGAATTATACTTGGCTTACCCTCGGAAGACTTGGCTATTATTAATCTCAAATATAGTTAGTTAGTTTTATTAACGTGTTGACCCGTTACAATATGCACTCTTATAAAACTAACAGCTCAAGTATATCAGCTCATAGATATATAACCACATAGCACACCCAAGGCTATTATTAATCTCAATTATAGTTAGTTAGTTTTGTTAACGTGTTAATAATGGTGATTTTCAGTTAAAACAATTAACAAAACGCAGCGGAAAGTATTTATCACCATGAACGGATCTTGATATCAATCATACAATTAAACTATAAGAAAATCAAAGAGAATGGTATAAGAATTCATACCCTAGTTGCCTTTGATTGTTGTGTATTCGGATGGAGTTGGTGATGGATTGAAACCAAGTATTCAATTAGAATACCTCTAAAAGAAAGTCCACACAACACAATCAAGAACACCAAAGGAGGATGCTAGTCCTTGATTCTTGAGAGCAAAAGAAAACAAAAACACCTACAAGTGTTAGAGAGAGGGGAGGTCCAAATGGGTGGTCAAGGGTGAGTTTATGGAGCCATTCAACACTCTTAATGGTGCCATAAAGACCCATCAATGATTTCCATAAACCATTGTTCCATTTTCACTTTAGTCCCTAGTCATTTGTTTCTTCCATTTTGCTCACAATAAAGTTTCAATATTAACAATTAATATTAAACTTATTATACACAAGCTTATAGCTTATATATTAATAATTAATGTAATTACACTAATTACACTAATTATATAATGGTGTTTAGTGTTTAAGTGTGTGACCCTTTAGGCTCACAAACAACTAGCCATATAACTATATGTTATACGCGTGAAGCATATTCCAACAGCTCCCACTTGCGCACGTGATAACATCAAGTAGTTATACAAGCAAAGGTTAGAGTCTAGCAACCCGCCAATGCCCCTAGGAGTATATGAGGAGTTTCATAAAATCTTTGTTCAAAGTTTTTCAAGCAGTTATCCTTTTGTTACTGATACTATGTTGAATTTTAGACAAGGATCAATGTCAATCTAAAACTTCAACGATTCTGTTTCTCGATCTATATAATGAAATAGATTACCAAAACCAATCAAGATTCATCTTGATTACCTTTTGGGTGTGGCCACACATACATCTATTCAAAATCATCGAGGGGCCCAGTAGTATCTAATCCACATACGTGGAGGAACAAATTCTATATTGACTGCACGTGTCTGTCATATGCTTAATGATAAACCCGATAATGGTTGTTATAGCAGCCTTATTCAGGTCAGCGTTTAACCACATCAAAGTTTGCCCCTCTACATACACAAACCAACTTGCATCTCAAGTCAGAGGATAAGTGACAAAGCCTTTGTGAGATTCACTTGTGACATAAATCCAAGAAGTGATTTCTCATAGTTTGGGTCAGTCCAATCGTGCATCGTTATGAGCGACATGTGAGTTTGATTTCATCATCCTTAGTCATACTAAGATAATGTCATCAATGCCCTCAGATTTGTCTTAATAATATTCCCATATTATCAATATGACAATGGACAATTTAGAATATAAAACACAGTAAATATTCAAGGATATAAACATGCAAATATAGAACACAGTAGATATTCATATAAAAACGATCATATCAAATATATCAATTTATTCCAATATAAACTGCTCACAGTTCCATTATCCAAATACTAAAACAGATTTACATGAAACTACTAGCTTGTCGAAGTCCAATGTTCCATTCATATTCAAGATGTTTGGTACAAGACATTGAGTTCGATAAAGCGTCAGCTAGTTAGTTATCTGTTTGAACTTTAAGTGTACGAATTTCACATATCTCGATAAATCATTCGAATGTAGTGAACCTTCGTAAATAGGATCTAGCGTCATCACGCCCTATTTCAAAACCAACATAAGTATAGCAAGTATACTTAGTTTCAGTTCAGTATCTCCACCATGACCAAGAAACATATATCCAGTACTTTAAAATACTTCAATGTGTTCTTAACAGCAATCCAGTGACCTCTCATGAATTCTGTTGGTATTTTCTAGTAAGGTCCCCTAAGGACGTTACATTTGGCCTAGTGCTCCTTAAAGCGTACATGATGAATGCAATAGCCGATTCATAGGGGATTACATTCATCCGCTTCACCACATCAGGTGTGGAAGGTCCTTGAGTCTCACTCATGGCATACGAGGACTTCCTCGTTTGGGAGTACCACTCTAAACCATTTAGAATTTTGTCAATAAGCACTTTAACTTAAACCAATTGACCGCTTTGATCTATCATTATAGATCTTTACTTCAAGTATGTATGTCGTGTCCCTACAATCCTTCATGTCAAAACATTTTCCAAGCCAAGATTTTCATCTTGTAGCATTGGTATATTGTTTCACATGAGTGACATGTCATCAACATGTATGACTTTGAGAAACGACAATGCTCCCACTAGCTTTCATATATACACATGCTCAGTTTGGGTTTTAGGTGAAACAAACGTTTTGATTTCATCATCAACCAAATATCATAGTCATAGTACACTACTTTGGCTATAAGAATCCTAATGTCTTTAGTAACAGGCGAGAAGGTTTCATCATTGTCAATCCAGTAGGATTGAGTGTAACCTTTTGCTACTATGAGAGATTTATAGGTGTGTATATTTTCATCCATGTCAACAGTCTTACTGTTTTGAGAAAGATCAACTAAGTTCAAAACTTGATTGTCTCTCATGGATTTTATTTTCGCATTCATAGCTTCAAGTCATTTTTCGAATTCAAAATTAGATAATGCAACTTGATAGTTAGGGGTTCATAATGATCCTCGAAACTTGCTCCTCAGCATCGACATAAATCTATATCGTTCAGGTGCATGAAGTGTCCTTGCGGATCTATGAATGGGAACAACATCATCCTGTGGTCCAACATCTATATGTCCAGCCTCAGAATGATATTTGCTAGTGCTACCAGAAGGTTGTGTATCTTCACTTTGAATCTTGTCAAAGTCTATAGTGCTCCCACTTGCTTTGTGAAATGAGACTGTTCTCAAGAAACTCAGCATACCGAGTAACAACCATTTGTTCTCAGTTGGGAAGTAAAATAGTAATCGAAGATATACTTGATAGATATGGGCTCAAGTTTGTTCGGCATGTCTCGTTCCACGAGATCCTCACAACCCCAGATCCTCAAGTAAGACAAATTAGGGACTTTCCCACGCCATATCTCATATGGTGTCTTTTTAACCTTTTGGTCGGAACCATATCAAGTATTCGAGCAGCAGACTTCAGTGCATGCCCCTCAAAAGGATAGTGTAAGAGTAGTAGGACTCATCATAGATCGCACCATGTCATACAGGGTCCGATGTCTCCTTTCAGACGCACCATTATCTTGTGGAGTGTATGAAAGAGTGAATTGTGAGACAATCTCACGATGTGAGGGATGATCCAGAAACTATTGACTCATGTACTTTCATCCTTAATCAGGACTGAAAGCTTTTGTTGTCTTGCTAAGTTGATTTTCTACTTTTACTTTAGAAAGCTTTGAACGATTCAAAGATTTCATGTTTATGTCTAATCAAGTAAACATAACCATAGCGACTGATATCATTAAAGATTCCATGTTGATGTTTAATCAAGTAAACATAACCACATCGAATGATATCATCAGTGAAAGTAGGTGGCACCTTCCCTAGTCTTAGTTCTAAAAGGGCCACATACATCAGAATGTATGAGTCCAAGTAGATTTTTAGCTCTTTCGCCTACATGGGAGAAAAGCTTTCTTGTTATCTTTCCATAATATACAAGAGAGGCATTTTAAATGATTCATAATCATTTGTAAAGAAGCCCGTCGAGTTTTAGTATCAAAATGCGTTTCTTGTTTATGTGGAAAAGATGACGATGCTCTAGGTAAGTAGAATCCAAACCAATTTGGATCTTGAGTGCTACATTTGTATATAGAACTATCGTTTGAATTAGGATCATGCATATTAATTTCAAACATACTATTTACAAGGAATAGTTATAAAAAATGTTATCTTTCATAAAACAAAATATCATAATCCATTATTCAACAAACGATAAAGCTAAACAATGCATAATTGACAATTGTTCAAAACAATAATTAACGCATTAGGAAGGATAAGATCACAGCTTCCATTCATTTAGCTTTCTACTTCACATTCAATCTTGCACATTTGTGTAAATGTGAGTTCCATAACTAGTGTCATACACTCAAGATTTATCACGAAAAGTATAGAGTTCTATAATGAAGATACCTAATGTCCTTCATCAACTCTGCCACGTAGGCAGGACAATTCCTCCTTCAATGGCCAGTTTCATCGCAATGATGGCAAGAAATATCCTTTGCAGGGTGCGCCTTTTTAGCAGGTGGGGGAATCGTAGGTTTGGAAAAGTAAACTAGCTTACCCTTACCTAGACTCTTGCCTTTGTGCTTGCGGTTTACCTTCCCTGATTGCAAGAAAAGTATTGGGTAACCCTTGCTTAACCAGTTTTACCATAGCATGTTCAACGATTGTCTTCCCCATGCTATGTACTTTTAAAACACTTTTCAAACTGGTCATAGTCCTTGGATAGTGAGGTAAGAATCAAGCTCATTCCAAGAACTTGTGGTAAGGGTTAACCAAGACGTTCCATTGGATCAAGATAGCATTACATATTCAAGATGTAAGTGCTAACTGATTGGACGTCCTCCTGATTGCAAGCGTGGAATGCTTTAACTGTTTTGAACAGTTCAAGTTCTGCCTTTTTGTTGAAATATCATTTTCAACTCGCTTATCATGTCATATGCTGTGAGTTCCTCGAAGTACTTTCGAATCTCGGGGTTCATGCTCACAAGCATATGAGTAGCAACTTCTTGGTGTTCGTTAAACGTTTCGGTAAAGGCTTGACGAACAGCAGCAGAATCACTGACAGGAGGTGCCTCAGGTAAGGCCTCTTATAGGTGTATCAACTTTCTCATCTCTAAGGACAATCCTTAGAATTCGATATCAGTAGATAAAGTTGATATTAGTCAGTTTCAGTTTTCAAGAACTGATTTTTGAGTGGAGATACTTAGGTTTTGATGTTGTTGTTATCTGTATAACAACCAAAGTTCAAAAAATAGTATTTTCAATAATAATTTCTTTTAATCAATTAACTACCCAATTAATTTTAATTAAAAGCTAAGATCCCATTGAGCTTCTATCATCGCATCAGTTGATCTGCTAGAGATGATAGATCCAATAGGTAGGTGACGATCAACAATTGCATTACAAGTGCAACTCTTAGAGGTATGGGACTTCATGGCACCTAGTGAACAAGCATCTAGGGTCAAGTGGCATGTTTGTCGCATCTTCGCCTCGAGTCAAGGTCTCACCGTTAACTTGATTAAGTCATCCAATGTGAAATCATGTCAAAATAAATCTAGGTCTCACCGTAGTGAATAATGACCTCGGATTTAAATTCAAACCACGTCTCACGTGAATTCAAAAATAGAAGCAAGTGATTATCAACCGATTGGACGGCGTGACTTAAATTTTAGGTATGTTTAAATTTTAATTAATAAAATTTTATTAAGATATGAATGAATCATGTACTTCATTCATATCACTTCATAAGTCGTTTAATAAACGGTAAAAACATTTAACGATTATTAAGGTTTAAGTTTCAAATCGTATTTAAACTTAGTTTAATCTCAAAACAATTTTAGATTAAAGGTTTAATCATCAATGATTAACTATTATTTTAAGTTTCAAATCATATTTAAACTTAGTTTAATCTCAAAACAATTTTAGATTAAAGGTTTAATCATCAATGATTAACTAGTAATTATCGATGATTAAATGTTTGGATGTTTTAATGTTTGTGTCAAAAAACCATTTTTAATTGTTTTATTTACTTGTATCTAATAGGAAAAGAAAACAACCACAAACATAAATAAAACATGCAACAAATTTTGTGCAAACCTCAACCGATGAAATCCTAGGTTCGGTCATGTGAGTCATCACGACGGACCGAAGGGTCAAACTAGGGGACGGGCCAATATGAACCCAAACGGGCCTACATAAACCCAATGGGCTCCCACTTGCTCCAAGACATTCTTGAGCAAGTAGAACCCAAAATTGTGAAAAAGTGTAATCTGCCAGAAAATTCCAGCAGACTTTGAAGCCCGAAAAGTCACTGAAGGATTCTTCGTTGGTCTTCCCGGCCTTCTGGAAAGTTGTAGCCCACGACTTTGCAAGCATTTTAGGCTTTTGAATCGTCCAAAACGGAGTCCGTATGCCTCTGGAAAACCTGTTTTCGTACAGCCCTCGCTTTTGTGACGGAAATTTGTTGTTTTCTTCATTGGTCTTCAATATTTTTTGTCAACAACTTACAATAAAAAGATAAAATAAATACAATCTATTCTATGACTTTTACATTACAAATTGCCCCAAAAAATGGCACCAAAAAATAAAAGAAAAAAATAAACAAATTACAACAATTAAGCCAAAAAACACGGCTTTTCCCGAAATAACAAACAACCAAACAATCAACACATTCATTCACAAAGGTCTAGGCTTTCATCGGTTTGCACAAACTAGCAACAATTGACAAGGCTTTGGCTTGGGATATGGCAAAAATACATGTTTTGCCATATCAACAAAATGGAATTAAAAATTAAATTCCAAGCCAAATAATCAAAAAAACAATAACAAGATTAATTTTTTGATATGATTTTGTAACAAGTGACAATAGGATTCCAAAAATACCATATTTTAACCCATATTTTTATAAAAATCCGAAAATTAAATTAAAAAACCCGTAGGGTTTTTGTGTTTGGTCCGATCGGAATTTTAAAAAACACAAAAAAGATTGGTTTTTGCCACTTTTCACAAAATCTAGCTAATTATATGATTAATATAATGGCTCTGATACCACTAATGGTGATTTTCAGTTAAAACAATTAACAAAACGCAGCGGAAAGTATTTATCACCATGAACGGATCTTGATATCAATCATACAATTAAACTATAAGAAAATCAAAGAGAATGGTATAAGAATTCATACCCTAGTTGCCTTTGATTGTTGTGTATTCGGATGGAGTTGGTGATGGATTGAAACCAAGTATTCAATTAGAATACCTCTAAAAGAAAGTCCACACAACACAATCAAGAACACCAAAGGAGGATGCTAGTCCTTGATTCTTGAGAGCAAAAGAAAACAAAAACACCTACAAGTGTTAGAGAGAGGGGAGGTCCAAATGGGTGGTCAAGGGTGAGTTTATGGAGCCATTCAACACTCTTAATGGTGCCATAAAGACCCATCAATGATTTCCATAAACCATTGTTCCATTTTCACTTTAGTCCCTAGTCATTTGTTTCTTCCATTTTGCTCACAATAAAGTTTCAATATTAACAATTAATATTAAACTTATTATACACAAGCTTATAGCTTATATATTAATAATTAATGTAATTACACTAATTACACTAATTATATAATGGTGTTTAGTGTTTAAGTGTGTGACCCTTTAGGCTCACAAACAACTAGCCATATAACTATATGTTATACGCGTGAAGCATATTCCAACAGTTAACTCGTTACAACATGTTCTCTTATAAAACTAACAGCTCAAGTATATCATCTCATAGATATATAACCACATAGCACATACCAAATGCATAAGAACTCAAAATCAAATCTCAAGTACATAGATCAATCACATAATGATATGGTACTCAGCTCGGTTACTCAGTATCCATATCTCAGTTCATGACATATAACACATAATCATGAATCAAATGTAAGTACAAGTTTATAGTTAGATTACCCACCTCGATAAAAAACGTATGCTCCGATTATCTCTCAGCAATCTACAATACTACTATCCAGCTAACGCCTAGACGGTCCTAAAGTATGAAAAGATAACCCACAATTAAACTCAAATTCAAAACTTGTTTAAAAACAAGGGTTGTAACGTCTGCGCGTTGCTGCGGGTATAGTTACCAAAATTTTATATCTCTAATTTATAAATGTACTACTTGTGCATAAGTTAATAAACTTGTTAATAAACTTTTCTAATACAAAACATAGATTATATTAATAAAGCAGCGCAAAGTTTAACGTTACTGAGCTGCTATTGTTGTCATAACATTTTGTGCGACATTATATACATACTGAGCTGATATTGTTGTCATAACATTTTGTGCGACATTATATACATACAAAAACTGAGTTTGTTGTTATGTAGATTTTGTTGTTATGTAGATTTTGTTGTCAAAAGATGTTGCTTGTCTAAGTTTTGGTTATAGTGGCTGCATTTTCTGTTCTGGTGCAGTTAGGAGTCGCAAAAAGCCAAAAGTGGTTCCCTGTATTTTCACATAATAATGGATCAGATCGACTTGACCATTAAATGTATGTGATATGACCCGTTTTGGCCGAGTTTACAGTAGACGCAAAAGTAAGGGACCCGAATTGAAGAATTTGAAGATCTTTCATGTCAATTAATTAATAATTTCGTGTTTTAAGTTTCTTTAGGGGGTTGGACGTACTTTTGGTATTTTTGTGTCTTTTAGGGTTAGGGGCGCCGTTTGTGGCCACCCATTGAGAATTGTCGTTTGTTTTTCTTGTTCTTAGGGAGGCCACCCGCTTCTCTGATTGCAGGCACTATCTGTTCTTCGTTTGTTTAATTAAATCAATACCAGCCCGATTTGATTCTATCAAATTGGTATAAGAGCAGTCTTCCTCAGGACTGTGAAATCGAAATCGATATGGCCAGAAAAGTTGTTGAAGTCGATGCTGACCTAGCGCAGTTTAAGACAGAAGTAGCAGCGAATCAGGGCGAAAACATGCAACAATTCGTTACCCTACAAGCTTCAATCGACCGAAACAGAGAAGCTATGGAGCGAAACAGTGAAGCTATGAATCTGAAATAGGCTGATACGGATCAGCAGATTGCTGAGATACTCAGGGTAGTAAAAGCCCTACAACCGCAGCCACCACTGCTCCACCGGCAAGTAGCGTAGCTACGACGGCTAGCCCACAGGCAGTAGGCTGCAGCGGCTTTGCTCCGATCGTTAGTTCCCCACATCACAGGGTTGTCCGACCGACAGTTTCGATCGCGGGTTCCACCCTGATTGTTAGTTCTCCATACCATGGGGTTGTCCGTCCGACAGTTTCGATCGCGAGTTCCACAATGCCGACATCGGTAGCGTACACCAGTTTATTGATCAAGCAATGATCCCCAAGAGCTATTACCATTGGGTAAAAACTTCTAATGACCATTAATCATATCTTTATATATACGTCTTAGTCATCTAGGTATATCAATTTTACAATTAAGTCCGAAGACTATTAGTTACAATATATTAAACTCAATAGCTTTGCAATCCAATCTCAGCCTAGTTCCCTTGTATTTATTTATTGGCTCTTCTTACCCTTTACCGTTTAAAAAAAACTTACTTGGTAGGCACACTTACCTAGCTATATGGATATAGTAAAACTAGAGTAAACAAATCATTTAACTCTTACAAAATCCGGAATCGATCTTGATTTACCCAATGCGGACTTATTGGAGACATTAGATTTATTTTTTATCTGAGTTAAAGGCAACGATAAAATATTGGCCCTCAAATAACACGAGAGCATAACGCAAAAGTAACTTTATTGTCTTCGTTTCAACTACAACAGGCGATCTAAGTGTCATAGTGAAATAAACAAAATCATCGTATGATATAAATTATCGTTAGACAACCACATTGGCGGATAACTTATCACTATCTTAATTATTTTCATACACACGTATAAATATACAAGCAAGGATTATGCATTTTCTTTGGTTCCATTGAAAAGAACAAACTTGTGGGATACAGGTTCATAAATGACTTGTTTCACAACATCAAGGATCGCCCTTCCATTGAACCCTTCGTCTTTTCCACAGAAAAGATTCAACACGTTGGACATGTTCCAAAATCCATCTTTGCAAGCTCTCGGAACTATGCTTCCTTCTGTTTTAAGAACTAATTTCAGCAGTTCGCTCTTATGTTTCTCGATCAATATCTTAATCTCTTTTACGGCCTTTGCTTCGTCAATGTCACTGGATCCTTGAATCATGTGCAATACTACTCCATTAGATTTACCTTCCTTGAGTTCTCTCTACATAACACAACCCATTAGTAGTAATATTTACACATGTTTAACTAGAAGCTTAGTGAGTGGAAAGTATCTACCTTGTAGGTTCGGATATCATTTACAAGGCGACCCTGAGTACTGACTAGCTTAAATAGTTTATGATATTCGGGACTTTGAACAATCTCGTTCGACAATGATGGTCCCACAAAGTAAAGAGACGGGAGCAAAGTCGGGCCGATTCCAATTGTTACATAACCATTTTCCATATACTCATTGATCGTTGGCATACACGCATCTCTTGCAACATATTGCTCAACATATTCAACCACTGCCAAAACAAATCAAGAAATCAATATCTTCTTTTTGGTAACCTATCTTTCACTTAATTACCAAGTGGAATGCACATAATCAGATTGTAAAATGACAATCACTTTCACTTAATTTTAAATAAAAGGTTCGTTGAAAGAAGCTAGGTCAACAAGGACATTAATTAGGTGTTCGTAATATAGTTTTTATGGATCTTACAAGTTCAATAATGTGACTTGTTACATCTCGCCCTTGCCATTCGAAAGATTTGTCTCTAGTCCAGCAAATTATATCCTTGAGTGCTAAAAATAGAATTTGAACTTGCTCGGAACAACAATCAGTGTCAACGTCAACATCCCATCTGCAGTTGATAATAACAAAACCATCAAATAAGAGAATGAAATATAAATATGGATCAAGGATCCTATTTATACTTTTCAACACAATGAATCAGATTTGTGTATTCATCTATAGATCCACCAACATCAAAGAAGTCATCAACTATCGTAACGAGTGTGCTATTTGAAATTCGGGCATCTGCTAGTTCAGGAGAGGAAAACGTTGCAGCAACAGAGAAGTAACAATAGGGCAATTTCTTCCTGGCGAACTCAAGGTCGCTCAATCTAAAATCTACCATCCACCTGCAAATACAGAGAACGACTTGATGATTCTTTAAAAATAAAAATGTTATGTCAAGAGCCCCACCTTTCAAGACTTTTCACTTCTTCACGATACATACGTTGACTTGCGTTATAATCTTCCACTGCCAACACTAGATAATCCTCGTTGCTAATGACTGATGAACTGGAATTAGAGTATGGTAGAATTCATTATAAAGTATGTAGTTGAAACTGAAAGTGGACAAGTTTTCTTTTTGACGACATGAAATGAAACCTCACCAGTATGCAGTTTTCAAAATTCTTGTATCGTTTACATTGTAATGCTCTATGTTTCTTCTAGCATATACGCGTTCTAAATCACCATTAAAGGGGAACTTCAGAGCAGTCTCCACCTGATATATTTAACGACTAAGATATCTTAATTGACTAAGGGCATGTTTGGGAAAGCTTATTTAGATGGTTTATTAGCTTATATTAACTTAAATAAACCTTTTAAACGTGATTGATATAATCTAATAAGCCCTTAAATAAACTTTGCCCTAAATCGATCAGACTTCAATAAAGGGATATAACACAATTATAAATTAGAACACCTCTTTTTGAATAAGTTCAGAGATCCTATTTGAAGGGACAGATGCAGTCGATAGTTTAAGAAAATTAGTCGACGTAGTGTAAGTGTTTTCGTAAGCTAATTCACCATATATCATAAATAACATGTGATGCCTTGTGCACTTCAAGAGCGGTGTATATGTCTTTTAAAGGCTCTTCATATGGGTTCATGTAAGCCCATTCTCTGGTAATTTCAGCCAAAGGATCTATGCCATAAAACAATTGATCATGAAACTAAAACGAGGCAAAATGACATACTTAATGTTCCTTCATTTATTCGAGAAATTAAGGTACCCGAGGAAACTTGATAACCGTGCATCCTTAATATCCGCAACGCTAGAGCGCAAGTGTTAATGTCCATGAATACTTGATCATCCCTCTGCATCCAACATCTAATATGTGTCTAATGTCAGATATTTCATTTTAATGAAGATGAACTCATTTGATTCAAACATTACCTGTATGTTTCATCTAGAACATTTCCAATTTCCACCTTGAAATGCCGCGTAAACCCCAATCTTTCAAGTGTATCAACCATGGAAAGCCGGAGATATAAACCAAGAGGGTTAACCGTTGGCACTAGGAATTAATCAGCACATATATGACAGCATAAACTTGTTAAAAAACGAACGATATGGATTAATAATAAAGCATGGAGTACCTGCATTCCTAAACTTGTCCAAGAGTGAAGTTAGATAATTCAGACAGCCATCATTATTTCGATGATGAATAAGAGCAGCTGATGTTGCTGAAGGTGAGTTTAAAACAGACCCGTTCTTCATCTGATATTTCGCTAGTATGTTGTGGTCATAGAATGTACCAAGACCTTCTGAAACATATGCCAAATAGGCTTCCCTATCTTTTGAATCACATCTAAGTGATAGTAAAAAATAAAAATATGTAAGTATGGATATTTGTGCGTTAGTTTTAATTTGTCAAACAGAGCAACACCTAATCCAACTTTGTTGATTTATCAATTTTTTCTAATCAAATCCATGTTGGCTACATGTACTTATTTTATGCATTAGTTGAGATCATGCGTCAATCATGATTAAGCAGTTTATTTTCTTTGAGAACAAATAGGAGAGTAGATCGGTGTTGTGTTTAAGCTTTTACTTCCTCCAGAGAAAATTGGCCCAACCATCAAATTTTCTCTGTAGGATTTATTTTCAGGCATTATATTAGTTAATATTTGGTATCAGCAAGTTTTTCGCATACCCTTCCTGCTTCAAAGTGATACCTTGGTTTGGGTTATCTCAATACCCAAATGAAACGACGTCGTTTGGTATCAGAGCAAATCCTAGTATATGCCAACAAATGAACCGGCATTATTACTCTGGACAATGAATACAATTGAAGAAATTTACCTCAATGAAATAAATGTAAATCCCAGACCCAAAAAAGAAACTGACATACAAAATTATGGTATTTAGACAACGGTGCCAACATGACCAGTGATAAAATCAAGTTTCGAGAACTGAACCACTAAATACCATAATTTTGTATGAGCGTGAAGTTTGGTGACCGTGCCTGATGTCTTATGGGGAGTGGCAGTGTCTAACGTAGTATATGTATTTAATAGAATAGAATTGGGACAAAAGGTTTAAAGTACACCACCCTATACGAAATGTGGACTAGAAGGAAACCAAAAATCGAGAACCTTAGGGGGCGTTTAGCATGACGTAATCTTCCCTAATGAAATAATTGAATTCGGTTGTAATTGAATTTGGGGTGTAATTGAATACGGTTACGCGTTTAGCTACCAAAATTTTGAGTTGGAATTTAATTCAATACTTATGTATTTTTTTTAAACTTTTTTTTAGATTCTTTTTTAAACTTTTATAATATTTTATTTTTTATTTTTAAAAAAATTTAAAATTATTTTATAAAAGATTTAAATTTTTTTAATTTTTTAGTTTTTTTTTTAAATTTAATTTTTTAACGATTTTAAAATCTGAAGTATACAAAATTGTTAGTTTACTAAAGGACCGTAATTGAATTGTGGGTACGGATATTGTTGAAACCGGGATCCGCCGTTCTTCAAGCAGGGTGGTTCCAACGATGATCCTGCGATCAATGAACAACTCTGAGTCAAAGGTTCCCCGGGTGGATTCCCGTAAGAACGCTCCGACGCTCAAGTCAGTGATTTGTACGAATCGAAAGGTAAAACGCTTAAGGAATTAATTGAAAGTGTTAGGTGAATGTATTGCATGCGTTCTGTGTTAGATACCTGGAAGGATGCTCACGTTCCTCTTTTATAGTCGATCTCCTTTGAGCGGGAAAATGAGAGCTGCGTCCTTTTGTCCGGTCCTTCACGAGTCTTCCGGATAAAAGAGTATCAGTACTTCCAGAGGTCCGGTGGGTAATAGCTTAAGCTTTCGTCTTAGCCGTCTTGGGGTCAAATCTGCAATAAATGCGCACGTGCTTTATTCTGAAAAAACCGCTTGACACGCTTCCTATCGTTGGAACTTGGAAATCGATCCTCCACCCTATTTTGTCGTTATCCTTCCTTCCGTCCGTTCGTCGTTGCGACCCTTCCGGGCGGAACATTGGTACGCACCATACATCATTAAGTCCCTCAAGTTAAAAATAGATGACTCAAAGTTTTAATTTTAACTTTATCTTCTCTCCGACCGTCTGTCACTTCCGTCTTGTCATACTTTGTGCCTAAGTTACCGTTACCCTTTCCCGACCGTTGGGTAACTTACCTTGGGCCTTTTCAACTTCTCTTTTATATAAATACTTCACCCGACTCTTGTATTTTCCACTTCTTTGCACGATTTTATTAATCTCTTCTCTCTATTCCCCCTTTTTCTTTCTTTGAAATCATCGAATCGTTATGAGGAAAGATAAAATGCCTAAAGAGAAGTTGGACAAAACTTCACGGGAGCGCCATACTGCACTTAATACTTACACCGGTCTTACCGATGAGGATCTACCAAAGATCATTGAAGAATACCATATCGATGAACGTATTCAGATTCGTCTGCCTGGGGAGTTAGACACCATACGATCTGCTCCGGAAGGGTTCGAGCCTGTTTACATTCAATATTTGTTGGGAGGCCTCCGTTTCCCAATTGATACTTTCATTTTGTCTCTGCTTCGAGATCTGAAACTTCATCTTATTCAACTCGCCCCTAATTCCTTCAGAAAGATCATCTCGTTCATCATGCTGAGTAGGGCTTTGGGTATTCCTTTGTCGACTAAACTCTTTCGTTGTTTTTACGTTGTGACAGGTCGGGGTGATTGGGCTGTCTTCACGCGTCGCCCGGGTCAAAGCGATCGCATTGTTGGTTTAAGAGATTCCATCCATGACTGGAAGTATGGGTTCTTTTTCGTCAACCGATCAGCCTTCCGTGACATGATTCTTCCCCGGGGTACCATTACCGGACGAACATCCGAACCCGCCCCTGAGTTAACCTCTGAAGAAAATGGTTACATGAGACGGATGTCTTCCGTGGGTATAGACTGGGAAGATCCTGACGAGGTCTTTCTAGCCATGGCGGACATGAGTCCTTTTTATTTCTCTAGAGGGATTCGTCATGTCTGGCTAGTTGACGATCATGCTATTTTGTTGTTACAACGTCTTCAAATGTCAAAAAGTGATCCTCTGAAGGGCTCGATATCAGTAACCGATGGACCAATTATTCCGTTTCTTCCTCCCCCGGAAGATGTAACGAGTTCTGAGGGTACTCCGGAAGCCATGCCCGAGAGCCGTCCTGAGATTTTAAACCTTGATCCTCCTGAATTCAGTGTTGAAGATACCATGGTTCACGATTTGCAACAAGAATCTTCTAAACCTCGCAAGATCCGGTCCGTTCGCAATCTTTCCCTTTCGGAGAAAGACAAAACTGTTCGTCAAAAGAGAATTCGAGAAAGGACTCCTTCCTCTCCGGCTAAGAGAGCGAAGGGTGGAGACATTGGTAAGCTTGTTTTTCGCGTGCCTTGCCATTATCGTCTCTTTTTTTTTTGTTTTGCTAACGTACTGTTCCCTGCAGGTTTGTCTGATTGCGTTGTTGTTTCTGATATTTCTGCTGCTGCTGTACCGTCATTTGTACCCCAAGTAACTGTTAGTTTTAAAGAGTCTTCGTTGATTGCTCCTACTCCTGTGGTCGCTAGTGCTGCCATGTCGTTGTTTCCTTCCAGCATGCCTCTTCCGCCCAAGCCGGCGTCCGCTTCACCGAGCCTTTTTGCTTTGGCCACCTTCTCAAGTACTCTGTTCGGCACAGGTATGCATCTGTCTTCTTCTGTGAGAAGCTCACACTCATCACCCTCTCGTCGTAGTCAGTCATCTCTACCGGATTTCCCTGTGCTAGGTAATTTGCTTTTTTCAATGTTTTAAGTTATTGACTTTGCTTTTGTACTGCATGTGCTAACATCCCTCACACTTGTAGCTCGCAGGACGTTCCCGCGCACTTCTCCGACGATTACCTCTGTTAGCGAGAGTTTACCCGAAACCAAGAAGCTAGTTGATATTCCGCAAAGCTCGATCCTGAAGGCTACCGTCACTTCGACTCCCCCGATCGTTCATGCTGCTGTTGAACCAGTTCCCTCCGTATACCGTCTATCGGAGTTTTCAGATGAAGGGGTTTTTCTCAGGGCCCGGACCAACCTTTTAGCTGCTGTTGATTCTCTTTCGGAACTGCAACTGCGGGGCATTCGTGGTCATCAAGCTTTAGGCGACCATAGACGGGAATTCACCCGACTCAACGAACTGATGATGACTGCGAAGTCACTTCACCAGAAGGAGCTTGATGAGAAGAATAGACTTGCTGAGTTGAACAAGAATCTTATGGAAGAAAACCAAGACCTTTCATCCAGTTTGCAAGAGTTGCAGGCTATCCTGTCGACTAAAGATAGCAAGATTGTTGATTTAAATGCCGATCGTAGCTCGCTGTCTTCAAGAATTGCGGAGTTGGAAAAGGAAGCTGTTGAAAAAGACTTGAAGTTGAAGGAGGTTGCCAATCGTGTGGAAGGTTTGATTGTTGAAAAGAGTGCGCTTGAGCAGGAAGCTCGCGCTCGTAGGGAAGACCTAGGATGGTTGATGCATAGGGGCCTTCCCGGTATAGTGCAGGTGTTCGTCTCTTCTGATGAGTTCGTGAAAGCTAATACTGACCTTCAGAAGGAAAGCATCCGGTATGGGCAATATCAAGGGTGCCTGGATACTCATCAGGCGTATGCTGATTTACTTCAGGATGCTAAGTTGGTGCACGAATACCCGGAGGCTCAAACGAACATAATGAGCTTGTTCGAAGATTTGGTTTCTCCTCATTATACCTTGCTCCAATCACTGGAATCAGGGCATGTGACCCTAGATGAAGTCAAAAAGTTGGTTAGTAAGATTCCTTCCGGACCGGAAGATGTAGGTGAAAGCTCTGCCCGGGGTCAAGATCCCCCACCCGTTTGATTGTTTTGATGTTCACATGTAATCGTGGGTTTTGTCTGACTTAGTTGTTATTTTGTTTATGTTTTGCGTGTCTGTTCGGGACACGGATTGTCGTAGTTGTTTATGGAACGCTGTAATCGTTTAAGACCCTTAGTCGCTTAATACCATTTCGATGTATTTTCATGTTTTGTTTTCGTCGTTGTTTACTTTAATTCTTGTTTGAATAAGGCGTCCCCTACTTAAAGAAATAAAGTTATGATGTGTACACATTCGTATATGGCCATCCGGTTTTTAGTCGTCCGGATCTGGAGTTGCATCCTGTCTCTAGGATGTAACCCTCATTTAGACTTGCCATTCGACCGTTGGTTCGATTAGTATTTGTCAGTCACGATGTACGTACGATATAATGTTTAAATCAACAAGAAATAACATTCGAAAGTAATCTTAGTCGGAAGATATTCGTTACATTCGCATAGCTTTGGGTTTTCGACACCTTTAAGTAAAAGTACAAGACAACTTAAACACACATTTTTTTTAAAAGTAAAACCTACGTAGGTTCCTCATGTTCCACGTTCGGGGTATGGTCGTTCCGTCCATTGTTTCGAGCACATAGGAGCCGTTTCTTCCTGCTTCCTTGACTCTATATGGTCCTTCCCAATTAGGACACAACTTTCCGGGCTTGTACCGGAGACTAGCTTCGTTCTTCCGGAGAACCAACTCACCTACCTTGCATGCTGTCCCCTTCACCTTCTTGTTGTAGTAGCCTTCCGTCAGCGACTTGTGTCACACCCCGCCAAAAATGAGTTTTACTTCATTTAAAATGTTTTGCGGAAGAACGAAGGTGTAACGTTCATGACAACATAGCAAAAATTAAGTAAACAAACAACCACGCAATAACGAAAAAAATAAAGGTTTGTTTCACTTTCCAAAAGTAGAAAGTTTCCAAAAATAGTAAGTTTCCTAAAATAGAAATTGTTTGAAATGAAATGATTGTTCGTAAACTTAATGTTTTAATCATGGCTCACGACAATCCCAATGCTCATATCCTCCAAACTCCACTGCACCTAATTACCTGGAAAAACATAAATAGTAAAAGGGTCAACAATAATGTTGAGTGAATCCACAGGGTTAATGTTTATGATGAAAGTAAAGTGATTTGCTACCCAAAATGTTTGTTAAGAAAATGGTTTATGACTGAAAATGTATAAGGTTCAACACTCATATGATATGAGTAATAAGTATGAAATGTTTAGTATAGTTGTAGAATGTATACAACTACTAGTTATGTTTATGAAAAAGTGTTGAACAAAATGTTGTGTTTGACATCGAATGAACTGTTATCCCCAACAGGTAGCTAGTCTATTGAGTTAATATACCAACCCCTAAGTCCACAATCAACACTTCAACTCCAGTATGTTATGTTATTTTATGGATATACACTCCCGGAGATGTCTTGGATAAACCAAGTAATGATCAAACGTTCGTTGGGAGGATGAGTGTCAGCCAATAGTACTATCTGCATATCCATGGTCTAGATCCACTAGTTAATGATTGCTGGTAACCTTAGTCCGGTATAATAATTGTTTGTCATGCCAACGCGATAATGAAAATGTATAGATGTTGTTGTACAGTCATAGTAAAACAGTAGCAGTTGTGTTTATGTTTTCCACCCCAAAGTTTATAAAACAGTTAAAAGAGAAAAAGGGGTCTGTGGACTCACCTGGCAAAGCTTAGCAACAAGAGACTTAAGACAGAGGAATCCTCGGGAGACTCCTAGCTTCCTAAATGATTTAACTACTGATTAGACTAAGCTAACACAGGCGATACTATATACGATATAAGTTAAGCAATATGTATTACATGTTATGTTTTATGTTTCGTGACATCGAACGAACTTAGGTTATTGGACCTTATTAGGTTGATATGAAATGAAATGAAATGGGCTACGAAATGAAATGAAATGGGCTTGGGTTAGGCTTATTGGGCCTAGATTGGGCCTATTGGGCCTAATGGGCTTAATGGGTCGGGCCACTTGGGCCTCTTATTGGGCCTAGGTCCACTTAGGTTGGGCCTTGAATTGGGCTTGGCCCAATTGGGTTCGGCTTGGTTGGGTATGGGCCAAAGGTTTGGGCTTTGGTCCAAATGGGCTTGGATACTAATGGGCCAACTAAGGTTTTGGGGCCGATGGACTAAAGTAGATCGATATGGGCCAAGTAGAGGCCTTGGCCCGATTGGGTATTCGGGTTTGGGTCAACGGTTTGGGTCAAGATCCGGCCTTGACCCGGTTTGACTTATTGGTCAACATTGGTCAAAATTTGTCAACAAAAGTCAACTAGGGTTTCTAGATTTCGGTTAGGGTTTAGGGTATGATGCAATTCCGTCAACCAAGGTCAAATATGGTCAAATTTGGTCAAACTAGGTTCGGTTTGATGGTAATTCGGTTAGGGTTGGCCGGCTAGGCCGAAACCCTAATGGTTCGGTTCTAGATCATGACTAGGTTCGGTTTAGTGCGTCTAGATCGGTTAGGGTTCGAATCTAGGGTTCTAGATCTAGGGTTTAAGCATGTCAAAGTCGAGATCTAGGGTTCTAGGCAAACAATTCAAACGGTTTAGGGATCATACGAGCAAAACAAATCGATCAATCGACTAAACAACAATCCCTTTGACATGCATGCAAGCATGCACGTCGGGATCCAGATCAAGCAAGTGCCGAGACCTCTTGGCCTTTTGCCTAGGTCTCGGGTTCACATAATAGGACCGAAACAAGGAAGTAAATAACATGGAAAGTTCGAGTTTCATACCTTGCGATCGAGAATCAAGAAGAACCGAATAGGGGTGCTCGGGTTTGTGGCTTGCGATCGACGAAGATGAAAATGGTGGTGATGAATTCGACGGCACAAGGGAGCAAAGAGGGAAAACTAGGGTTTTGAGGTTAAGTGTGGTATTTATATGGAGGTACAAGTTAGAGTTTGAATCCAACAAGGACTCATTCAAAGATGATGAGGATAAGACTACTAGAAGGATAAGATCAAAAGAATTCTACCTCACCCACAAAGGGGTTCGGCCGAACTAGGGAAGGAACGAGTAAGGTGCTCGGCCACATGATGGTTGGTTTTGATTGTTCGTTCAACTCGAGTCACGTTTATATTAGTTTGTTACGTTTATTATTTAACCGGTAAAAGTTACCATTTTGGAAATGTTTTAAGCTCAATGTGTCACCATAAGAAAGTAATAATGTTGTGTTGACTAAAAATAATCAAACACTAATGTATGGTGAAAAACATGTTTGTTTGTTGTGTATAAGGAATGCCAAAAATAGAAATGTCTATAAGTAGAAACTTTCTAAATAAGGAAAGTTCTAGAAATGAAATGAGGTTACATACCAGAAATATCGAGTTGTCACAACTTGTATGTTGCCTGCCTTAGAGCTGCATTCTCACGCCTTTCGTCCACTATGTCAAGGTTGTATCTTAACGATTCTTCGTTTCCCTCAAGACGGAAGTTCTCCATCCTGGGGGAAGGTAACGCCACTTCCAAAGGGATTACCGCTTCCGAAGCGTACACCAAACTATAAGGGGTTTCTTGGGTTCTCCTCGGACCGTCGTTCGGTATGACCACAGCACACTTTGTAATTCGTCCACCCAACCCGTGTCCATCCGGGTCAGACGGGTTTTAATCCCCTTAACGATGGTTCGATTAGTTACTTCCGTCTGGCCGTTTGCTTGCGGGTGGGCGATGGAAGTAAAGTTTTGTCGAATGCAAAGGTCGGCACACCATTTTTTGAATGGGTTACTAGCAAACTGTTTCCCGTTATCGCTCATAGTTGTATGTGGGAGACCGAAGCGACAGATAATTTGCTGCCACACAAACTTGACTACGTTCGCCCCGGATATGCATGCTAACGGCTTCGCCTCAACCCACTTAGTGAAGTAATCTATTGCGACCACCAAGAACTTGACACCGCCCGGAGCCTTAGGAAATGGTCCGACGATGTCGATTCCCCACTGACAAAACGGCCAAGGACTAAGGTGGCGTTTGGTTCGTTGGAATCCCCTGGAATTACTGGGAATTGTAATCTAATTCCAGAGCTTTCCTGCGTTTGGTTCACTATTTTCAGGATGGAATTGGAATCCAGTGCACCAAAACTTTCCTTCAGTTGAGGGAATTCAGATTCCTTCCCACACCCTAAGGAATTCAGATTCCTTCCGACTACCAGACCTCTCCTTCACCTGATCGGGTGTTAACTGGATTTCCGGTTTATAGGGTCGGGTTATAACCGAACCAAATAACTCAACCAACCCGATTCAAGTTCGGGTTATAATCGGGTATGTTATTTGGGTTTCGGGTGCACAAAAAACTCGAACCGTAACCGAACCCGAAACCGAAAACAGAACTGGCCAAACCCGGTTTTGACCCAAACCGGTTCGGTTTTTTTAAACTGGTCGGTTTCTAACCGGTTACCCTTCCCGAACGTTGAACCCGGTCCAAACCGGTTATTCCGAACCCAAAACCGGTTTCTAACCGGCTATAACCCGAAAAAAATATAACATGATTTTAAAAACCCACAATAAAAACCGTTAAACCCGACCTAAATGGCCCGACAGTTCAGACCGAACAACACCCCTAGGTGGTTGTGGAGTGATATAACTACATTTAAATTCCAATTCCTAATGACCCAACCAAACACAAAAGGCAAGGAATTGGATTCAAATTCAAATTCCTTCAAATTCCAATTCCATCCAAGATTCCAATTCCATTGGAAAACATTCCGCGAACCAAACGGCCCCTAAGGATGCTAGTGAGCTGCACCGGAGGCATATTAGGGATATTTGAATATGCCTGGCACTTCCGGCATTTCCGGACGTAATCATGGGCATCTTTCGTCATTTGAGGCCAAAAATAACCCGTCCGGAATATCTTCTGAGTTAAAGCCCTGGAACCTATGTGTGACCCACATAACCCTTCATGCACCTCCGCGATCGCTTTCTGAGCTTCAGCTTTCCCTAAACATTTTAGCCAAGGAGTGGAATACCCTTTTCGGTAAAGGACACCATTCTTGGAAATGTACTTACCCGCGTTCACATGCAACTTTCTTGCTTCCTGCACATTATTCGGAAGGACCCCAGTATTGAGATAACGCAGTATAGGGGTCGTCCAACAGCTTTCGTCGATGTTGAGCTCCATCATTTCTGCATTCGTTTTTTCTATGCTTCTTTTATGGAGTACTTCCACTAATACTTTCTTAGTGAGGTGGCAGTATAACATCGATGCTAATTTAATGAGAGCGTCCGCTTCCTTGTTCTTGGTTCGGGGTATCTGGGTTATGGTGAATTTTCCAAATTTCTCTATGCTGGCCTTTACCAAACCCAAGTACCGCTTCATGTGACTCTCTTTAGCTTCATACGATCCGTTTATTTGGTTGACGACTAGCATGGAATCTGCAAAAGCGTCTACCTCTTTGATTTCCATAGTATGAGCTAGGCTTAACCCTGCGAGTAGGGCTTCGTATTCGGCCTCATTGTTTGAGCATGAGAAATCGAATCGTAATGCGTACGTTATCTTCTCTTCGCCTGGTCCTGTCAACACGATTCCAGCCCCACACCCGTCAGCTCCTGCGGCACCGTCCGTGTACATCTGCCATTGGGCCTTCCGGGTATCTGCTCCTTTCTGTTCGACTGCCATGACGCTTTCTTCATCAGGCATTTCTACCAAGAAATCTGCCAAGGCTTGACCTTTGATGCTTGGCCTTGGTTTGAATGTTATATCGTATTCTCCCAACTCAATTGCCCATTTAGTCACCCTTCCGGACCTTTCCGGTTTGAGCAGAATGCTCCGAATCAGCTGGTTCGTTAGGACTGTTACTGAATGAGCTTGGAAATACCTTCTCAACCGCCTTACCGAATAAACCAGGGCTACTACTATTTTTTCAATCAAAGAATAATTCAATTCCGCCCCTTGTAGAGTTCTACTCACAAAGTAAACCGGAACCAGCTGTTTCCCCCTTTCGGCTATCAGAACAGAACTTACAGCTTCCCGGTTAGTTGACAGATACATGATGAGGGGTTCCCCTACGATCGGACTTGCGACGGAAGGGGTGGTTCGCAAATATTTCTTTAATTTATCAAAAGCTCTCTCGGCCTCTTCTGACCATTCGACCTCTCCTTTCTTCGTACACCCATGAAGGGCTTTGAAGAAAGGTAGCGACTTCTCGGCTGATTTCGCCAGGAAACGCCCAAGGGCCGCTAGTTTACCATTCAAACTCTGGACATCTTTCACCATCCAGGGTGTTTTCATGTTCAACAAGGTCTCTATCTTCTCAGGGTTTGCTTGTATCCCGGACGAGGAAACGATGTGGCCCAAAAACTTTCCTTTGCTCATACCGAACGAACACTTTTTCGGATTCAACTTCATGTTGATCGCGTGTAAACGTAACAAAGTTTCTTCCGTATCCTTTATGAGGTCTCCGTCTTCTCTGCTTTTTATCACCATATCATCAACGTATACTTCCAAATTCCGCCCAATCTGATTCTCGAATGCCCTGTCGACCAATCGCTGGTACGTCGCCCCAGCGTTACGGAGACCGAACGGCATTTTAATGTAGCAGTACGTGCCTTTTGCCGTATGGAAAGCCGTTTTTTCTTCATCTTCCTTCGCCATCTGTACTTGATGGTACCCTTTGTACGCGTCTAAAAATGATTTCCATTTATATCCACCCAAGGATTCGATCTTCTGTTCGATTTCAGGAAGGGGGTAGCTGTCCTTCGGACAAGATTTGTTGAGGTCTTTGAAGTCAACGCATATACGCATGGATCCGTCCCCCTTTTTTACCAGGACTGGATTAGATATCCAATTTGGATATTGCGAACTGCGCAGGACTCCGGCTGCGACCAGGTCTGTCACCTCCTTGTTTACCACCTCGTTTCGTGCCGGAGCCATTCCTCTTTTTGATTGTTTGACCGGGACGAACGCTGGGTTGACGTTGAGTTTATGTTCTATCACCTTCCTGGAAACGCCCGTCATGTCCTTCGGTTCCCACGCGAACACATGTTTGTTCTTTTTTAATAAAGCTTCCAGTTCAAACCTTATCTTTCCCGGAAGGTGTCGACCGATCTTGACAGGAGTTTCGGGGTAATCTGGGTTGATGATCACGTGTACTTCTTCCTGCTCTGTCCAACTATCCAAGTGTGTGATACTACCACATTCAGGCGTGGGCATTGGCGTACTGCGTACAGTGATTACCCCGTGCTCCGAAGGGAATTTAAGCAAACCATGGATTGTGGAAGCAATTGCTTGTTATTGCCACATTCCAGTTCGCCCTAGGATCGCATTGTACCTAGATGGAGCTTCGATGACTATAAACTCGGTTGTAATTGTTTTGCTACTGTTCGTACTCCAGTCGGTCAGGACCAAAGGCAGGTGGATTTTTCCCCGTGGCCATACGGATTGTCCTGAGAAACCTATCACGGAAGTGGTTGCAGGTTTGATGAAGGCTTGAACATCCTGCGGGAACTTCTGAAAACAGTGATCGTACATGATGTTCACAGAACTGCCTCCGTCCACGTAAATCCTGCGGACCATCGTACGGGCGATAGTACCACATATGACCAGCAGCTCTACCCCTATATGCCCGACCGGAGTAGGTTCGTTTCTTCCAAACTCCAAGGTGGTAGTCTTCCTTTTTCTTGAGTGGGAGAAAGAACCGTTTCCTTCCTCCACTGCCATGATCTCAGTATCATACGCAGTCTCTTTCCCTTTGACCGGTGGTTCCGCAACGCATACAACTTTGGCTTTACCGGACGCCTCCTTTTCCCTGCGATAACTCTCGCATGACGCGGTTGCATGACCCATTATCTTGTGAAATACACAATACGCGTTTGGGTCTCTCGGGTATCTTTTCCTGGCCGTCCGACCGTCCTTATCTCCCCTCGCTTCACTTGCCACGAATGCCTCAGGACGGTATGGTTCGTACCTGTCTCCTTGCGCCCGACCTCCCGTCGGGCGTCCTCTGTAGGTATTTTTGCTCTGACTATTTTGATAATCTGACCTGTATATCGGCTTTGATCGTTCGTGATGCCGAGTTGACCCAGAACCGGGTGTTCCTTTCCTCTCCTGAGCTTCAAACCGCAACTTTTCTGCATTTTCTTCCTCTTGCTTCAGGAATTTGTTGACCGTGCTAATCATATCGTCGGCCTTCTTGAAATCCCTTTTTGATAACTCCCGGAAGAGCTCTCCTTCCCTTAGCCCGTACGTGAAAGCTGCGATAATAAGGGAATCTTCTCTAACGGGCATCTTCCGACTTTGTTCGTTGAACCTTCTGAAGTAAGATTTGTTCGACTCGCCTTCTCGTTGTTGACATGCCATGATGGACTATGACTGTTGCTGATACTTCTTTAGTTGTATGAAGCAGTGAGTGAATTGTACCACCAGTTCTTCGAAATTAGGTATGCTTCTTTGCGGAAGGATGGAAAACCAATACCGTGCCGAACCTTCTAAGGTTCCGGCGAAAAAAAGACACCACAGCCTTTGGTCCATGGGGATCATGCGTACAGCCCATCGAAAGCTTGCAACGTGATCGTCTGGGTCGCCCGTCCCATCGTATGAATTTACACGGGGTCCTTTCAAGCCGGTAGGTATAGGTACTTCATTGATTTCATCCGTGAACGGGGAAAGGAAAGTGCGACCACTCGTATGGAGAGCCTTCTCCGGAGCCTTCTGTTTTTTGTGAGAACCTTTCTTTCACTCTAGGACCTCTGACAGGGATTTCTCCGTCCGAACACTCTTCTCTAATTTCTTTTCGGCGTATACTACCTCTACAGACTCGTCTTCACTGGAATACTCAAGGGTTTTGCTAACCCCAGCTTTTACCTCTGTCACCCTCAGACGGGTCTTCTCTAACTGCCTCATTTTTCTGAATTGGCAAAAGAGGTTAAACTCCTCCATTTATCCCGGCATAGGGCCACCTTCGGCATTCTCCAACGGAGGGGGACATGAGGATGAATTTAGCAGTGACGGCGTCGGCATGTGTGTTAGCAAACCCTCAGTCGGTGACCTCATCGGTGTTATTTGCGAGGGATCTATCCCTCCGATTGATTTCTCTTGGGCCATTACGTTCTAGGTCCCACGGATGGCACCAAATGTTGAAACCGGGATCCGCCGTTCTTCAAGCAGGGTGGTTCCAACGATGATCCTGCGATCAATGAACAACTCTGAGTCAAAGGTTCCCCCTGGATTCCCGTAAGAACGCTCCGACGCTCAAGTCAGTGATTTGTACGAATCGAAAGGTAAAACGCTTATGGAATTAATTAAAAGTGTTAGGTGAATGTATTGAATGCGTTCTGTGTTAGATACCTGGAAGGATGCTCACGTTCCTCTTTTATAGTCGATCTCCTTTGAGCGGGAAAATGAGAGTTGCGTCCTTTTGTCCGGTCCTTCACGAGTCTTCCGGATAAAAGAGTATCAGTACTTCCAGAGGTCCGGTGGGTAATAGCTTAAGCTTTCGTCTTAGCCGTCTTGGGGTCAAATCTGCAATAAATGCGCACGTGCTTTATTCCGAAAAAACCGCTTGACACGCTTCCTATCGTTGGAACTTGGAAATCGATCCTCCACCCTATTTTGTCGTTATCCTTCCTTCCGTCCGTTCGTCGTTGCGACCCTTCCGGGCGGAACATTGGTACGCACCATACATCATTAGATATCAATTACAATAATTCAAAATTACGTCGAATTGAATTATGAAAAAAATCATCCAAACGTCCCTCCGTAACACGTAAGAATACCCAAAAACCGACAAACAAAATTAGAAGATCCAAGTATAAAGCTGGTTCACTTCAGAATTGAAAAGGTTTTGAAGACTGGGTGTGAGATGAAAAGGTTAACACAATGACTGGTGTTTTGAAGAAGATGATGAAAGTAATTCAATCCTTAATACGCCACTGGAAGTTACGAGACACAGTCATTAAACTCAAATACATTTACCTGCCCAATTTTTCCACATCCTAATAATCAAGCAAGCCCAATAGATTTTGAGTCCAACCAAGTTAATTATGAGCCCACAATCAAATTCTCACTCACACACACCATTCCACTTCAACCAAATCGATTTCCATCGCACACAAGAGATACCGGCTAGTTTCAGATTTATACAAAGAGTGTGGCGAGATCCTCATCATCCACGATAATGATGAGCCGACAATGGCGGCAAAAGATGAGGCCAGAAATAGCTGAAATTGAACAAAATAAAACATGGAATCTGGTTGAATTACCATAAATTGCAAGGTTTTTGGATTAAAATAGGCATTCGAGGTAAAACAAGATCCAGAAGGAAAGATTTTGAACTACAAAGCAAGAATAGCAAAAGGGTATGTTCAAAAACAGGGGATTGATTTTGACTAGGTTTTTGCACCGGTATACTTGTGTTTCCTGCAATAACTATTCGTGGACTAGAAATCTGCTCTAGACTTATGAAGAAACATACAGACACTAAATTTTACTTTATAAGGGAGAGTGTCGAAAGAAGTGATATCAAGGTAATGTTTGTTGATACAAACAATCAAAGAGCAGATATACTAACAAAGAGTTTGGGAAAACTGAAGTTCAAAGAAATGAGAGAGATGTTGAGACTGAATACAATACCAAATTCTAGATTCGGAGAGAAAAAGGTGAAATAATCCATATTTACAAGACATAAAAAGTCAAGTTGATTAATTTATCTGGATATAATTAAAGGTTTTAATAATGATAGTCTTAGGGCTGTCAATAAGAATGAAAAATTTTGATTTAAGAAAAAATAAAAACTACTTATATTCTATATATTATTCATATTGATCTCTATGATTCAGTTTATTTTCCTTCGATTTAGGATACTCATTAGCAATATAAACTTTTGATTGAGAAAAACATCATATAATAAATAGAATATTCATCTTTATTGATCTTTATTGACAGTCATGTTGACTACATATCCTTACTATATGTATTAGTTGAGATCATATTATATAATAAAAAATTGAATTTCATATTGATGTTGCATTTAATAGCCTTGTATTTAATAAAAAATTAAATTTCATATTGATGTTGCATTTAATAGCCTTGTATTTAATAAAAAGTTAAACAAATATTGAGTTCTATTCTAAAAGCATTTAATTAAAAGGAAGGGTAAATTACAGTTTTTAACCCTGACCTATGGCCGATTCGGGGTTTTTGTCCCTAATGTTTTTTTGTCTGTTTTTTTTGTCCGTTAAGTTTTTTAAAATTCTGGAAATTTGTCCCTCCGTCTATTTTTAGCCGTTAAGTGACTAAAAATGCAAAACAAATAAGGGTATTTTCGTCTTTTTTCCTCATTCTTCATGTTCTTCATCTTCTTCTTCTTCATTACAACCAGTTTCTCCTTCCGTAAACCCTAACCCTAAACACCCAAATTACACTGCCCTCTTTCTACCTACTTCTACAACACTCTTTAATTCTCAATCCAATGATTTTATGAACAACTCACCACCATTCATGGTGCAATCAACCACCATCTCATCACCTGCCACCGCCCCACTACTTCTGATTGTCATCCATTCGACCTCCTCCTCCTCAAATCCCAATCTCCAATTTACCTTTTCTGAGTTTCCGACCAACTGTTCGACTCTTTACCGCAAAGAGTACGGTGAACATGTTGGCTCAATCAAATCAGCACCCACTTGAACCTGTTGAACAGTCTCGATCTTGACCAATTATTTGATCCAAGGACCTTTAAAGAGGCCATGGAGTCTTGAGATGTTGCCTTTTGGAAATAAGCGATAGATGACGAAATGTCGTCTATTTTGGAGAACAACACTTGGGTGTTGACTGATTTACCACCGGGTTCTAAACCATTGGCTTGTAAATGGATATTTAAAAAGAAAATGAAGGTTGATGGAACTATTGATAAGTTCAAGGCTAGGTTGGTCATACAAGGGTTTAGGCAACAACCCGTATTGATTATTTTGACACGTATGTACCGGTTGCACGTATCTCAACCATTAGATTGTTAATTGCTTTATCGGCCATTCACAATCTGATTTTTCATCAAATGTATGTCAAAACAGCCTTCTTGAATGGTGATCTTGACGAGGAAGTCTACATGAAACAACCCGAAGGTTTTGTTATGCCCGACAATGAGCATAAGGTGTGTAGAGTTGTGAAATCGTCGTATGGACTAAAACAAGCTCCTAAGAAATGGCATCAAAAGTTTGATGAAGTTATTTTGTCAAATGGTTTTGCTTTAAACCAATCCGAAAAATGTGTTTAGAGCCGATTTGATACAATCGGCTCGGGTGTGATAATTTGCTTATATGTTGATGATATGCTTATATTCGGTACGGATCAACATCAAGTTGATGAAACCAAGAATTTATTATCATCAAGTTTTTCCATGAAGGATATGGGGGAGGCGGATGTAATTCTTGGAATAAGAATTAAACGGTTGAACAAGGGAATTGCTATAACGCAATCTCACTATATTGAGAAAATCTTGAAAATATTTAATTATAGTGATGGTTTACCAGTTAGTACTACTATGGGTCCTAGTATAAAGTTGATGCCTAATAAAGGCAATGCGGTATCACAACTTGATTACTCGCAAGCTATAGGTTCTTTGATGTATGCTATGACGAGCGCTAGGCCTGATATAGCTTATGCCGTTGGAAGATTGTGTAGGTACACTAGTAATCCTAGTACTCAAAATTGGCAAGCGATTCAAAGAGTATTCAAATACTTAAAAGGAACCATGGATTATGGTTTGTGTTATCATGGATATCCTTCGGTTCTAGAAGCTAGGATATTCAGATGCAAGTTGGATATCCAATATAGAAGATCATTCTTCTACGAGTGGTTGGGTATTTTCGCTAGGAGATGGTGCAATATCTTAGGCATCCAAAAAGCAAACTTGCATCACGAACTCAACAATGGAATCTTAGTTTGTTGCATTAGCCGCGACCGGTAAGGAAGCATAATGGCTAAAGGATTTGGTTTATGAAATTCCATTGTGTAAAAGGCCGATAGCATCGATTTCTATCCATTGTGATAGTGCTGCCACGTTGGCTAGAGCTTATAGTCAAATATATAATGGTAAGTGTAGACACTTAGGTGTTAGACACATCAAGATTATAGAATTAATCTTGGATGGTGTAATATCAGTGGAGTGTGTAAGATCGCAAGTTCGCAACAAAACTTAGCAGACCATCTTACTAAAGGATTGGCTCAGGACTTAGTGCACAAGTCGGCGATCGGGATGAGATTAAAGTCTGTATAATCCTTATTTGTGAGACACCCAATTCCCCTATAATACAATATTAGAGGTTGAATTCAATGCGGAAAGCTCACATGTTTGGATTGGAACACACATTATTAGATCATCCCAAGGTTAGTGTGTTCGGACCTGTAGTTGGCTAGGATGAATTAATATCTTAATAATTTCTTTGATAAAATGTAAGTAGGTACATGAATAAAGGAATTACCTATATGATCGTGAAGTATAGCCGTACTTCATAGGGCTTAGGACTTGGCCTTTATACGATCAAGAATGGATTGGAACATTCGGCTTAATAATAGTGTTATGTATTTTTGTTTTAGATGGTTTTTAAATTTATGTGTATATTATCTTCAGGTATTCAAATGGGTTGATGGGTTCAATTCTTAGAACACCCTGATTCTCGAATATTTGGAATGTGTAATGTACTAACATGAAAATTCAATTGATTCAACATTTTCATTTATGCATAAATTTGGTTTATTCTATTCTAGTTTTGTATTATTTCATGGTTACACTAAAATGGGGGAGGAATGTTGGTAATTTTAGTGACTCAAATTTTAGTATAATGGAAATAATGTGTATGTCATGGGTTTCATACTTTGGTTCTAGTACAAGTCAGGAGGTGCGGAGAGCACACTTGTATAAGTCCAAGATGATACTGGTTTGATTATAGTTCAAGTTATCAGATGCTGCGGTCAGCAATCTGATGCGGTCAGCAATCTGATGCGGTCAGCAATCAGATGCGGTCAGCAATCTGATGCGGTCATCAATATGATGCGTTCAGCAATCTGATGCGTTCAGCAATCTGATGCGTTCATCAATCTGATGCGTTCAGCAATCTGATGCGTTCATCAATCTGATGCGATCATCAAGCTGTGCGATCAGCAAGCTGATGCGATCATCGTATAGCGACTGCAGCGACTAGCTGCTGTGATGGGCAGTTTCTTAACTAGAGAAATCGTGTATAATCACTCCTAAATTAATGGATCTGTTCCTAAATTTTGGGAACCACTTTGAACTTTGATTTAATAATATAACATACGTATTATTGAGAGTAAAACATGACACAACACAAAAGAATATTCTTACTTGACATAGCCTAATTTCTAAAGGATTTTGGAATAAGATGTCGATTACTTCTCATTCATGTGGTTTATATAATTACAAGATATAAAGGTATTAAATTGACTACCTAAAATACATGAGACAAATAAGGAAAATATATTTTACTAATGATACAATAATCACAACCGTATAATCGGTCTAATACTCCCCGTCAGTTTGGAGCAGGAGGAGTTCGTATGCACAAACTGGACTTGAATCGTTGAAATAACTGTCGTGGCAACCCTTTCGTAAAGATATCCGCATACTGGTGATCAGTGGGAACATGTATAACGCGGATGCGGCAAATCTTTACGAGTTCTCGAACAAAGTGTATATCAATTTCCACATGTTTAGTACGTTGATGTTGAACCGGATTGTCTGATAAGTATACGGCTGAAATGTTGTCACAATAAACGAGCATTGCCTTAGTTACCGGTACATGTAGTTCGAGTAAAAGATTCCGAAGCCAGCTTGTTTCGGCAGTAGCGTTTGCAACGCCTTTATATTCTGCCTCGGCACTTGAACGAGACACCGTAGGTTGTCTTTTAGATGACCATGAAATTAAATTATCTCCTAGAAACACACAATACCCCGATGTTGAGCGTCGTGAGTCGGGGTACCCCCCCCAATCAGCGTCCGAATAGGCAACAATGTTAAGATTTTTGGACCTTGTGATGGATAAGTCTTGGCTTGAGGTGCCTTTGAGGTATCGTAGTATACGTTTAATAAGGTTAAAATGTGGTACCCTTGGTGCATGCATGAATAAACAAACTTGTTGTACCGCATAAGTGATGTCAGGCCTCGTGAATGTTAGATATTGTAAGGCACCTGCGAGGCTTCGGTAAACAGTCGGGTCTTTCATTAATTCCCCGGCGGTAGCACTTAATTTCGATGAAGTATCAGTAGGAGTGGCTACCGGGTTGCAATTGGTCATATTTGCTCGTTCAAGGATTGATTTAACGTAATGTGATTGAGACAGAAACAAGCCATTCTTTGTATGAGAAACCTGGAGTCCAAGAAAGTGATGTAATTTACCCAAGTCTGTCATTGCAAATTCTTTGGACAGGTCTCGAATGATAGTGCGTAGGAAATTATCGTTTGAAGCTGTAAGTATTATAGCGTCCACATACAACAATAAGTACGCAATGTCTTTGCCCTTTCGGTATACAAATAAAGATGTGTCCACAACAGCACTTTTGAAACCCGTGGATGTGATGTATGTTGCGAACCTTTGATACCACGCCCGTGGTGCCTGTTTGAGGCCATATAGAGACTTTTTCAACCTGCATACAAAATCTGGGTGATTGCGGTTAACGTACCCGGGTGGTTGATGCATATATACCGTTTCGGACAAGTTCCCGTGTAAGAACGCATTTTTAACGTCTAGCTGATGAATCGGCCATGATCGTGTCACGGCAAGAGTAAGATCTGTGCGAATGGTGGTGGGTTTAACAACAGGACTAAAAGTTTCATCACAATCTACCCCAACCTGTTGAGATTTACCATTCACGACTAGACGGGCTTTATATCTAGACAATGATCCGTCCGCTTGAAATTTATGGCGATACAACCATAAGCAGCGTATAATATGAGCGTTCGGTGGTCTCGGTACCAATTCCCATGTGTCATTGTCACATAAGGCTTTGAATTCCTCGTTCATAGCGTGTTTCCAGTTAGGATCGTGGAGGGCGAGGTGAGGGTTTTTGGGTAGGGGTGAGATGGCGGTTGTATGAAGGTTAAGCCATTGTGTGAGTTTGAGGTTACCGGTATGAGAGCGTGTGGTCATAGGGTGGGAGGGTACGGGGTCTGGTGGCGGGGGGTGGGGTGGTGGGATTGGCTGTTGGTTTTGGGGCGGGTGGTGGGGTGGAATGGGTGTCGGGTTAGGGATGTGAGTGGGTGGCGGAGGTGGAGGTGTTACGGGTAGAGTGTTTTGAGGTCGGTTGGGTGGTGGGGGCGGAGTGGTGTTGTGAGGAAGGGCGAAGTTGTTAAATGTGTAGGATAGGTTGGAGTCAGTGGTGAGAAACCGGTAATCATGAGGGTTTGGTGTTGGTGATGTGGCAAACGGGAACACGGTTTCATCAAAAGTAACGTGACGAGATATGTGTATTTTACCGGTAGATGGGTCAAGGCAACGGTATCCACGATAGTCGTTGGGATAACCGAGAAAGATACACCGGACCGAGCGGTTGTCTAGTTTGTGGTTTCGGTTAGAGGAGAGGTTTCGATGACAAGCACAACCGAAAACGCGAAGGTGGTCGTATGTAGGGTGGCGGCGGAAGAGGGCGGAAGTGGGTGTGTTTTTATGAAGACACTTTGTGGGGGTGATGTTGTGGAGGTAGGTGGCCGCATGTAGGGCGTCAACCCAAAATCGTGGCGGCAAGGATGCATGGGCTAAAAGTACAAGGATGATTTCGTTTAGGCGACGTAAGATTCTTTCGGCTCGACCATTTTGGGGGGAAGTATGAGGGCATGAAAATCGAAATTAGAGGCCATGTGTGGATGCAAATTGTTTAAAATTGTGGTTGTCAAATTCCCCGCCCATGTCACATTGAAAACTTTTAATTTTGGTGTGAAATTGTGTTTGAATAAATGAGTGAAATTGCACAAATTTGGAAAATACTTCGGATTTAAGTTTGAGAGGGTAGACCCACACATATTTAGAGAAATTGTCGATAAGCACCATGTAATACTTATAACCATTTTTGCTTAATATAGGAGATGTCCACAAATCACAATGTATAATATCGAAAGGTAAAAAAGTACTAGAATTTGATTCATAAAAGGGTAAACGTTTGTGTTTAGAGATTTGACATGAATGACATAACGAGTGAGTATTACTACTCTTATTGCAAGAAATAAAATTATTAAAACGTAAAGAATCTATGATAGTCCCGGCGGGGTGACCAAGTCGGGAGTGCCATAGTTCGGAACTATAAACGGAAAGGAAAGCGGGTTGCGTCGGCTCCGGTGGGGTGAACGGGTATAGGGCCCGGTGCTATTGTGACGCGAAAGGATCTTCCCACTCCGAAAGTCCTTCACAAAAAAACCAAAAGGATCAAATTCAAGTGAAACAAGGTTATCTATAGTAAATTGACGAACGGAGCAAAGATTTTTAATGATGCCAGGGGTATATAAGACATGGTTAAGGTATAGTGGTTTCGGTTTTTTGAGGATGGTGTGTTTCCCCGATCCTTGAACCGGAATGCTATGTCCATTTCCTACAAAAATGGATTTAATGTGACTATGATTAGAGAATTGGTTGAGATTACCTGCGTCACCCGTGAGGTGAGACGATGCACCCGTGTCCATGTACCATTGAGTGTCGTCCGGTGGTTCCATGCTAAATGCTTGGAATGCAGTACCGATATCGGTCGGCTCGAGGGCATTGTAGTCCATCGCGGTATGAGCCTGAGGTGCGTCCCGTGAGCGGTTGGAATCGGTTGGCCGGTTCGAAGGACGTCTCGTTTGGGACTGTGATGGAGTCTGCGGTGGAGGTGGGTACCACGGGTATTGCCAACCCGACTGAGTAGGGTACAGGCATGGTGGTGGCATCATGTGCCACCATGCCGGCACTGGGGGACGCGGAGCATTCTGATGTTGTGAGCCATTGTTGCGGTGCGAGTAGAACGAAGACTGGCTGTTGGAGGAGCGGTTTGAGCTCGAGCGGTTTGGTCCCCGCTGAGAGTTTGGTCCCCGCTGAGAGTTTGGTCCCCGCTGAGAGTTTGAACCCCGGTTGTAGTTAGAAGATTGACCCCGATTGTTGTTGTTGTTGCGAGGAGGCTGTCGAGAATCAGTAGCCATATGTGCCTCGGGTGTGGTGGAATCGGTTTTGGTTTGGGCAGTATCCCGAGCCAACTGACGATTGTGTTCCAATTGTAGCATGCTCCGTGCGGTATCCCAATCAGGAAGTGTCTGATTGATGTATGCGGCGGCGGTGTCATACTCGGGCGGTAAACCACGAACCAGTTGAAGCACAAGACGCTTCTCGTTAACCGGGTTGTCCACATCGGTTAGTTGATCGGCCAAGTCTTTTAACTTCTGACAATATTCATCCAAAGATGAAGAAGAACGAAGTGTAAGGTTGGTGAATTCGTGTTCTAGCGCTGCTGCCCGCGAACCTTTATTGTTGAGGAAGAGATTCTTGATCTTTTCCCAAGCTTTGAATGCGGTTGTGTCGGGTTCTAGAACACGAATTAGGATATCGTCTGACATCGTGCCATAAATCCACTGTAAAACTATGGCGTCGATTTCAGACCACTGCCCAAAGGTAGTGCTTGTGGCGGCCGGAGGCGGGGTTCCGTCAATATGAGAAAGAACCCGATAACCTTGAGCATGAAGGCGAAACAGCTTCACCCATGATGAATACGTGACCTTAACTCCGTCCAGAACGCGAATTTTGGATTGAATATTCATCACGGTATACACCGGGTGTAGTGATTTGGTGTTTGTATCATCGCCGGTCATTGTAGCAGAAGGTTTTCCGGCGGCTGCTAGGGTTGATGACGGCCGAAGCAGTCGAACAAAGAAGAAAAATATTAGAGCCCGTTAGGGTTAGAGCTCTGATACCATAAAGGATTTTGGAATAAGATGTCGATTACTTCTCATTCATGTGGTTTATATAATTACAAGATACAAAGGTATTAAATTGAGTACCTAAAATACATGAGACAAATAAGGAAAATATATTTTACTAATGATACAATAATCACAACCGTATAATCGGTCTAATAATTTCTAATTTGATTCTTAGGAATTATCCCAATAGTTAGAATTTCGTGATACCCAGGCATAGGGTCGAAATATCTAATTCGAAAAGTGATATTCACGATTCCTTTGTTAAATCCATATTACATAAACGACCCTATTACATCAACAATTAACTACTTAGAATTTTCTATTATTTCTGCAAAAAATCAAAATAACATACCTTCTCAGCTCCAATTCTCTCTCATTTAGCATCAGGCTCAGATCTTTTTGTTTAAAAGGGAGGTTTATGTTCAAGTCTTTGGCATACCCAAGCATATGAGGAAATATGATGTCAAAACCGACCGGAGATGGTTGATTCATGTCAGTAGCAGATGCACAATTTGACTCGATAAAACATAGACCTGCAACACGATCACAAATATTTTTCTAAGAGAAATGATTATATGTTCCTACAATTTGTTATATTCCTACCCACTTGATAAGATAACTTGTGTAATCCACTAATTGTTTGTCCTAATATTATCCTTTGATTTTGACACTTTATTAATCTAATGAATAGGAAGATAAATATGAACAAATAGTAGGAAGCAATACTATTACTCTTTATCTAGACATGAATAGCATGCTTACTCAATAAGCAAGAAAAAACCAAAACTAAACAACCACACGTACCCCTGTTAATTTGGTCTTCCCCAACATTCCATCTTTTTAACGCAAGAATGCATGCTAATGTTGAGGAGAGAGAATCTTTAACCCACGGGGCGTGGTCACGAAGACCCCACGAACCATCTTTAAGCTGATTTTTCATTAACCATTTCAGGAAATTAGGGAAACACGGGGAGTTAGGCGACTCTGTCGATGGGACCATGGCTACCCTCGCGGTGTCATATGCAGAAATAGAAAGGTCCACGTTGCGGAATAGTGTTCGGATTCGTTCCTTGGTCATATCAAGGGTCTACATGGTATTTGGTAAATAAATTTAGGGCATGTTTGGGAAGCTTAATTTTCTAGGGTGCTTTTAAGATTATTAGCTTATATAAGCTTAAATGTACATTTAATCAAGCTTATATAAGCTAGTAAGCTTATAAGCACCTTACATAAGTTTTTCCAAACATACACTTACTTTCATTATCTAAATAAAGTAAGCGAACATGGAAATATTGTTACAAGTAGTCATACCAGAATAGTGTGATTAGGAGTGTCACACCCCGCCAAAAGTGGTTTGCGGAAGAACGGGCGTGCGACTATCATGGGTAAACATATCATATGATTATCGTCAACAATAAATTATGATAAAAATAATGTCACCAAAATTTAAAGTAAACAAAGTAGTTGAACCAAAACATAATTTTTTTAACTAAAATTTGGAGATGACATCTTTACAAAACGAAAGGTTGACTCCAATGCATGTGACTCAATGCTTAGCTTAGATACCTGAAAAACATAAGTAAAAGTATCAACAAAAATTGTTGAGTGAATTCACAGGTTTTATAATAAGTTCAATTTGTTCCACAGTTTTCGTATGCCAGTCATGGCAAAAATAGAGTGATGATATAAAACGTTAAAAAATAGTATGCTCCAAAAGCAGTAGTAAAAACATAATAGTTTTCGCATGTCATTGTTGGCAAAAATAGTGTGATGATATAAACGTTAAAAATAGTCTGCTCAAAAGCAGTAATCGTTTTCGTATGCCCTCGTTGGCAAAAATAGTGTGATGATATAAACGTTAAAAATAGTCTGCTCAAAAGCAGTAATCGTTTTCGTATGCCATCATTGGCAAAATAGTGTGATGATATAAACGTTAAAACGACATGCTCCGAGAACAGGGGCACGATAAAATCACAAGAAGAAACATATGACGGTGAACCCCCAAAAGGTTAGCTATACCCTTTTGAGTTAAAATCTCGACCCTAAGCCCATAACCAAAACAACAACTTTCAAACGTATTTCACTTTCTGGATATACACTCCACGGGTTCGATAAACATCGTTAGTTAGCGCGACCAACCAAATACGGGGGAGGGTAAGTCTCAGCCAATAGTACTATCTGCATATCCAGGGCCTAGTCACAACTAGCTATTGATTATGTATGTAAGCATATACGCACTTCCATGCACTACATCTAAACCTAGTTCGAGATAAGGATTCGTTGTCGAGTTTCCAAAAATAGTTTCATCACAAATAATCGAAAACAATAATAGTTTATATGTTTTTCACCCCAATAGTAATTAAAATAGTTAAAACGTAGTAAAAGAGGGGTTGTGAACTTACAGTCACAATAAGATTTGTTAAATACGATGTGATAAATAATGTAAACATGAAGTTGTTATATTTTTCACCCCAAAGTTGTAAAACGATATAAAAATAGTAAAAGTGGGGCTGTGAACTCACCTGATGCGTCCAAATACTTGCAGGCAATAACTATATATGAAGAGTCCAATGATTACGCCCCGTTAACCTAAATGTATGAGGTTAAATAGTAAGTAGACTGCTCTACAAGCGCGTCTATACAAGTGGTTCACTCATTTGATATTTTCAGTTTCGCTAGGTTAGAGTGGGTCGTTGATGACCTTATAAAATTATAATAATTACCATTTATTGGTAAATCCATATTATGTATTCAATTCTATTTATCTTTTTACAAGTTTCCACATTGTATAGAATTGTATTTGACATAAATTTTCCATTATTTGCTTTGACAATTTAGTGAGGGATGTGTGTTATTCCGGTGAAGCTTTCAAGACGAAATTTACCGAAATTAATTATGTATTTTTAAGTTATCCATTTATCTCCATTTTCAACTCAAATGAATTATATACATAATTTGTTTATCTAGAATTACATTTTCTATTTTTGTTTTTGATAATATGAAAATGTTTTGTTTTAAATTAGTCTTATTTGTATTTAACTGAATCAAATATATACATCTTTTAGTTGTATGAAAGTTTCTTCTGCTAACTTGCGTTTCATTTTGTAAACCATATATGTATGCATAGATATATTTTGATATTACACTGCATGGGGAAATAACTTGACTGTCGACATAGTGAATGAGGGTATAGCAAACCGTTGCTTGGCGAGATCGATGTTTGTTCTCAAGGCATGCACAGCTTCGTTGTGGGGCCTTCACTTAGCTCAGCGTGGAGGGAGCTTCATCTTGCGTTGCTCGGAGAGAAACCGGTGTTCACAGTGGGGCCGCAGTTGTTTTTACGGTTGCTCGACGAGATGAACAGGATCACGACATGAGACTGTTTCTCTTAGATCTGCTCGGCGAGTTACTGGCTCCACGATGAGAAGAATGCCTACTATTTTTGCGGCTCGGTGTGGGTTATGGTTCTCGGTGTGCTCTATGTTTGTTCGATGCCTGGATTTGATCGAAAGAGTAATGGTGCTCGGCGAGGTGTCGTGACTCCAAGTCTTCGAAACAGAAATCTCCTTCGTCACAACTACGTTTCTTGCACGGGATGTTTGCTCGTAATTATGTTTGGTGTCTAGTATATATCAATAAGCTTCTTTTTCTTTTAAAACAAGAAAATGCTATATATCATGGTTAATAGTTTACGACTATTTATATTTAAGTATGAGTTTAACAAGGTTCTTCCTTGTTGTTCAAGTTGTAGTTTTTATATAAATGTGTATTCTTGATTGTTTGACATTATGAGTGAACTACATGCATGTATAATAAGATTTTATGATAACAATACAAGAAATTGAGATTTCTCACAAGGATTATGGTTGTGTTTTCTCGAGAAATGATGTATCTTCTTCTCCATGTTCAAAGCTTCAACGAGTTGGTTCTTTCTTATTACTACTAATCCCTTGATAACCTATTAGAAGTTTGTATGTGTATATGTCTTTAAAATGACGATGATTAAGATGGTAAAAATAAAGGAGAATGGGAGTTGGGTTATTACCTTTTCTTTGAAATATCCAAGACTCACAATGAAATGAAAATTGCTTGTATTTCTCTGCTACAAATCGAGAGGGGGTATGTAAGATGTTCAAATATGTAGAGCTTGGTATAAAGTAGGTAGATTTGGATTATGATCCTAAGGTTGATATATTAAGTGGTTATATGGAAATGAAAGGGATAGTACGGGGAAATCCAATAAAAAAAATATAGTTGGTGGAGTCATGTGGCTTTGCAGGTGGCGAAAGCATGGGAGATTGTGTGTGACATGAAAATAATCGAGCACATCTCTGAAAAAGTGGATGGAAATCCTAGACTAGTTGACTTTCCCCATTCTTGAATGAAAAGATGGATATAAGAGTTCCTTTAACATTTCTTTGGAATCTCTTATGTATTCTTTTGGTTACATTAACTAGATGGTTAAGGTGTTTTAGATATTAGTTGGATAATAAATTATTGATTGGATATTTAGTCAAGTTTAGTTTCTATTGTTGCGTATTTAAATATCATATTCAATAGACTTTAACGTGGTCAGCGTTTCACTCTTTGTTTTTCTTTTGTATTTCAGTTTGGATAAGATATATTGCATCATATAAATAATATATTTATATTTTAAACTATATAGGCTATAATCTACCATTACCGGCCACCAGCCCGCTAAATCATGGTTCTACTAGAGAATAGCTTGGTCTCAATTATTATACTATCATGTTGGCTCATGCTAGACTTATAATGTCTATAAATTTGTTTATTCGTGGATAATCGTTTTACCAAGTAGCACCCGATCACAATCGGTGCCAGGAGATTAACCCCGTTTCGAGGGTTGTCACATTCTCCCCCTGTTAAAAGAATTTCGTCCCGAAATTCAAGACGATTTGTTACTGGTTTGCGACTATGTGAACAAGTGCGGGTGTTTACATTTTAGATGGCCTTCCCGTCCCTAAGTAAATTTAGGACTTTAGAGTAGAATTTCAGTACCCTTCAACTAGTTATACTTAACTCCTATACGACTGAGTCTATAAATCAAAGATTCTAATTGGTTCCTTGGTGATTGATTTGTATATCATACTTCGTATGCCAAATATTTATTTTCTTTATATCTCCACATAAATTAGTTTTGGTGTCAAAATAATAATAGTTTTAATAATTTTAGAATTTGACACTTAATTCGTATAATGTGAAATAATGGATGCCCATCTTTGTGTAGAGAATATGTGTTAAATCAAACTTCATGTAACATACGACATTTTTATGCTATTGATCTTTAATTTATCTCATTTTAAATTTTTCGTTAACTGTTCAAAATATAACTTTTTATACCCGCTCCAACATACGAGCTAGGATTCCTCGTTAGTAAACATATTACCATGATTTTTATTTTGGACAATTTAACAAGTGCTCGTATAGACAGTTTTAGAAATCTGGATAATAGATTAAGTTATTATTACCCAAATTATCATACAATTGAAGAAATACGACAAACTATTCAAGTCATTTAAATACTTGGTTTTACTACCGGTCTTTATGTATCCATACCTTGGTTTTCTATAATTGGTAAAACTAGCATATATATTAGTATCTTATACTAAATTGACTTTTGAATGGTTTAATCAATTTGGACGATAATAATGGGTGTGATTCGATTTTATGTATAAATATACATTTTATAAGTTTGGGTCGATTACTGTTGTTCATTTACGACTCTACACCATCTAAATTAATTTACTGATATGTATTTATTATCCCCACTCTTTCTTGAGTGGTTCTATTTCAATACGAATTTTATCGTTTGTAGGGATCCTAAAACATGACCAGCTCACTCAAACCTTGTCATTAATTTCAAGTTCATGTTATTAGCCCACTGAGATCTTTTCCCAAAGTTGACTTCTTTTTTTTTCCATTTTTTTTTCATTTTTTTTTTCGCAAGTTTGAAATATATATTAAACCTCGAAAACAAAACTCATTTTGAGACTACTATCTTCACTAAATAAATCTTCATTCTAGATATGTGTTTGCCTAAATGAATGTATGTATGTAAGTAAAAGAAATCATATTCTAATTTAGTCACAATCCAAATTTTTTTTTCCTACAAACATGTGAGACTTTAAATAAATTAAAATATTATTAAATAATCATGGTCATCTCCTATATAGTCATATATATTTACGTATATAAAATTTCTATATAAGTGTTAATATATAACCCATGGCGACATGTTATCTGCGAGTTAGTAATGCAATAATGCATATATTAGTTCTCTATCCATATTATATTCAAAATGTTTAGCATATCAAAACTTATATTTGTTCAAGTTTGTGATAACAAAAGGTTGCACATTTATATATGTGTCATCTTGATTTCTATATCAAGTTACGTAATTTGATCACGCATGACATATATTTCAAGTTAAGTGTATCGTGAACAATTAGAAGTAATTGTTTTACTATAAAGATCCCTTGTCTTAATCTTTGACTATGTTTTAAAGTTGTCGGTTGATTGTAACTATTTGCACGTGAGATAAAAACTATGCTCAGATTAATAAAGTAGCGAGAACCGAGGTCTCTATTTGTAACGTTTTGATTTCTTTCATGACACTTTTTGAGTGGTGATAAAAGTGTATTGATGTAGCTTTTCAAAGTTGACAGAAGAAATGTCAAGTTCTCTTTTATTTTTCTTAGTTTCTTTTTGGTAATCCATGACTCTGATAATTCTACATTGTACTATGCCATTATAAACACGTTGGCCACCCGTTTTTATAATCCCATGGTACAATGTTTCCACATCATTATCACTTCATATTCTTCATTCATTAATGAGAGTACTTTTCTCGTGTGCTCTTGTTGTACGTGTAACATACGAATTTATGAGATTATATTAATGAATTTACGTCTATAATGCGACCCTTATAGAATATTCTACTACTTTAGTACATGTCTAGAGTATTTTCTGAATGATCCTCAGTGATTGATGACGTCTGGCGTCTTTTTTTTTATTTAGTCATTATTTCGACTCGTAGTGTGTACGGAACTTAGTGTGAAACTACAATGTGCAGTGTATGTATGTTGTGCATAGTGTCAATGTCCCGTATATAGAATAATTGTACAGCGTGTAGTGTAGGTATAAGCATGTGACCTACAACTAAGGCATATAATGTTCTATTGGTTGTATCCATGTAGACTACATGCAATGCGATACTATATGCAATGAAAACGTTTTGACCCAAAATCTTTTTGAAGTTATAGACTAGACTCTCTAGTTCACTATAACCAATAGCTCTGATACCAATCTGTCACATCCCGCCAAAAGTGGTTTGCGGAAGAACGGGCGTGCGACTATCATGGGTAAACATAGCATATGATTATCGTCAACAATAAATTATGATAAAAATAATGTCACCAAAATTTAAAGTAAACAAAGTAGTTGAACCAAAACATAATTTTTTTAACTAAAATTTGGAGATGACATCTTTACAAAACGAAAGGTTGACTCCAATGCATGTGACTCAATGCTTAGCTTAGATACCTGAAAAACATAAGTAAAAGTATCAACAAAAATTGTTGAGTGAATTCACAGGTTTTATAATAAGTTCAATTTGTTCCACAGTTTTCGTATGCCAGTCATGGCAAAAATAGAGTGATGATATAAAACGTTAAAACATAGTATGCTCCAAAAGCAGTAGTAAAAACATAATAGTTTTCGCATGTCATTGTTGGCAAAAATAGTGTGATGATATAAACGTTAAAAATAGTCTGCTCAAAAGCAGTAATCGTTTTCGTATGCCATCGTTGGCAAAAATAGTGTGATGATATAAACGTTAAAAATAGTCTGCTCAAAAGCAGTAATCGTTTTCGTATGCCATCGTTGGCAAAATAGTGTGATGATATAAACGTTAAAACGACCTGCTCCGAGAACAGGGGCACGATAAAATCACAAGAAGAAACATATGACGGTGATCCCCCAAAAGGTTAGCTATACCCTTTTGAGTTAAAATCTCGACCCTAAGCCCATAACCAAATCAACAACTTTCAAACGTATTTCACTTTCTGGATATACACTCCACGGGTTCGATAAACATCGTTAGTTAGCGCGACCAACCAAATACGGGGGAGGGTAAGTCTCAGCCAATAGTACTATTTGCATATCCAGGGCCTAGTCACAACTAGCTAATGATTATGTATGTAAGCATATACGCACTTCCATGCACTACATCTAAACCTAGTCCGAGATAAGGATTCGTTGTCAAGTTTCCAAAAATAGTTTCATCACAAATAATCGAAAACAATAATAGTTTATATGTTTTTCACCCCAATAGTAATTAAAATAGTTAAAACGTAGTAAAAGAGGGGTTGTGAACTTACAGTCACAATAAGATTTGTTAAATACGATGTGATAAATAATGTAAACATGAAGTTGTTATGTTTTTCACCCCAAAGTTGTAAAACGATATAAAAATAGTAAAAGTGGGGCTGTGAACTCACCTGATGCGTCCAAATACTTGCAGGCAATAACTATATATGAAGAGTCCAATGATTACTGTTAGGTACTAGATATGTTGTAATAGTTAGTTTAGGGGGTAATAGTGTAACAATGTATAGATGTTAGGTTTTATTACCAAAATGGTCCTAACTAACCAAGAATTGAGCCATGGTATAAATACCAAAGTGTAAGGCTCAATTCTTCAACTTTTGCCATTAATCTCATTTCAATTTCACAGCAATTGTTCACTCTCTCTCTCTCTCTCTCTCTCTCTCTCTTGTTTCTCTCTCTAAAACCCTAATTGTTCTTCATCACTTTTCTCACCAAAATCATCATCTAACACCATCAAATGGATTGAATCAGTGTTATTGTACTTTTCAATTGGTATCAGAGCATAATTTCATCTTGAAAACGATCCAAATCCATCAATTGGTGTTAAAATCAGAAGAATCAGTGGGTTTTTGAAAGTTTTTGAAGAAAAAGGGGTTTAAGATCAAAAATCAGATTTAAGGTACTATTTCTTGTTATTATGGATTGAATAGCTTCCTTTTATTGTTATATTAAGCTTAGAATCAAGCTAGGATCGAATCTAATCCATACTGATGAAGAATTAAGAGTTTTAGGAAAAACCATTAAAGCTTCAAAAACCCTCTAAATTCAAATTTTCGAATGGAAGGTTGTTTTTGAGTAATATAGTAGTAGTGGATTGAAGGAAATAGTTTTTGGGTCATTTTGCAAAAAGAATCAAAGTTTTTGGCTAAGAAACGACCATTTTAGGATCAAATTAGTGGGTTTTTCTGTTCTGTTCGTCACTGTTCTGCCAAGAACAACTTCGGCCCGAGAACAGTAACAAGTTCGGCCCGAACTTCAACCCAAAGTTCGGCCCGAACTTCAACCCAAAGTTCGGCCCGAACTTCACCCCGAACTTCGGCCCGAACTTCTACACAACTTCGGCCCGAACTTCTACACAACTTCGGCCCGAACTTCTACACAACTTCGGCCCGAACTTCTACACAACTTGGGCCCGAACTTCTACACAACTTCGGCCCGAACTTCTACACAACTTCGGCCCGAACTTCTACACAACTTCGGCCCGAACTTCTACACAACTTCGGCCCGAACTTCTACACAACTTCGACCCGAACTCTTTCTACACTCGCGTGACAAAAGGGGCTGTACTGTAACGGTCATAACTTTCAGCTCGGTTGTCCGTTTCGAGCCCACGAGAAACCAAATCGAAGCTAAAGACGAAGGCTACGACGTGATAAACAGCCGTAGGCGGTTTACCCAACTTGCCGGCCCAAAAACGCTTGTTTCGATCGCTTAATTTGCGTTTTTGTGATTTCTCGGTCAATTTCCAAACTTTGTTTAGCCCCAGTTTCTAACCCGATCGTCGTTTTTCCCTAATTCGAAAATCTTAGGCACATTTAAAGTGTACTTTATCATCTGGAATAATCATTTTATGATTTCGGTAATTTTGAATTTTTGAAGACCAATCCACGGTCTACATCACATATTCTATTCCAGAACCTTCTCATACTTAAAATTTTCTTTACCCCGTTTCAATCAAAATTCCCGTGAATTGTTCTTAACATGAGTACCAAAGAAACATTGTCTGCCGGGTCGAATGCCCAGGCGGATAAACAGTGCATTGCCAACTTGGCATTCATGGCAATACCAACTGAGGCTACAGCTGTGTTAGGCATTCCAAAAGATGATGAAAATGAGGTACTCTCTTTCTCCTTTGACTCTTTATTATCTGACTCAGACACTGACAAATCAGAGAATTCCTTGTTTAATAAAAAACTTTTACTTAAAATTGATGAGAAATCTCAGTTGACGAAACAAATTACTGTTTTAGAATCTGAAAAAGCACAACTTTTAAATGATTTAAGTCAATGTTCTCTTCAATTAAAACAAATAAACAAGGAATTACAAAATCAGCTGTCTACGTCAAAATCTTCTTTTCAATTTAAGATTTCTGAATTACAAGAAAGTTTACAACAAGTAAACACAACTAATGAATCAAATGCACAAATCTCAAAATTAAAGACAGAAAATTTAACCTTTCGTCGCCAACTTGAAACTCTTGTTCCTCAAGTAAATCAAATTAATAATTCAAATCAAAAAACACAAGAGTTACAACAACAGTTGTCAACATTTCATGCTGCTCACACCAGTGAAGTAAATCGTCTAAATCACATAATTAATACAAAAAATCTTGAAATATCAAACCTCAAAACGATGAAGACGGTCTCAAATGACAAAGACGACTCCAAGCAGCTGATAAATGACTTAGCTATCCAACTCAGTCGAGAGCAAACATGGATGAAGTCGGCTGATATAAAGATGAAAGACTACCAAGATAAGTTGAAGACAGCTGATACCGAAATTCAAAAACTAAATGAACAAATCACAAACATTACAAGCAATTTTAAAAAGGAAATCGATGAACAATCAGCAACCATACACAGTCTTACTGTCAAGAAAGAAAATGCTGAAGAACACATCTCTAAACTAGAGCAGACGATTGTGAAAGCTGGCCACACTGAACAAACGATAAAATTAAATCAGCCAAAAGAGTTCAGATCTTTCAAATCAAAAGTAGGTCTCGGCGCTGAGAACTCCCGTCCTCTGGAAAAAGCTGCTGATGTTGTTCCCACACTATACAATTATGATTACATGAACTTGGGAATATGGCAAAGCTTTCTTCATATGCCGGACGAGGAAGCAGAAATCGAGAAGTTCAACACAGAAAAGAAGGAACACGCTCAAATCAGCTTTAACTATTCTGAATTGAACTATACATATGAAAAGAATAAAGCAAAATTTGAAAACAATGAGTACTTCCCGATTGTCACTCCAGAAGAATTTTCCATCTCTGAAAATGAAGTTTTAAAACAAACAATTGAACCAAAGCTTTATGTTCCACCATTAATTTTAGAAAAGAAAATCGTCCAACTTGAATCTGAAATTGATGAAACCCAAAAAGCATTTGACAAAGAAAAGGAAAATCTTCAAACAAAGATACATAATTTAGAGGACACCATTTTAGAATTAAAAGCTAAAACGAACAATACTGTTTCTCAAAGTTCTAAAGCCTCTTTATTAGGACCAGCACCAACAAACCCAGTTCCAATCAGCTTGAGGAGAAACTCTAATTCACCTGTCCTAAATGCTTCCATTAGTACTTTAGAGCCTCGGAGCAAGGAGCCCAAGCCCAATGGAGTCAAAGGAGATGTGCAGTCTAAGAAGCCGAGTTCGTCTAAGTCTAGCACGCCTAAGAAGCCTTGCGAGCTTAAGAAGTCTAGACCATATACGTCTTCAGTTTCTTCTTCCACTGTTAAAATTAACAATAACAACTCCAAAAAATTTAAATCTCCGGCACTTGCATTTGGAACTGTGTATGATGCTTCTGTTTATCGTCCTGTAAATTACTCACCTGATTTTGGTAATGTGTGTGTCAAATCTGAAAAACTTGGTAAAAAGATATTGAGAGATAAATCTACAAATAAACAAATTTCTCAGAATGATGATCGATTTTTTGTCAAGCTAAATGCTCCATGTGGTTTAAAAATCAACGTTTTCCATAAATCTGGTAAAATTATAAAATCATGCAAAACATGTTTTCCACAACCATGCAAGAAATCTGTCTCTCATCCACACAAACCAAATAAAAAAGGTTCATCTTCACATGCTTCCAAAAAGGCGAAGAGTTCTTCCAAAACCCCACCAATCTCTGATAAACACTCGTCTTCTCGTCGCAAAGTTTCTCGAGGATCTTCCGCACCTAAGCTAAAGTCTTCAGGTTCCTCAAACAGCAACAACAAAACAACGACCAAATCTTCAACGTTTGTGAAATACACATGGATCAAAAATGAAAAATCTCATTGGATTATCCAATCCTCTGAAAAATCTTTAAAATAGGTAGTTAAATCCACAACCTCTGAACTGCCTCCTTGCAGTTCTCCAAAGCTCTAAATTGATCTTAAAACAATTTTACATAAAACATCTGTCACTAATCGTATAGGACCCCATACATAATTGGGTACCAAACATTTTTTAATTGTTCTATGTAGAATTACCAGAAAAGTGTTTGGAGTTTGGAGGATGACTTATACACATTTCAGTGTATAACTCGCATTTCACCAGTATGGCTCTTACACACTTCAGTGTATGACCCGCGCTTCAATGCAATGGCTTTCAAGTGCATCTGCTTGAAACCCGTTTTTCATCGATATCATTGGTTGAGAGGGAGAATTTCTATATTCACTTGTCGAGGGGGAGAAAATCATTATTAATATATCGAGGGGGAGCATAACTGATTTTATGATTTATGAAACGCAACTGTTGAGGGGGAGCATCCTTTCAGAACTGCTAACCAATTTTCCAGTGCTCCCTTCAAATATTTTTATAATTATCAATATGTGGTATCAATTTTTGTAATATCCGTAAACGATCTCTTTACCAATTTCAATTGGTACTGATAGCATCTGTTTATTACAAATCTTCCTACTCTATATTGCTAATAAATTTTTTATTTTCCTCAAACAGTTTTTTCAACCTCGTGCAAATTTACAATCACACAAGGTTATCAATGTTGAGTATTAGCTTTTGCAATATTCGTAAACGATTTCTTTACCAGTCTAGGTTGGTACTGATTGCATCTGTTTATTGCAAATTCTCTTATTTCTCATTGCTACAATTGTGTTTCTTCATTGTCAACCTTTTCAATTGTAAATCGATTTTTCTCATTTTTAATACAATTTTGATTTTTCAAATCTTTGAACTTCTCTGATGCCACACAACCTGGCACATGTCAATACTCAATTAAAAATATTTTTAAATCAAATTGAGTTGCTGACATCACATTTATATCAAATCTTTATTAATCAGTGATGATCAACATTCCAAAATTTTTATCTCACTTTGTGCTCACAATGATGTGTTCACAGCGTAGGATATAAATTTTTGTCATATTCGTAAACGATCTCTTTACTAATCTCGATTAGTACTGATTGCATCTGTTTATGACAAATTTTCGTCTCTTGCGTTGTGGCTCTATTTTTCAAAACTCTGATTTTGCACATAAATTTTCGATTTTTCAAAAATACTTGTTTGCAACATTCAACACAATTTGCTGTTAAATTCGTCGATCTCTTTACTGTTTACAATCAGTACTGATTGCATCTGTTTTTAACACCTTCTTGGATTGAGTGTTCTTACCATTTTTCAAACGATTTTCGTACTTAAACGATCAATGGAGAAATCATTTTTCATTTTCTCCATACTGTTCAGATTCAATTCTGACTTCTTCATTTTATCTCACACACAAAATCGTTTTTAATGCACTGTTAGATCATTGATCTTTGTATATCCGTAGATCTTTTCTCTGCACACGTTCAGATAAAATTGCATCTTTGTAAGCGGTATACTTCACTGATCTTTGATATAACCACACAAATTGATTTCTTTTTAATTTCAAATATTTGATTAACAATGTCTTTAATCACCGTGTTCGTCATATCCGTAAACGATCTCTTTACTGAAGTTCTTTAGTAAAGATTGCATCTGTTTATGACTTCACGTGATTATTGACATCGCTATTCTTCATTTTTCAAATATTTTTCTCCAAGATTCTTGGATAAATCAATTTTTATCTGGTTATTTCATGAGTACTACATGTTACTGGTTCTAGATTCCGAAACCCACAAATATCAAAATCTTGGCTCACATATTACATCGACACACAATTTCCTCTCTCCGTCTACACAAGACAAACATTCAGCATTAGCATGAGGACCCTGGTCATGATCCTCATGAGGGGGAGAAAAGAGCAAGAAACAGTGCAAGTACTGGGTTTATCACTGAACAACATCAAAAAAAACCACAAACATCTCATTAAAGAAGAAAATTCACATCGTATGTACTCAGATCAACTGCAAAATCAGAAATATTCTAAATCAAGTGAGAATCAATGTATTAAACAGAAAATCAAGTGAAGAAGAAGAAGAAACTGATTCATCTAAAGAAATCTCTCTCCAAAATCTCAATCATCACAATCTAAATCTTAAAAGTACAAATCATTATCATTCTTTACAAAATTCAAAACATCATTATCCTATCCTCACAAAACCTCTACCTCAAAAATCCAAAAACAAAATCCCCAATAACTGAAATCCCAGATAAATCCTTCCCAACTGACATTTCATTACCAGAACTTTTAACATTAAATGAGACATTTTTAGATCTTTCTTACACCAACAGATTCAACGAAAAATATTTTCTTTTAGTGTTTGAAACTTCGAAGTTCTGTGATGATACTTTCTTAAAATTCAGAAAAGTTTTGCATGTCAAAAGTAGAATTCTAAATTGCTTCCACTGCCACTCAGATGTAAACATTGAACTGCAAAACATAGATATGTTAATTACAGTTTTGACAAAGGATTAAATTGAAGAAATGTAATTCAACATTCTGAAGCACATCTGAGAGTAAGTAAACATCGTAGCATGCCCACCTCTCCACAAAGATACGCAACCCCCTACCAACATTTGGTTAGAACAAAGGTTTGCATTTAGAGCATGAACCTCCTTCATACGTGAGAAAAGGGTAACTGGCCAACAGAATAATTGTTTGTTTGAGGGGGAGCGTAACCGTTATCAACATGTTACCTCAACAACAATTATCAAGAACCACAGATCGACATAAAGCCACAAACGTCAAGAAAAGACTTCCGCTGCTAATCTCTCTATCAATATGGGTCTTATTTTAAGTCGGTTTATATGTATCTTCAAAGTAAAGTCTTCAAAATACTTCTTGTGGTTGAAAAGCTACAAGAAGGATCTGTTTTCACAGGTTAACAAAGCCCAAGCTGATCCTGATACATCACAATTCAACAAAATATCTACCAGGTGCAGCTTTTGCTAAAGATGAAGACTTCGAAGATACGCTTCCCAGACTATTATTACAAAGGGGGAGATTGTTGGGTCATATTTAGTTGTAATCAATAGTCTAGGGACTAGTTATGTAACATTGTATATATGTTAAGTTTTATTTAGGAAATGGTCCTAACTAACAAGGAATTAAGCCATGGTATAAATACCAAAGTGTAAGGCTTAATTCCTTAACTTTTGCCATTAATCAATTTCACATCTCCAGCAAATTGTTCTCTCTAACTTCTCTCTACTTTCTCTCTCTAAAACCCTAATCTCCTTCTTCACTTTTATCACCAAAATCATCATCAAACCTCACTAAATGGATTGAATCAGTGTTATTGTGCTTTTCAGATATAAACGTTAAAAATAGTCTGCTCAAAAGCAGTAATCGTTTTCGTATGCCATCGTTGGCAAAAATAGTGTGATGATATAAACGTTAAAAATAGTCTGCTCAAAAGCAGTAATCGTTTTCGTATGCCATCGTTGGCAAAATAGTGTGATGATATAAACGTTAAAACGACATGCTCCGAGAACAGGGGCACGATAAAATCACAAGAAGAAACATATGACGGGTGATCCCCCAAAAGGTTAGCTATACCCTTCTGAGTTAAAATCTCGACCCTAAGCCCATAACCAAAACAACAACTTTCAAACGTATTTCACTTTCTGGATATACACTCCACGGGTTCGATAAACATCGTTAGTTAGCGCGACCAACCAAATACGGGGGAGGGTAAGTCTCAGTGAATAGTACTATCTGCATATCCAGGGCCTAGTCACAAATAGCTAATGATTATGTATGTAAGCATATACGCACTTCCATGCACTACATCTAAACCTAGTCCGAGATAAGGATTCGTGGTCAAGTTTCCAAAAATAGTTTCATCACAAATAATCGAAAACAATAATAGTTTATATGTTTTTCACCCCAATAGTAATTAAAATAGTTAAAACGTAGTAAAAGAGGGGTTGTGAACTTACAGTCACAATAAGATTTGTTAAATACGATGTGATAAATAATGTAAACATGAAGTTGTTATGTTTTTCACCCCAAAGTTGTAAAACGATATAAAAATAGTAAAAGTGGGGCTGTGAACTCACCTGATGCATCCAAATACTTGCAGGCAATAACTCTATATGAAGAGTCCAATGATTACGCCCCGTTAACCTAAATGTATGAGGTTAAATAGTAAGTAGACTGCTCTACAAGCGCGTCTATACAAGTGGTTCACTCATTTGATATTTTCAGTTTCGCTAGGTTAGAGTGGGTCGTTGATGACCTTATAAAATTATAATAATTACCATTTATTGGTAAATCCATATTATGTATTCAATTCTATTTATCTTTTTACAAGTTTCCACATTGTATAGAATTGTATTTGACATAAATTTTCCATTATTTGCTTTGACAATTTAGTGAGGTATGTGTGTTATTCCGGTGAAGCTTTCAAGACGAAATTTACCGAAATTAATTATGTATTTTTAAGTTATCCAGTTATCTCCATTTTCAACTCAAATGAATTATATACATAATTTGTTTATCTAGAATTACATTTTCTATTTTTGTTTTTGATAATATGAAAATGTTTTGTTTTAAATTAGTCTTATTTGTATTTAACTGAATTAAATATATACATCTTTTAGTTGTATGAAAGTTTCTTCTGCTAACTTGCGTTTCATTTTGTAATCCATATATGTATGCATTGATATATTTTGATATTACACTGCATGGGGAAATAACTTGACTGTCGACATAGTGAATGAAGGTATAGCAAACCGTTGCTTGGCGAGATCGATGTTTGTTCTCAAGGCATGCACAGCTTCGTTGTGGGGCCTTCACTTAGCTCAGCGTGGAGGGAGCTTCATCTTGCGTTGCTCGGAGAGAAACCGGTGTTCACGGTGGGGCCGCAGTTGTTTTTACGGTTGCTCGACGAGATGAACAGGATCACGACATGAGACTGTTTCTCTTAGATCTGCTCGGCGAGTTACTGGCTCCACGATGAGAAGAATGCCTACTATTTTTGCGGCTCGGTGTGGGTTATGGTTCTCGGTGTGCTCTATGTTTGTTCGATGCCTGGATTTGATCGAAAGAGTAATGGTGCTCGGCGAGGTGTCGTGACTCCAAGTCTTCGAAACAGAAATCTCCTTCGTCACAACTACGTTTCTTGCATGGGATGTTTGCTCGTAATTATGTTTGGTGTCTAGTATATATCAATAAGCTTCTTTTTCTTTTAAAACAAGAAAATGCTATATATCATGGTTAATAGTTTACGACTATTTATATTTAAGTATGAGTTTAACAAGGTTCTTCCTTGTTGTTCAAGTTGTAGTTTTTATCTAAATGTGTATTCCTGATTGTTTGACATTATGAGTGAACTACATGCATGTATAATAAGATTTTATGATAACAATACAAGAAATTGAGATTTCTCACAAGGATTATGGTTGTGTTTTCTCGAGAAATGATGTATCTTCTTCTCCATGTTCAAAGCTTCAACGAGTTGGTTCTTTCTTATTACTACTAATCCCTTGATAACCTATTAGAAGTTTGTATGTGTATATGTCTTTAAAATGACGATGATTAAGATGGTAAAAATAAAGGAGAATGGGAGTTGGGTTATTACCTTTTCTTTGAAATATCCAAGACTCACAATGAAATGAAAATTGCTTGTATTTCTCTGCTACAAATCGAGAGGGGCGTATGTAAGATGTTCAAATATGTAGAGCTTGGTATAAAGTAGGTAGATTTGGGTTATGATCCTAAGGTTGATATATTAAGTGGTTATATGGAAATGAAAGGGATAGTACGGGGAAATCCAATAAAAAAAATATAGTTGGTGGAGTCATGTGGCTTTGCAGGTGGCGAAAGCATGGGAGATTGTGTGTGACATGAAAATAATCGAGCACATCTCTGAAAAAGTGGATGGAAATCCTAGACTAGTTGACTTTCCCCATTCTTGAATGAAAAGATGGATATAAGAGTTCCTTTAACATTTCTTTGGAATCTCTTATGTATTCTTTTGGTTACATTAAATAGATGGTTAAGGTGTTTTAGATATTAGTTGGATAATAAATTATTGATTGGATATTTAGTCAAGTTTAGTTTCTATCGTTGCGTATTTAAATATCATATTCAATAGACTTTAACGTGGTCAGCGTTTCACTCTTTGTTTTTCTTTTGTATTTCAGTTTGGATAAGATATATTGCATCATATAAATAATATATTTATATTTTAAACTATACAGGCTATAATCTACAATTACCGGCCACCAGCCCGCTAAATCATGGTTCTACTAGAGAATAGCTTGGTCTCAATTATTATACTATCATGTTGGCTCATGCTAGACTTATAATGTCTATAAATTTGTTTATTCGTGGATAATCGTTTTACCAAGTAGCACCCGATCACAATCGGTGCCAGGATATTAACCCCGTTTCGAGGGTTGTCACAAGGAGTTTGTCCAACTTGGGAAGAAGCCGCTGAAACAAGCATAAAATTTGAACTAAGCTTCATGATGTAAATCACAATTGAGTACAAAGAAATGCAAATTAATATAGAAGATATTGGTGCTATTATGGCATGGGTCGACTCGGGTCCTGGAACGAAAAACGAATAAGTTGGTAATTGAATGAGTTTTTCTTACTAAGATTTGGATGCTTTGAAAATTCAGAAATGCTTTCATATTTAAGGAGAAGATTCGAAAAGATCTTATATTTCCTCCGTTTTAAATTAAGTGATACACTTTCCATTTCAGGATGTTTCAAAATAATTGATACACATTGAAACTTTATTTATTTGGTAAAAAATAATGGGACTCATACCACTAACTATATATTTTGATAAGGTGAAATACCTCATTTACCAATACTTTATTTTTAAACAACATTATACTCGCTTTAATCATAATATGTGAGACTCATCACAAAACTAACTATCTAATTTAATTTGATCTAACATTTATTACTATTTTTTGCCTCAAAAAATGTGATAAAAAAATTATTGTTAGTGGGACAGATTGGTTTAAAAACCGGTGTTTTTATTTATTTGAGAACAACTATTTCAAAAAAAAAGAAAAGAAAAATTATAAATAAAAATAATAAAACATACAAAGCCGTGAACCCAAAAGGGAAATAGTATCCTTTGCTTCCATAGAGTGTCTTTTTTTTCCTTTAATTATTCTCTTTAACATGATTTAAGCTTTCAACTTGGTTTGGTCGAATTGAATTAAGCTATATATTCCATATATTTTTAACATGGTTTAAGCTATATACTGTTTATCCAAGATGACGAAAAAAGTTGTTGATGTCGACAGTGAGCTGACCCAACACAAAACCGACACGGCTACACGATTCGCAGAAGTCAGAGAGACCATGGGATCGTTGCAAATGCAACTAACTTCCATGCAGGAAGAAACGCAGGCCAAAAACGCTGAGATGATGCGCCTCCTACTCAACCTGCAGAAACTAACGTCACCACCACCTCCGCCACCGTCGTGAGGCACCCACAAAACCGACGACCACCACCAACGCCACACCGCCGCATCCAACAACAACTGTCACCACCAGCAGGTTGCAAAAAACCCTACCGCCACCGGCACCCCATGTCACCCGTATCTCTTTGATGATGAGGGTTTCCTCGTGTTCTCAGCCAACATCGGAGGCAGTGGTTCATCGAACCGCAAAAAACCGCCCTATGAGACCGATCAATCGCAACCTAACATGTACTATCATGCCCGAGGTATACCCCCAATGGCAAAACGGACAGGGCAGCGGCTCGGACCAGTCTGGAAATCGGGATGGCCGCCAGGGCCGGACCAGCGAATGAGAAAACTCAAGATGCCCATCTTTGACGGTGAGGATGCCTATGGTTGGATTTATAGATCTGAACGGTTTTTTGATGTGCAGGGTATTGTCTCGCCCGAGGATCGATTACGGGCAGCCGTAATTTGCCTTGAAGGGCAAGCACTTTCATGGTATCGCTGGACCGATCAACGAGCACCGTTCCTTGGGTGGGAGCAATTAAAAATTAAAGTGCTCGAACGGTTCCAACCATCTCAGGAAGGAGACTTACATGAACAATTCCTGGCAATCCAACAAACGGGCACGACACGCGATTATGTCAACCTATTCGAATCAATGGCGGCTCAACTCCAAGGCATATCAGAGAGAGTGCTAGAGGGAACAGTGGGTTTAGACCAAATTATGAGACTAACCCTAATGATTGATGAATCTCGAGCATGTTCCGTGATTGACAAAGATAAAGGGGTGGGCAAGCCAACCTACCCGCGAACCAGTGGCGGGGAAACTAAATTAGAGGTAATTTCGGCAACCGGGGCGACCCAACCACCAACACCAGAGGCCGAAACAACCCTTAAGGAGGATGACCGAAACCGAGTACGCTGAAAAAGGGCAAAAGAGCTTTGTTTTCGTTGTGACGAAAGGTTCGCGCCGGGCCATCGATGCCCTGAAAAAACATTGCAAGTCCTTATTGTCACCGAGGTGGACGAGATGGAGTCACAAGCTGCACCATGGGATCCAGGACTCAAGATCGATTGAGATTCACAAGCCACACCTTGAGGACAAGGTGTGTATTTTGGCGGGGAGTAATGATACGATCCTAATTTATATTAGGATATTATTATTATTATTTAAGTATTATTATATTAGGATTTTATTATTATTTGGTTTCCTTTTAGGATTAGGGTTTCTTGGTTCGGTTTCTTTATAAGGGCCGACCACCCCCTCTAGTTGACCAGTCATTGAGAAGTTTTATCGTATTATTGTTTCGTCTTTCATTGTTATTAGGGAGAAACCTGATTCTCCAATTTCATGATTATCAATAAAGCATTCGATTAGTTGTCTTTAATTACCGGTTCGTATCATATTTTCTAAAAAGTGAGGGTAGAATTTATTAACTTTTTGCACAAATTATGCACTTTTGTGTACAATTAGCCATGATAATCGTGTTTTTTCCTTTTAAAAAAATTAGAGTATACGCCCTGGACCCGGAAAGCCTAATTTTGAAAAAGAAAAACATTATTATTTGTGATAATTTTGCACAAAAGTGAATTAATTTGCAAAACTTCTTTATTTTTAGGGTTTAGTGACACTTTTTTATGCAAAATTAACATAATATACAATTAGCATTCAACTATGTTGCGCTATAAACAGTGAAAGCTGTTATGCTATCTTGCGCCTTAATACACTATATATCTATATTTTGCTACTTTATAATGTGTATTTTTCATAGTTTAGCTGGTTAGCACCTATCTACTCATTCAGGTGTTCGAGCTACAAATGTAGCACTCTATAACATACTCCCTCCGTCCCACAAAAAAGTTCCTATTTCCATCTTAAATTTTATCCCACAAAAAAGTTCCCATTTCTATAAAATAATAATATTATCATAGACCCCACCCCTAATTATCTCTTAAATACACTTTCTCTCTCCAAATAATCTTATATTTTAATCAAAAATAATACCAAAGACCCACTACTAACTATAGCTTAAATACTTGTGCTCATGTGAAATGAGAACTTTTTTATGAGACGGAGGGAGTATTTTTTTTCTAACACCCATACATTATTGTAAAAGGCAATATTGCCTTCCAAACATCCACGTGATTGCTTTTCAAAAATTATATTCAAATTATTGTATATTAATTATTATAAGATTACTTATAATTAATAACTTTTAAACATATTTATTAAATATGTGCTTCAAACCTATTGAGTTTATTATAATCTTTTTTACTTAGTAGTTAGAATTTCAAGAAATTTTAATTAAACGATATGCTTAAAAGATAATTTCATATTTAAATAAAGTACAATTCAAGTACAAAAATCAACCATTAAAATTACTAACCATCTTAGGGTTGTTATGTTATAAATATTTTATTTTAACAACATTGTTAAGTTTTAACTATAGCATAGCGTTAAGAGGAACGTACGATGAATTTGGAGAAAACCTGAATTGAGAGGGATGTATAATGTAATTAAAACGTATTTTTATCTTTGCGCATTGTTCAGGGTATAGTTTATTAATAATAAAGAGTCAACAATTAATTATTGGAGTTTGGGCAAGTGGACCAAACCAAATCAAAGTTAATTCTAGCTAAAAACATCAAATTTGTATTTTCATTAATGTAGATGTAATTCCTAAAATGAAACTCTAATAGACGTATTAACATTTAACCACGATCAAAAGGGTTATGATTATCATTTTTAATAATATAAATCAAACTCAACTTAAATAGTAATTCTATCCCGGTGCGAAGCCCGGGCAACTTCATAACTTGTTGTATCACAGCCATCAAAATTCAAGTCACATACAATTGTTGTGTCACAATAAATGAATTTTCATTCACGACTTCTTTAGTCACACCTTATGTTGGTAACATATTTTACACAATTTATGCCTGATTATTTACTTCTGGCGAACCTTTTTTTACTTTTGGTGAAACTTTTATTCATGTGTACTTACAAATGATTTCTTGTAGCGGATTAAGCATGATTAATTTCGAAACATCAAATTGTTGGAGAATTCTAGAGTTTTCATTCTAAACTTACCTTTGGGAATGGCTGAGGAGTTAGACTTGTCCAACGAACAGCTAACGACATACGATCTTTGGGATGAAGAGACCGCCATGACTGAAGAGCTACTGATCAGTAATGTAACCATTGATGTTTCTTTCTTTTAGAGTGATTAGAGAGGGAGGGTGTTGGATCCTAACAACACAACCGTGTTGCGTTATGGCCGAGTGACAAAGATATGATAAGTAAATAACAACAAGGTTTCAATGATTAAAACTTTTATTAAAAACAGCTTAATACAATACAGAGTTTGCGGAAATAGATAGTACACACTACCTAAAACTCTATACCTGAGTTGACACTTTAGACCGCTCAAACTAGAAGAGATATACACTGAGAGTTATATCAGCTGATACTAACAGCTGATATTAATGCCTTAGTAATAACTATGGAGGAGTTAATACTTAGACAATAACTAACTCTCAGAGAATGTTCTTGTGCTTATGATTTCTACGATGCTCTAAAATGCTAAAGGTGTGTTGTGCATTTACATCTGCATTTATAGCCAAAGATCCATGTTCCTTAGTCCACAAGTTTGACGACGTGTAAACATATTATTCGTCGATGTAGACTTGCCATGGATCATTAAATGCGATTGCACAAGTTATCGTCACGAGTGTACTTTATGTCCACTTCTTCCGGTACCTTTTCTGACGCACAGTGAAAGGTGTACTACACAAGTACAGAAGTTGTTGACTTTCTCTTTACATGCTTGAGGGACAAACGCTGAAGTTGTACTGACATTATCTTCTATTCCAAAATATAAGATCTTCATCGTTTTCTTCTTCTTTGAGCGGGAAAGGGAAATGTTCAAGGTGTCAATGAACATTTCCTTTAAGTCTTCATCTGCAGCAGGTACTATCAGCTGATTCCACAATCAGCTGAACAGTCTTCTTCTTGTCTTTGTCCTTTGGCCATAGACTTCGAATGAACTCTCGTTAATAGCTGCTGATTTGACTTGTATCCTAAAGCTAAGTACGTACTCAGCTGAAGGTTTATTGTATATACTTGCTTCAGCTGAGATACTTACTTCAGCTGTTATTTATTCTTCTTGGCTGTCGAGCATCAAATCTTATTTACTTAGTCTTGGGACTAAAATCTCCCCCTATTTGATGCAATCGAATAGCCGTATAAGTGTAACCCTGTAATGATTCAGCTGAAAGGAGTCAGCTGAATACTTATGTACTTTGACCCTTAGGGTTATTTTGTATATGTTTATCTTTTTACAATTTTTACAAGTATATTACAAAATTTTGATTTTCTATTGATAGGGAAATTAAAGTACAAGGAAAATAAAAAAAAACTATAATGTCTTGGATATAGCCGATCCAAGGACATTGTGACATAGTGAGTTGAAAGCTGAGCTTATTAGTTTCTTCATTTCTCTTCCCTCTTCAGTAGAGGAACTCAACACCTTGTGATAGAGCATCAGTTGATCCACATCACATAAGTTCAACTCATCTACCCGCTGGAAACAAGGAAACTTCTTTTTCTCCAGATAGCAAAAGCCATAAATTGGTTCTTTTACGATCAGCCCAGGGACAAAGTTAACTCCCTCGGGGATGGCTTTTGTGATATTGGGTTTTGGTCGTTTTGCAAATATGATGGACGACCCAATATCCAGTGATCTGGAGTCAGCAAGAGGCTCAAGGAGAACGGACTTACGTTTCTCCCCTCTCGCTGAGGAGCTTTCACCAACAGTTTCTCTGACAATAGCAGCTTGAGATTCATACAATTCAGGAGGTATACGATATGCCAACTCAGGAGCTTGTTTCCTGATTGTATCGCATAGATTCTTGAAGGAGTGGATTGCGACTTGAATCCTATATACCAGTTCTGTTATAATCCGCGATGGTCTCGCAGTTCTGGCAGCTGCTTCAGCCTCTTTCCATTCATCGTAGTTGAGAATGAGGCTGATCTTGTTCAGAGGGAACTTTTCATGGAGCACCGCACTCCCAGCCCTTGTTCTTACAATTTCATTAGGGCAGCTGGGATCGAATTTGGGGGCTCTTACGCTGGTGATCTTTGCTTCATGCCTACGCTGATCAAGAACCTTTTTGAACAACCTAATGTTCTCAGCTCTTTGTGCTTCAGCTTGTTGATACAACTCTTCATGGGCTATCCTTTGAAGGCCTATTGCTGTATCAAGATCAGCAGTGGTTCCAACTTCATTTAAAATGAGGTTTTCAACCAAAGCATATGTAGGCTCCCCCTCAGCAGGATGAGGAATCTCCTGTGAAATAGGCTGAGGGTTTTGGATTTGCGGGGCTTGGACTTTTGGGACCTCAACTGATTTAAAAGAATCGACGATTTTAGTATAACCAGTTGAGGTTTCAGCTTCTTCTACTGTTCCAGCAGAGGTGATAGGTGGATTTCTTGAGCTTTCACCTACTGGAGCGTCTTCAGTATTGCCTCCAACAGCAGAGGTGATTATAAGTTGTGAACTTTCTTGTTCACCATGTTGTTCACCTGCTGAAGTGGCCACTTTCTCCCCCTCAGAGAGTGCCCGAAGAAGAGGGGTACTCTCTGGTGCTGAAGCAGGATGGACAACAGCAGCACCCTCATTAAGCTTGGCAATAATGAGGTTGAGGGTGCCTTGGAGACCAGCGACTTGGGAAGTCAGCGAGCTGACTTCAGTCTCTATTTTGTCCAACCTGGTGGACACAGCAGCTGCTGACTCATCGATAGCCTTATAGAGGTGGCTATGAGTGAGCGTCAGCAGGGACTCTTGCTTTGATTGGGCAAGAGCCAGGCTGTCCCGAACTTCGGAGAGAAGTTTGTCGCTTTCGACTCTGTCAGAATCGCGAAGGGAGTTCAGCTCTTGATAGTCGTTGAGAGAGATGAACTCGCTGGTGTTGAGGCGAATCTGATCAGAAAGAAGAACCAGCTGAGGAGTCTGAGTGTGAACCTCAGCGTGTAGAGAAGTTATGCTGGAAGAGAGGTTCTCAGCAGTTTTAGCAAACTTCTTTGGAACATCCCTGCGAAGGGAGTCCATCTGCTTCCTCAGCGTGGCCATCCCAGGTCGAATCTGGAATGTAACAACACTAGACATCAGAGCAGCAGCGGCTCTGATGGGAATGCTTCCTCCAGCTTTGCTGGATTCAGCATGGGACACTTGGACGCTTTTGGGGAGGGGGTCCGGCATGTCTCCAACTTGAGGGGTAACCTCAGCTGTGGAAGAAGGTGTTCCCGAGGTAGGAAGAAGAGTTCCTATGGGATCCTCAGAAACTATGGGGGGTGGGTTGGGTCCAACTGAAACTTCTAGGGTTAAAACAGAAGTGCCTACTTCAGTTGTCAAAACTGGTTGATGCCCAGATTCTTGCATATCTTCATCATCTGAAAAGATGTACTGCTGAATGGGGATATCAGCAGAATCAAACAACATATGAAATGCTGTTTGAGAATGAGGTGCTTCGGTCTCAACAGTCGTCGAAACTGTCATGGAGACTAGAGGAAGAGTTCCTCTGGGTGGTGGGTTAGCTGCCTCACAGCTCAGTTGGCGAATACGTTCGCGATCACTGGCAGCTTGGGAGGTTGCCTCAGTAACAACTCGGTCTAGAGTTGTCTCTTCATTGGCGGTGGAGGCTTCCTCGATCACCAGCTGGTTTACGCTGGTAACGTTGTGGGAAACAGAAAGAATAGCTTCAAGATTGACTTGGTTTCTAGTCAGTCTATCATCAGCTGATGACTCAGTAAGTGATGAAGATGTTGGGGGTGGTGTGTGTGCAGCTGACACTCGGGTGGCTTGGGATGAGCCAAAAACTTCACCAGCAGTCTGTTGAGAGACTGAGGTTGCTTGTGGAGTTTGTTCCCTTGTTACAACGACAGATAATGAATCGGTCGAGGAGCTATGCAGAGGTGTGGAGCCGGCACTAACTCCTAAAGAACGAAATTGCCGTTTTGAAGTCTGCTGACTTGTTGAGAAATCAGCAGAGTGGATGAAAGGGAAGGAAGACGAAACAGCCAAGAGTGTTCGACTAGGAACTCCGAATATTGGTGGAGTTCCTTGATAAACAATGCCAATCTGAAAATGAGAAGAACAAATATCAGAAGCTGATAAAACCTCTGATTGTAAGGGATCTTCTCGGGGACCCCGGCTGAGTCCAGATGCTGATACTTCTTTAAGTTTAGCATCTGCAATCATCTTCTCTGCACCAATAGTAGCAGTCCTTCTTATCTCCAGCAGAGGGGAGACAGAAGCACTGGTGGCAGAAGAAGATGATAAAAAGAATGAAGAAGAAGGAGGGCGATTAGAGGGTCGCTTAACTCGCTTCTTCACCACCAGAGGAGAGTCATCTGCATCAGCAGAATCCTCATTCTCAAGGATTGAGATCCCTGTTGAGGTGGTGGTTTTCCCATCAGCAGCTGGGGATGGCTGCCCAGTTGAGGGAAAACGCTTCAGATGAGGAAAGGACTTACCTTCTTGGAGGGCAGATTTCTTCGATGTTTTGCCCTTCTTTCGATCCCTTCTGGATCAGACTCGATCATCTATGATCTTCAGCATGTACGAGGTGAGGGGAAATGCCTTCTCATCATCCTTCTTCTGGAAGATGAGGCTGGAAATGGAACGGACCATCACCGATTCCCCAGGGATGTCATCATAATCTATATTCAGCTTTTCAAGCATCACATGTGCAACACACAATGTGAAAAAGCGAAGATAGGGAATGTTATTTCCCTTGCTTTTCAGCTTTGTCTTGACCTCCTCGTACGCCAGTTTCCCAAAGTCGACCCGCTGACCAGTGACTAGGGCTTCAGCAAAGACTTGCATGCTGGAGTTGCACTGGTTGAGAGACCCGGAATTGCCTCCGATTCCCTGAATGATGTGGGTAAAGAAATAGGCCCAGGGTCTCGTCAGCTGAAACTTCTTGAAGATCGGCACCTGATCATTTTCATTTTCTAATCTGTATCCAGAGATACTGATTAGACTTGCTTTAGCTTCATCAGCAGATTTAGTCTGCTGATATTCTTCACCAGGTTGCAGATAATCGAATCCGCAAGCAACTCGGAAATCATCCAGAGAAATGGTGATTTGATGAGTTCCGACTTGCGCAGTGATGTCGTCTCCAGAAGTGGAGGCGGTCATCCAGAAATCACGCAAGAGCTCAATGATACTCTTGGTGACTCTTGTAAAGGCACCACGGATGGGGCAGTGACGCACAAACGTCACAACCGGTCGATAGATATCGTCAAGATCATCCGGTGGAGAAAAGTTGCCTACTAGGTTTGAGCTCTGATTGAACCCAATAGCAGCCCTAGTAAGAGAAACCTTAGGGGCTTTCTTCGAGATTTTGAGGAGAGAGGGAAGAAAGATAAAGGTTTAGAAATTGAGGATTTTTGGAGAAATAATTGTGGGAGGGATGAAGGAAAAATGAGGAAGAGAGGTGGGTATTTATAGGGGTTTTATGGGTCGGTTTGGGTAAAGTTCGAGTTTAAACCAGGTCATAATTGGATAGTTACAAACCAACTATACACACGTTGGTTATCGTGCAAAGGTGGTTGGATGTGACAGTGTGAGAAAGTGGAGCCGTTTATGTCAGGGTAGTGGAGCCGTTTCTGTGTCAGAGGTCTTGTCCCTCATAAATGCCAAATATTTCCACTCGAGTTGAAATATTCACCACAGAGAACGTGTGGACAGGGTAGGAAGATGCCTTTTTGGGAGAACCAAACGTTTTAACTTATAAAACTTGATAAGTTATCATTTAAGAGATTTTATTCAGCTGACTGATAGATTCAAAAGATTTTAGTCAGCTGAATGTACTAAGTGACAAGGTGAATCTTATCAGCTGCTGATAGTACTTCAGCAGTTGATTCAGGCATTCAACATACCTAGCTCGCTGATCAAAAAGTTGAATCGTTTTTCATCTAAAGGCTTAGTGAATAGATCAGCCAGCTGAAGGTCAGTTGAAATGAAGTGGAGTTCCACGTCACCTTGTTCAATGTGATCTCTAATGAAATGATACCTTATGTCGATATGTTTGGTTCTGGAATGAAGAACTGGATTGTTGCTGATTGCAATAGCACTCGTGTTATCAGAATAGATGGGAACTTTGCAGAAGTTCATATCGAAATCAACAAGCTGATTCTTCATCCAAAGGACTTGAGCACAGCAGCTTCCAGCAGCAACATATTCTGCTTCAGCTGTGGAGGTAGAAACAGTGCTTTGTTTCTTGCTTGTCCAGCTGACTAGCTTTCCACCAAGCAGCTGACATCCTCAGTGGTGCTCTTTCTATCCATTTTGCAACCTGCAAATTCTGAATCTGAATAGCCAATTAGATCAAACCCGGAGTCTTTGGCATACCAAAGACCTAGGTTTGGAGTACCCTTAGGGTACCTCAAGATTCTTTTTGCGGCTATTAAGTGAGATTCTCTAGGATCAGCTTGATACCTAGCACACATGCAAGTAGCAAACATAATGTCTGGTCTGCTGGCGGTGAGATAGAGTAATGCTCCAATGATTCCTCTATAGAATGTGACATCAACTGACTTACCAGTTATGTCAGCATCTAAATTGTTTGGAGGAGCCATTGGTGTTTTCATGGATGATGATGAATTCATATCAAATTTCGTTAATAGATCTTTGATATATTTTTCTTGATTTATAAAAATTCCATTTTTAGATTGCCTAACTTGTAAGCCAAGAAAATATGTCAATTCACCCATCATGCTCATCTCATACTTTGTAGACATAAGTTTAGAAAAACGTCTACAAAGTTTTTCATCAGTAGCACCAAAGATTATGTCGTCCACATAAATTTGAACAAGAATGATATCACCTTTGATTTTGCGAATGAATAAGGTTTTATCAATCTTTCCCCTGGTGAAATCATTTTCTAGGAGGAACGTGGAGAGTGTATTATACCATGCACGAGGAACGTGGAGAGTGTATTATACCATGCCGAGGCGTAGGGGACTCGACTCATCTTCTCCAGTTCTTGCTCAGTACTGGGACATTGACTCTTAGACAATGTTATGCCATGGTTCATGGGTAGATATCCTTTCTTGGAATCAACCATGCTAAAACGTTTTAGTATTTTATCGAAGTATGTACTCTGGCTCAATCCAATTAGATGTCTTTCTCTATCTTTGTATATCTTTATACCGAGTATGTACGCTGCATCTCCTGGATCCTTCATTGTGAAACATTTTCCCAACCAAGACTTCACATCTTGCAGTGTAGGAATATGATTTCCAATAAGGAGTATGTCATCCACATACAGTACTAGAAAGACTACAACGCTCCCACTAGCTTTGATGTAAACGCAGGACTCATCTTCACTCCTAGAGAAACCAAACTTCTTGACTTTCTCATGGAAGCAAAGATTCCAGCTTCGAGAGGCTTGTTTCAATCCATAGATGGATTTCTCAAGCTTGCACACTCTATCAGGATATTTCTTGTTGATAAAACCTTCTGATTGTGCCATATAGACATCCTCAGTAAGTCTTCCGTTAAGGAAGGAGGTTTTAACATCCATCTGCCAAATTTCATAATCATGAAATGCAGCTATGGCAAGTAATATTCTGATAGATTTTATCTTGGCTACTGGTGAAAAGGTGTCATCATAATCAATCTCATGAGTTTGAGTATAACCTTTTGCAACCAACCTAGCCTTATAGGTGTGCACATTCCCATCCATGTCGATCTTCTTCTTGAAGATCCACTTGAACCCAACGGTTTTAGTGCCCGGAGAAGTCTCAATCAAGTTCCATACTTGATTGTCATACATGGACTGAATCTCACTCTCCATAGCCCTTTTCCATTTTTCGGCCTCGGGGCCTTCCATAGCTTCCTTATAACTCAATGGCTCATCGTCATCAACTGGTAGACTATTACTAGTTATTGCATCACCTTTAGCAATATGACAATCATAATAATCACCATAATACTCAGGAGGGCGAACAGTTCTAGAGGATCTATGTGAAACGGTAGGAGTTACATCATTTTCCTTAACATGAGTCTCATCCTCTGGCTGAGAGCTAGTGTCAACTATAGGTTCCGCTACATCTTCATTGGATGACTCTTGACACTCTTCAAGATCAATTTTGCTCCCACTGTCTTCTTTGATAATAGCTCTCTCTCTCTCTCGAGGAAGAATCCTCTTCGAGATACGAACACTTTGTTCTCTTTCGGATTATAAAACCGATATCCAAAAGACTGTCGTGGATAGCCAATGAAGTAGCACTTCTCTGATTTGTTATCTAGCTTGTCGTGAGATTCATGTCTTACATAAACTTCACAACCCCAGATTTTCAAATGTTTGAGGGAGGGAGGATTCCCTGTCCACATTTCAGAGGGAGTTTTGGCAATCTTCTTAGTTGGTACAAGGTTCACGACATGTACTGCAGTTTCTAAGGCATATCCCCAGAAACTCATTGGAAGTGTCGATCGACTCATCATTGATCGCACCATGTCTAGCAAGGTTAGATTTCTCCTCTCAGACACTCCATTAAGTTGTGGAGTTCGTGGAGGAGAGAGTTAAGATACTATTCCACAACTCTTTAGATAGTCGATGAACTCTTGACTAAGATACTCTCCGCCTATGTCAGAGCGGAGCATCTTAATCTTCTTGCCCAGTTGATTCTCTACTTCTTTCTGATATTCTTTGAACGTTTCAAAAGTATCAGACTTATGTTTAATCAAATAAACATAACCATATCTACTGAAATCATTAGTAAACGTGACGAAGTATCGTTCACCATGTCTAGTGTTAGACTTGAATGGTCCACACAAATCAGTATGTATGAGATCTAACAAGTTTTTGCCTCATTCACATGACCATGTGAATGGCGCCTTTTTCATCTTTCCAAGTAAACAAGACTCACACACATCATTTGATTTGAGGTCAAATGATTCTAACACTCCATCCTTTTAGAGTTTAGCTATGCGTTTCTTGTTTATATGTCCTAAGCGACAATGCCATGGACATGACTTATCCAATACACATTTGTATGAATCAACATTGAATATTAGATTTCTATTGTTTACGCAACCAACATTTTCATATATACCAGCACAAGGAATAGCTTTATAATAAAACACATCATTTTCATAAACCAAAATAGAACCATTGTCATTATCAAAAATGAAATTAAAACCATCCTTAAACAATGCTTAAAATGAAATAATGTTGCGTGCCATAGAAGGCGAAAAACAAAGATATAATAAAAGTAAAGAACATCCACTGCTAAGCATGAGCTCGCAATCTCCCGTCCCGGTGACAGCAGTCGAGACTCTGTTTCCCATGATCAGATTATGCTCTCCATGCTTCAACTTCCTACTGATCTTAAGTCCCTGCATATCAGTGCAAATGTGAGTACCACACCCTATATCTAGAACCCAAGAATTAGACATAGAAGTATTATGGAGTTCAATCATAAACGTACCAGAGGTGCCAGACTTTTGGACCTTATGATTCTTCAAATCATCCAGGTACTTAGGGCAACTTCTTTTCCAGTGACCCTTCTCTTCGTAGTAGAAGCATTCAGAATCCTTTGGTGCCAACTTAGAACTTTTCTTTCTCTTTAGGTTTCTATGGGTATGCCCCATCTTAGCCTTTCCTTTATCATTTAAGAAGAGAATTATCATTCATAACTTTGTTGACAGGATTATCAGGAGAAGTAGAGTTGTTGTTTGCTATCAACTTTGCCTCAACAACTTTTAGCACTTCAACCAACTCAGATCTGGATATGCTTATCTTATTCTCTTCAAAGTCATTGAGTATTGAAGAATAAGACGGTGGAAGGTTGTAGAGGATAAATCCAATCACAAACTTGTCACCAAGGCTTGGTCCAAAATATTCAACCTTGTCTGTGTAGCCTAACATTCTTGAGGCATAGCTACACACAGGTTCTCCTTCTCTAGGCATTCCACTACCAAAGAGTTGCAAGTTCAGAGAGGCCTCATTTCTCTTTCTCATGTGTTCTAGTCGTTCAACACTCAAAACCTTTTGAGGTGGAAACAAATCTAGGAGCGCTTGAGATATCGAGGCTGGTGAATCTCGTGAAGTTGGTGGAGGAGGAAGTGGGACATTGTTGTTGTTATTGTTAATGTTGTTATTGGAAGCCATCTACAAAAGAAACAATTTCTTTGTTAGTGTATTCATTAATAATCCTTATAATAATTTTCCCAATCTTTATTTATAAGGCTAGGATACGACCACTAGTTATGTGATGTGAAGAGGGATGCCGTATTTCACACCGAATAATTTCGTGTCATATGCAAATTATTGTCAATTTCAATCTTATGAAATCCCTAGTTCTTTGAGATTCATTATCGTGGGAGAATGACATGTTAATCTAGAATCAATGCTCATTCTAATCTATATGATAGGGATACCGTGGATCATATATTAGAAGGTGACACGACCACAAAACGCCGACGTGGACTCTCGGCTCAAGTTCGCTTGAGTATCTCGAGAATCGTTTCACTCATAAGATAATCTCACAATTAACGTACCGGTTAACCACACGAGTTCCGTTAATCAGACTATAATACGAGCGCGTGTTATTCTTTGGAGAGCACACGATATACACATTTATATTAAACGGGAAGGATTTGTTTAATTTTATGATTATACTTTTAATCTTGACATCATCCTATTATGCCCGTTCGGTAGCTCCATTCTAATACAAGGGAATCGGCGGGGCAGGTCAGCGCAAGGCGTATTAATAACGCAACCCTGTTTAGAGTTCTATATATTTTCCTTTTCATCCTTTATATGTCTTAGACTATGGGTGAGCCTACTAATGACATAAGCGAAGACGTATTTAACTTTGGTTATAATATATATAAACTATTATATAATTATATCTATGATAATTAAAACATTTTAATTTCATTTACTAAAGTTCTATATAGTATAATTAATTTTATTAAACGCGCGAGAACGCGACGTTTTAATTACTATTATAACTATATCTTATATAATATTTAATAAACTTTTATTACATAATATTATATATATATATAAGGGAGGAATATCAAATATATAAAGGAATTTCAAAAAATGTACATATATATATATATATATATATATATATATATATATATATATATATATACATATACATATACATATACATATACATATATATATATATATATATATATATATATATATATATATATATATATATATATATATATATATATATATATATATATATATATATATATATAGTGAAGGGCTAGTTACAGAACCCATTTTAGGCTACAGAACTCGTAGAACCCAATCTTGGTCATTGGATTTTGGAATCAATGGCTAAGATTAGTTTTGGTATTTTAGTGAATGAAATGAATTTCATTGCTGGAAAATAATAAATGAAAAGGGTAAAATGGGTATTGTGAAAAATAAAATAAAAATTTTAAAAAATAAATCATAATAACCGTTCAATCATTCCTAAATTTAAGGCTTTCTCTCTACATTTTCTATATATCTCTCTCACACACACAACCCCATCTCCCTCTCTGTAAAACCTAACCCTCGTAATGAATCTGTGGCGTAACATTCACCGTCGTCGCACTTCACACCCATAAAAACCATTTGCCGCTGCACGCCCCGCTGCCTCTACCCGCCCCTGCCACTGCACGCCCTGCCCCCTTTCTCCTTCGGATACCGCCAATGAAGACAACATGCCGGAAAAAATTTCTACAAATACCGTTGCACTCCCAGTTAAGTTGTACAATTAATTTAAGATACCAGATCAGAATTTTCTAATAAATTCGTCGCTCAAAATTTGGAAATTTTGTTATGCTGGGATGAATTACTTTAGGATACAAATCTTCTTTTTTTAATAGTTTCTTCGTCCTTCATAGGCAAGAACACAACATTCTCAATCATGTAAGTTGTGCTTTAATTGCTTGTACGGTACTAATTTTTAAAAAATCAAGCTTCGCCATGTGTGTCTTAAAATTTATGCTTTTTTGAAGTTTTATTTAGACTTGATGCTTTATTTGATGGTGTTTTATAATTGATTTTTACCAGTTATTTTGATGCATAAATGTTTGCAAACATATATGCTAACATCAGCGGCTTGCCTCAGTTAATATAAGTTGTATAATTCCGATTACTAATTGTTTGTCAATTGATGTATAAGTTGTATCACATGTTAGTTTGTTGCAGGCTTGCCAGTTTTCACCTATTATCAAGAAGTGTTGAAATACTGGAACAACCCTCCACTTCTAGAAATCGCTTTTAGAGAGAGATTCTTGCTGAACATGGATGTTATTTATTTAATTGGAGAAGATTTATGTTTATTAATCCGTCTTTGTTTAATTAATTATTCAATTAGTCTTTGGGTGTGACCAAACATTCAATCTTACATAGATGTTATTTGTGCATGTGTGGTTTTTTTTTATTTGTATATCAACAAGAGATCAATTCAACATGTTACTGATGGGATACATAAAAACATATATGTTCATATCATAATAAAACATACATGTTCAAGCGGTCTTAAAAAATATATGAAAACATTAATGTTCAACCGGTCTTCAACAATATAACATATATGTTTATATCGTAAAAACATTAATGTTCAACCGGTTTTAAAGAAATTACAAATTGCAACATTAAATTTCCGAAAATAATGCCCTTAAGTTTAGGAAATTTCAAAAAAGGAAACAAAAAAAAGGTAAAAGTCGTAAATACCCCTGAGCAAATTCTATGAATTAAATAATTCAAAATTATTATACTATATTATGATTGGCTTAGACGGGTTCTGCTGGTTCTGTAGCTTTAATATGTTCTGTAAATAACTCAACCCTATATACATATATATATATATATATATATATATATATATATATATATATATATATATATATATATATATATATATATAGTGAAGGGCTAGTTACATAACCCATTTTAGGCTACAGAACCCGCAGAACTCAATCTAAACCATTGAATTTCAAAATGACATGATTATGGAAGATACATGAAGTGATTTAACGAGGGACCCCATGCATGTATGTTATTCATGCACGAAAACATATATGTTTTTCTGCATGTACGTTTTCATGTATATATACATAAGTGTTATTTTTGCATTATTTGAACATATATGTTTTTCAGTATTTTTGATGTTTTTCTTAAAGTATATGTTTGATTTGGGTTAAATGTTATTGTTTTGCATATTTTTTTTTACTAAATTCTAATATTCTTAGATGAGTTCTGCTTGATTCTACGCAAAAAATGGGTTCTGTAAATAGGTCGCACCTATATATATATATATATATATATATATATATATATATATATATATATATATATATATATATATATATATATATATATATATATATATATATATATATATATATATATATATATATATATATATATATATATATATATATATATATATATATATTCTAATTAAACTTTTAATTAGTATATATTATATATAATACTTTTAAATATTTATATTTAATTCTATTAATTATAAACGATTATAAATAACAAGATAACATAATTTAAATACTCGAAAATCCAAATCCTTATTTTTAATTTAAAAAAACCGAAATTTAAATATATATATATATATATATATATATATATATATATATATATATATATATATATATATATATATATATATATATATATATATATATATATATATATATATATATATATATATATATATATATGGGGGAAGGTTCATGCGAGAAGTGATTTTTTTGCAAGAAGTGCGAGAATTAATCTTAGCCACTCATTTAAATTAATTAGTTTTTTAATATTTAAGGGTATGATTGTCTTTTTAACTTCTTTTTTGATTTTGTCAATTAAATTAATACAATTAATACTTTCCATGTTTAATTAATAAGTGGTTATGATCATCACTGTTCATCAACCAAATAAATAAATTTCACTAGAAAAATGCAGTTTAGAAGTCGTCGAAAACAGTACAGGTGCACCGTTGTTCACTGCTGAACAACCTAGACCGAGAACCAAATCTGGATGAACAACCCGTACAGGTTCAGTGGTGAACAACACAGTATGATGAACAACCCATTACCGTGTTCATCGGTGAATACAAATTTAATAAATCAACGGTTTGATATAATAAACACCTACTTCAAAACTATTTTACACTATTTAAACATCAACTAAAAAGCATTACCAATTGTTCTAGGATAGCGAACTAAAAGTATAGCCAAAACTATTTAACATCATTAAAACAAAAACCCACAACTGAACAAAAGATCATGTGAACAAAAAAATCATAAGAATAATTGGTGAATATCGTTGTTCATTGGTGAATGTAGATCTGTGTTCATTTGTAAAACAAATGGTGAACTTTAGATTTATTTCTTTGCTGCTTCTTCTTCACCGACTAATGGTGGTTCATGGAGGATGGCGGTGGTTCAACAATTGTTTGCGAAGCAGACCTCTTGACTAATTGAGGCCTTCTGATTCGATTGAGAAATCAGCGTTTAAATCGAAGAAATAAGTGTTTAAATAGAAGAATTCAAGTGAATGGTGGAGGGGCGGAATCGGGGGACGATGTTTGCCTTCTTGTTCTTCTGTAGGAGATGATATCCCTAAGGGTTGCTGGTTCATCAAGAACCAAATCAAGAACTTCATTTATCGGGTTCGAATTGTATAGATCTGGTTCGTATCTAAGATCCGTCGACTTTCATTGACACTGTCGACCTTCACCGGAACCCTAATTTCGCTGCCACCAGCAAATGGCACTGCTTCGATTCGTATTGTCAAATGCTCGTTGACAATAAACCGCATACGAGATCTTGTTTGCTTGCTTGAAAGAAATTATGATGAAAAAAGTGACGGTGGAATTATGAAATAACCCGTGGAATGAAAATTAAGAAGAAGCTTTTAAGAAAGAGAAGAAGAAATCGTGAAATAAACTGTTTCCTTTGTTGATTCCTAATCTAACATGTTTCACCTTTTTTCATGGACGACTTTACCCTTTCTTTACATATTATTAAACCGTTAAAAACTCTATTATTTACAGAAATGCCATAGTAAATTTTAGGCATTGATCTCTTAATCTAATGATCAACAATGCTTCTCGCATTTCTCGCAAAAAAAAAAAAAAAACACTTCTCGCATGAACCTCACCTATATATATATATATATATATATATATATATAGGGTCCGGATCCGGTGATGACTTTTTTCCCGGTGAGAACTGCGAGGACAATTTTCGTCCACTCATCTTAAAAAAGGCATAAAGGTCATTTTCGAAACCCCCATTTCCCCCTTCTGTCACTTGTCCTCCTATAATTGGAATTGGGGTTTTCCCCCGCACTTCGTTTTTCGTCCATAACTTTTTTTTTATTTGTAAAACAAAAATCTAAAAATGCCATAAATTTTAAAATTAAATTTTCTACAAAATGAGTATAGTCATTAAAATTTGAAAAAAAAAAGATGATCCAAAATTGACAATGATCCATAAATAACAAAATGATTAAAAAAAACAATCGTACAAAGTAAATAAAATGATCATAAATAAACAAAATAATCCAAAATTATATATGATATATTATTTGACTAATTATTTATGAAAAATTATGTTTATGCAAAATTAACAATGATCCAAAAATAACAAAATGATCCAAAAATATCAAAATGATCCAAAATTAACAAAATGATTCAAAACTTTGACAATGATCCAAATTTACAAAATGATCCAATATTTTATCCGGATTGTTTTTTTTTCAAATTTTCATGACTATACTCATTTTGTAAATAATTTGATTTTAAGAACTTTGGCATTTTTAGTTTTTTTTTTTACAAAGAAAAAAAAAAGTTATGGCCGAAAACAAAAGGTGTGGGTAAAAAAAACCCATCAAATCAAGGCTTGACATGTGATAATAGGAGAGAGAAAGTGTTTGCAAATAACTATTTTAACCCTCTAAATTTTCTTTTTCCCCCCATTATTTTGGTAAACTTTACACAACCCCCCCCCCCCCCCCCCAAACTTCAACCATCGTTTATCTTTTTCACATTCAATCTTAGCCATTAATTTTTAAGGATTAAAGACTTAGATTTGACCTCGCAGCCCTCACCAAAAAAAAAGTCCTCACTCGATCTCACTTCTATATATATATATATAGAATAAGGATCAAGAAAGAAACATCCTTATTTGAAAAGTTGAAAAAGCAATGCATTTGCATTTTCGTAAATGAAAATGCAAGTTATGTAAAATGCATGTGTATATATATGTGTATATATACATATATATCGGGCATGAATATGCCCATATATATCTATGGTATGAATATATATGTATATATATACATATATGTTTGTATATGTATACATATATGTATATTTTACGAAAATGCATTGCTTTTTCAAATAAGGACCCTTTTCTATTGATCCATACCCATATATATATATATATATATAGGGTCCGGATCCGGTGAGGACTCTTTTTCCCGGTGAGGACTGCGAGGACTCCAATAAAATTTAAAGACGATCCAAAACAAACTTTTTTCAAAAAATTTCTTTTTTAAACATTAAATCGCAGCATATAAGATCCAAAAATTTTAAAAAATGATCCAAAAAAAAATATGGATCATAATAATGATCCATTAAAAATATGGATCATTGTTATGATCCGCAAAAAAAAGTGGATCATAATTTATTTTTTTAATTTTTTTTTTGTCAAATGTACTAATAATCATGGGGAGGTATATATTTTTTTTGGAATTTTTTGGATTGTTTTTGAGGTGTCCTCGCGAGTCCTTACCGTTTTTTGAGTCCTCACAGAATCCCACTTATATATATATATATATATATATATATATATATATATATATATTTATATATATATAGACTATGGATCAGTAAAGAAGCTAGGTTATTTAAAGAACTTAAAGAAGTAATCAGGAACATTGATTTAGTTAAAACCTTCAATGGAACTCAAGGGCATGATTGTTATTTTTTCTCATCCTCCAAAAATGTGTACCGTCCTTTTCAATTTGCCTTATTCTTTGTGTGTTTTTCAATTTTATCTTCCTCGTCTTCTTCACATTACTCCACAACTTCATCAATGGCTTCCTCCACAACTCCTCAATTAGAACCAGCAACGAGCCAGATATAATGTCCTATTTAGACCAGGTACGAACCCTAATTAAATTCCTCCAATAGCCCCTTTAGAGAATGCCCTAATTAATTCCTCCATTCACATGTACGCACCGTAATACTTTTCTCCAGTAAGCATATCTATGAAAGGCAGTAAGCATATCTACGAAAGGCATATGCACTTTAGGGGATTAAGAGGTATCATTTCCTCCTTTCAATTGCTTGAATTCCATCATAATTAAAACAACCTTAAAGTGATTCCTTCATATTTGAATTTTGTTATTCATGCTTCAGTTACTTCTTTCAGTTACTTTTGATAGCTGAACGATTATGGTACGTCAAGGCACATGTCACTTAAATCAGATCTAAACAAGTCGATTCAGCTCCAGCTAGGTAGCAGATATGAACCAGTTCGATACATTCTTCAATTCCTTCGGATTTCAACTCCTTCATTCAATTTCTTCATGAGATTTATGTATTAGCTAAATATGTTTAAATTCTGTTTCAATGGCTACCGAATCTAATATCCAAAACGGCAATGGTAATTTGTTGATTCTAATACTGTTTTTTAGTTCAATTTTTAGTTTTGTAATCCCTGATGATATTGAATCATTGTTCTTATGAATTTTATTAGTTTTGTTGTTTTCATGTTTTCTTAGTTATTATTTTCAATCATGTACTTTGTATAGTTTAACAAAATTAGAATACAAATTTCTTCATTTTCAGTTTTATACTTCTAGTTGCATTTGCATTATCATTATACCCAGTTATCCCTGAAATTTTAAACAACCTTTTCAAATGTTGTCGTTTGCATTTTCATAATTACAGTTGCATTTGCATTTCCATACTTGTAGTTGCATTTGTATTTTCGTTTTATCCGGTTACTTTCTGAAGTTTTAACCAACTGTTACGAATATTTGATTTTTGCATTTGTTTTTATTTTTTCATCAAATCTTGTTATTCCCAGAATTTTTAACTAATTGTTTTGTAAATTGTCATTTGCATTTTGCATTTTCATACTTGAAGTTGCATTTTCATTTATGTGATTATTCCCTGAAATTTTACAACTTGTTCTGTTTTAATACTGTCAGTTGCATTTGCATTTTCATATTGTCAATTGCATTTGCATTTTCATACTTTCAGTTGCATTTGCATTTTCGTACTTGCAGTTGCATTTTCATTTTATATAGTTATCCTTTGAAATTATACATCCTGGTTCTGTTTTATATATACTGTAAGTTGCATTTGCATTTTGATATTTCCATTTTCATTTTCATTTTATCTACTTATATTCCGAGTTTCTATTTTCCTTTTCATGTATCATCAACACTCCATGAATATGTACATGCACTTTTTCTATCCCCTATTATAATTGATAAAAAGACAACTTTAAATAATAATCATAAAAACAACCATTAGTAATTTCTTTTCATGCATCATAAATGGATTGATATGAAACATGACACTAATAAGCCACCCATAGAATGTGATATAAGATTGACTTTTCTACCACAAACAACTTTATATGTAGTCTCCATCTTTTTCTTCATCCTGTCCATTGTAGTCTCCATCTTTTTCTTCAGCCCGTCCATGTTTCGGTCAAGTCTGCCAACAAATAAGTCAAACAAGAGCTGAGTCTCTTTCTTTAGGATAGTAAATATTTTCTTTTTAAATTTTTGTAATGGTTAGCTAACTGAAATACACATGTTTTTAATTAGATTTTGCACTAATAAAACCGGGTGTGACTGTAAATTGATTACTGCATTTAAGTGTTTAGGTTAGGGTATTACATTTCTAATCAGATTCGGAGGATCGTGCAAGAAGTTTCTGAAACAAAATGAGTAAATGACATCACCTACCTATCATTAGCTTTGATTATTTGGTTTAATCAGTTATAAAACTTGTATCCAAACACCCCTCTAGTAAATTACAATTACCTATTGCTTTGGAGGAAATCATATCCATGTCCAAACAATGTAGTTCCTTTTTTGTATCTACAATTAACAAGCATATCAATCATGTCAAAAAAATGGTATACAACCATCACGTGTAAAAGATTTTGTCAAATGAAAAATGTTCACAAATTACACATACTTATATAAACTTTTTCCATTATAGTAAAATAGAATTAAACAGTAACTTACATACGAGGGATCCAAAACATCAATTTCATAAAGTTTACAATCATCTTGTGGAAGCTCAATATCACGTCTATCATCCAATGCTTTTATGTAGCCTGAAAATCTAAAATAACACCTTTCATCACTATATTTAATACCATAATTTGATCACCTGCTGCTAAAGAAATAGTTAATAATTCACTTGCCCAACATATATTATAACAAATACTCGTAATCAATCTATGAAAAATCCAATCACACTTCAATTACATAAAAAAATCTAAAATAGTCCAATCAAAATTAGTGCCAGATTTCACATGACAGCAGCAGTATTCTGAATACATAGAACCCACCCATACAGTCTCAAGCAACATATGGTCAAGTTCTAATACAAACTATATCTCTTAGCTACATTATTAGCTCATGAAACAAATTTACACTTGTGCTACTGGTTGCCAAACACACACCATAAAAATAATAATTTTAAGTTTCAACTATTAACCAATCTCGTAACTTTTTTCAAATCTCAAAAATATAAAAAATCTGCACTCTTTTGGATTCCCAGGAAATTGAATGCCAGTATTATTTCATCAAAATACATGTGAACATTTGAGGTGGTTGACCATAGCTTCTCGAAAATTTTCAAATCCACATCAAATTCTATTCCTAAAGTGCGAGATTTGACATGAAAGTAATAATAATTGCTCCAATTTCTCTAAAACACAGGGATTAGCACTACCAAATACGAGCATATTGAATTTCGACAACATCAAATAACGTTTCTTTGTAACACCCTAAAATTTACAAGATTCTTAAAATTTTTAAGTACAAAATTATAATAAAAAAGGTCTCATAAATAATCCCCAAAATAATTGTTTGATTTAAAAATGTATTTAATGCGGAAATGTCTTGAATAAAATTCATAGTTTTAAAATAATAAAAACGTTTCACATCAGCACTCAGAAGTAGTACAGCAGTCAACCGTCCACCTTCTCTTTTCCTTTGCTAGTACCTGAAAATGGGAGGGAGTTTTTGGGTCATCGGGGAAGCTGAGTGAATAAACTCAAAATGCAAACAACTACAACATACAATACATGAGGGCACACAGGTGAACTCCTAATCATTTACCACTAAGTTAATTTCTCAGTTTTTGTATCTTTTAAATTTATATAGCGCGCTTGTGTAACTCGAGTCGAGAGATCAACCTCGCCTCTCCTTACACTAAAATCCCACAAGGGCCCACACAGAATTTGCCACTAGGGCCCACACAGAATTTGGCACTCAGGCCACCACACAGAATTTCCACTGAGATTTATTAATTATTTTTATGTTTTCAACTCCTAACATAAATCACACAGATAGCCCTATCACTTGGTAGCACAAAATGACTTGGTACCGGCTCAGATACTCGGCACGTCCGTCTCAGTTCAGTGGTATGTAAAAAAAAACAGTCATCCAGATAACAGATCAACACACAGAAAGTACAACAGATCAACAGTTAACCATATGAGTCATGCACGTATCGTTATAACTGAATACACGGTGAGAATACTCACCTCGATAAACGTAAGCTCCAAAGGATCCTCAATACTCTAAAGCGCTTCTCGGTTATTCCTAGATGATCCTAAAAGCATAAAAATGAAACCCGAATTACAATCCGTTCTAAGGACTCAATTTAGAAAACTGGCAGCACCCGTCGGTCTCACGGAAACTGCTATAACTCTTAAACGGTGCAGTAGATTTATCCCATATTTTACCATGAAAAGTAGACAACCAGAACTACAAATCTCTGTGAGACGGTCACTGGCCAAAACAGAGTCTAAGTGTCCCAAAACCGCGTTGCAAGACAGGCATGTCGCACATGTCATTTTCCTAACAGCATCATATTAAAACATGTATAACTTTTGAACCGTAATTCGGATTGACGAGAGGGTTGCGGCATTGAAAAGATAATTCAGAAATCAAGGTCCCAGCACGGGCCAAAAATCCAGAAACATATCTTAAGTGTATTAAAAACAGACTCAAAGATAGAAGACAGTTTTTAGTTATAAATCTATTTCGATATAGGGAACCAAGAACCCAATGGGTTCGGTTACCGGTTTTCGGTTAATAAAACGTGTAGTCTATAAAACCGTGATCTTTACCCAACCCGACAACAATCTGCATCACGACCCTATGAGAATAACGACACCAAACAGTTACCCTAGACCCGATTAGAAATTTGAAAACGAGGACATCAATTTTAAGAAATAACCAACGAGCTCTTGATACTATGACTCGATAGCGCTAGACTCACAACAAACGAATAATAAATCAAACTCAACAAACCCGAACCCTCTTGGGTTCGAACTCAGCCCTGTACAAAACGGGATTAGGAAATCGATAAACGAAAGAACCAATGACAACATTACTACCGAATAGACAAATAGGAAGGGAACAAGGGTTCTACCGAAATTGATAGCGAACGAAACAAGGGCACTCTAGAATTCTGCTCGGTTGTGGAAATTGTTGCTCGACAATGGTGTCCTTCCGCGTCTGCTCCTGCTCAGTCTCCGAACACAATACCTTTCGCAACACAGAAAGATTAGCAAGCCGGAAGAAATATTACCACTCTTGCTTAATCACGATCGATCACAAGGAAGAAACAACATGGGTGATCAAATAAAACCAAAATGAAGTATACTGGAATAAAATATGGAAACCTTCTCGGGGTGTGATCTTCTTTTATAGTTGGCGCATCCAAGGAATCAAAATGAGTCACCGACTCAAATAAAACAACTACAATCATCTTTAATTCCTTGAATGTGTGGCTGGTGTTGGTCAACACACGTGACCCAAAGAAAAGGAATAGACTTGTTCGGTCCTCCTTTCATGCTCGTACACGCAGATCAATGAACATCATATGGGATTTTGGTGTGTAGGCGGACAGAATGAATGGGGAGAAGAAGTGAATGGGGTATCGGCTGCACAAGGGAACGAGTAGGAGATTTTAGGGTTGCTAAATGGAACTAACAAGATTATGAAACATCTCCAAAACCAATTTAAGGCCACAAGGCCCGTCACTCAAAAGCCCGGGCATTCTACTCGGTCTAGGTCTCTTACTCTTTTGGCCCGACTCGAAAGAACACAACTCAAATCTTACGATTAACTAACCGTTAAAAAAATCTGAGATGAATTATTTAATTACATTTAGTACTATACGAACGTCTATTAAATTAAAATGTCCATATAATTATTGTACGGTCAACTCATAGTCCACCAAAGACGTAATTTAATTTTAATTTTAATTATTATTTAATTAATTAAAATTTCAGGGCGTTACATTCTTACAAAAAACTGTAAATGTACTTACTCGTCTATTTCTTCCTCGTTCGATCACTTGTTTCTTGAAATCCCTTCTGTGTTGAAATCGCCCTTTCAACTGTGTGAAATCGCCTATAGAAGCTTTTAAGAAACTGTTCGATTGAAACATTATAGTGAAGCGCCTTTGTCTGAAATCAAAATCGAAATCGACGATAATATCTAAAATTGACGCAATAAAAAAACGATAGAATTGTGTATCTGAAATCGACGCAATCACCTTCGACAGAGAGAGCGAATCGCCCGAGAGAGTCTGTGAAGAAATCACCGTGTGAAATCGGCCGTCATCTTTCAAAAAACCATAATCTGATAGTCACCTGAAAAAACTCTTCAGTGAGATAGTGGAAATTTACAAAATTATCCTTTTAGCTTATTTTTTATGCGGGTCTGGTGATTAAAATAAGTATGCGCGTCATTTTTTAACTTTTAATATGATCTCTACATTTCTTGATCTAAGGGTTATAATGATTTCCTTATATTCTTTAATTAACAATGCTTTTCTATAGATCTCTACCATATATATATATATATATATATATATATATATATATATATATATATATATATATATATATATATATATATATATATATATATATATATATATGTATATATATAAGTGAGATCGAGTGAGGACTCTTTTCCCGGTGAGGACTGCGAGGACAAATCTCAAACGTTGATCTTAAAAATATGTGGCTCAGATTTCCCCATTTTTTTAGTAAAATTCGTAGTGGCATTTTCGTAATTATTATGAATTTTTTTTACTTTTCCTCTAAAGGTCAAATGTTTGAGGGTGTTAAATGTCATTTGAATTTGAAATCTGCATGTATAAGACAACTCACGCGCTACCACTCTCCCCTCCCCCACTCTCCCCACTCTCGGACATGTGTCACCATATGATTGGCTGGATACCTTTTTTTTCCACCCACTTATGTTTTTTTGCTATAACTTTTTTTTTGATAAAACAAAATTCAGAGAAAACCAAAGTTCTTAAAATTAAATTCTCTACAAAATGAGCATAGTTGTGAAAATTTGAAAAAAAACCCGGATAAAATTTTGGATCATTTTATTAATTTTGGATCATTCTCATAATTTTGTATCATTTTGTTATTTTTGAATCATTGTCATAATTTTGGATCATTTTGTTATTTTTGAATCATTGTTAATTTTGTCTAAGCATAATTTTGTATAAATAATTAGTCAACAAATAACTATATACATAATTTTGAATCATTTTGTTAATTTTGGATCATTTTATCTACATTTGCATCATTGTTAATTATGGATCATTATCAATTTTGGATCATTTTTTTTTTCAAATTTTCATGACTATACTCATTTTGTTGAAAATTTAATTTTAAAATTATTGGCATTTTTAGATTTTTTATTTTACAAATAAAATAAAAAGTTATGGGCGAAAAACGAAACGAGTGGAAAAAACACATCCAATTAAAGGATGACAAGTGCCAAAGGAGGAAAGTGGGTATTTAAAAAGACCTTTGTGACCTTTTTAAGATGAGTGGACGAGAATTGTCCTCGCAGTCCTCACCGGAAAAAGAGTCCTCACCGGATCTGGACCATATATATATATATATATATATATATATATATATATATATATATATATATATATATATATATATATGTATATATATATGTATATATATATGTATATATATATATATATGTATATATATATATATATATATACACATATATATATATATATATACATATATATATATATATATAGATATATATATATATATAATTTTCGGATATATACACATCTATATACAAATTTGATTTCCTTTTTTTTAAAAAAAACTTTTAAAATTTTCGGATGTATCATATATATCCTAATTTAAACTTTTAAATTTTATCTATATTTAAAACCTTTTAAATAATTTTCTAAATTTGCCAAATCATCTATTTATGGCAAACATATATTCCAAAAAATATATACCCAAAAATATGATTATTTTTATTTAAATATTAAATTGAATATCTTATATTGTAATGTTTTATATATTTTCGGAAAAATATATAAATATATATAATATTTATTTAAATCTTTTAAACAAATCTAGATTTGATAAAATCTTTTCTTGTTTAAATTCTTGATAATTCCAAACTTTTGTAATTATCCTCAATTAATTATTTTAATCATAAAAAATGAATTTATATATTAAATAAATAATTTCCGAATTTTCGGAAATAATTAAAAACAATTTTAATATTACCGAAATTAATTAAAAACAATTTTAATGTATTTTACTAATTTTCGGAATACCCAAAAACAATTTTCAGTATTACTGAAAATCATAAAAAATTTTATGGATATTGAATTTAACGTCTAGCACAATTAGACTTCTAATCCAATGACGCTCTGATACCACTGTTGGATTTTCTATGTATCTAGCCACAATTTACTTGAGGCGAAAATCTCAAGTAACTCGATTAGAACATTGACCCGATAAAACTTTTGGACCGTTAGGTTTACAATTCTAATGCAACTAGATATTTAATGAACTAATTAAATAACATATTCAAATACTTACTTGGTTTCGAATTGGTGAAGTAGACAAACCATGTGATCTCGTTCTTGCTAGGTTATCACACAAAGCCTAGGATTCAAGAAAAAATCCCTCTATCGTATCACACCCAAGGTTTATCGCGAATAGGACAATATACCACAATGTAGTATAAAGCACCTTGAGATACAAGCACCGAATAACACAACCGAAAACTATTTCGATTTCACCGGCGGCGGCACACGGCGGAGGTGCGACGACGACGGTGGTGCGACGGCGGTCGGACGACGGGGCAGCAGCGGTGGTTCGGTCGAAGGTGGTGGTGTTCGGCCGAATGCTTTAGGGAGGCAAGGGAACAAGTGATTAAGTATATTAGGTTAAACCCTTAACCTTAATATATAAACTTGCCAAAACACCATTAGGGTCAAACTCTAATTGGTCCAAAGCCCGCTTTTAATTAACTATTAATTAAGCCCACAAGTATTAATTAATCTAATAATTAATACTTGGCCCGATTCCATAATCTAGTCAATTACCCATTAACTAGATTAGTCTGTCTAGCCCAATAGTCTATTTAATTAAACTATTAATTAAACACTACGTTATTTCTCGTGTTCGTTGATTCCTCGAGGGCAACCCGAATAGGACTCTAAAATACCCGAACCGTAATACCGGTTTATTTGATGTGTTGGACACTATTTCCAACAACAACTACACGATTAAATATTCCTTTAATATGATTGTTACAATCTTGTTAGATTTTTAATAATGAAATGCTTAAGACCGGTACCAATCATTTAGTTGGGCCCCCATTTACACGGTGATGCCGGTTCGGATGCTCACTTTGCCAAAATCTAAAGAGATCAGGGAGATGGTAATTTTTGTGATTATTATTATTTTGTATGTATATTTTTTTGTTATTAGTATGAAGTAGTAGAAGTTTCCCGAGTCTTACTGTGGAGTTTTTTCCATACGACAACCAAAAGATTGTTTACATCAGTATTTTTTTGGGTTATATGACGTCTATATATACATGCAACATTCGTTATCCTAGTTATCGTATGTAAATTTCTTTATCCTTAGTTACTATATAGATTCATACACTTTAGTTTTACTTTTTTTTATAATTGTGTACTACTTATGTCAATTAAAAATAAGATCATAAAATTTGTCATCCACACAATTTAAACATACTTGAAACCAACTTTTTATAGCAAATTATTAATAACATTATACTAATAATATATATAAAGATAAAAAAAAATTAATATCATTATCCTATTCAAAACGAAAGTTATTATTGGATAGCCATTGAAAGCTTATTCAACTATAGTTATAAGTATAAGTATATACTTCCTTCGTCCCACAAAAAAGTTTACATTTCTCTTGGGCACAAGATTTTAGGTGATAGTTAGTGCTGTGGTTATTAGTAATACATTTGATTAAAATATAAGGTTAGATTGGAGAGAGAAAAGCTAGTTATTGGATATTATTAGTGGGGTTCTTAGTAACAATAATATTTTATTATGTGGGGTGCATCAAATGTGAAAAATGTAAACTTTTTTGTGTGACAAATATTTAGTGAGAAATGTAAATATTTTTGTGGGACGGAGGGAGTATGTAATACTGAACGCAAACCGAATTAACCAAGTAACTTAATGAAATGAAGCCACCTATGAAATTATCTAGTAAAAGTTAATTTTGAGAAACATATTATTTTCTTATAAATTTAGGGATTATTTGGTCATATTATAGTATTAATATTTTGAGAGTAAAATAACATCATTTTAAAATGTAAGTTGGATAATTAACAGTAAGGTTTATAAGATAAGATTATAGTTTTAGGATACCTGAAGTATAGGGTAAAATGTCATTTTCAAAAAATGTAATGGGGAAAGAAAACTAAATGCAATACGCAAGAGTTAAAAGGAGGCGGTGGGAGCTTAACCCAGGCCTTCAAGGTTAGTGCCGCTAAACGCCTACAAGACTTGGAAAAGTCATTTGGCCAGATCCTAGATATTGTTATTGTTTTTGTTTAATAGTTTTTTTTTTTTAACAACAAAGTAAGAAGTGTCAGTTTGAATATCAACTGATATGACGCTAATGTATTAATACAAAGACAATAATATTTAACGATAACTTTTGATTTTATTGTAACATTTTGAAAACTTAATAGATAAAACAAGCCACTATTTAAATATTGTTCCAAAAGTCTTTCTTATTTTTCGTTATCAAAACTTATTTTAATCGTCCAGCACATTGTAGTTTGTTTTCTTTTGTCTGTTCCATTGGAATATAAAAATGGACTTTATAAATAGAATAAAAGGTAACTTTTGTTTTTATTGTTATGCTTTTTTAAACTTAACAGATAAAACAAACCATTATTTTAATATAGTTACAAAAGTCTTTTTTTTTTTAATTTTTGTTATCAAAACTTTATTTTAATCGTCCAACACATTGTAGTTTGTTTTCTTTTGTCTGTTGCATTGGAATATAAAAATGCATTTAACAAAGAGAATACCAAAAATTTATAAACCTTCTAAGAATACAAGGTGTGGTGCTAAGTTAAATTAATACTAAATACATTGTTGCCTCTATAATATTGTTTTAACACCCACTTTAATATTATCCTCTTTGGTTTAACATTTCTATAACATATATTTGGGGCCCACAAAAAATACGCTAAACTAATCACAATTCACAAAATAAAAAAAATAAAGAACGAAAAAACACGCATTCTTCTTTGGTGGACATCAACCCTTTGGCGACATCGTTTGGCGGAAGGAACTGTGTGGTAAAACATTATTAGGACTTATTAGGTTGTTCCCATTAGTCTAGGGACTAGAATTACCAACATTGTATAGTTATTAAGTTAGTCATTAGGATTAACTAGTCAATTATTGAGAAGGTATATAAACAAAACATGTAATCACTATTTGTTAACTTTTGCCAATTAATCAATATTATGCATAGCAATTGTTCTCTCTTCTTCTCTCTACTTTCTCACTCTAAAACCCTTTCTCCTTACTCAAGTTTGATCTAAATCTTTATCAAAGGAATCGTACAATGGGTTGAGTGCTCAATATAGGTTTATCAATTGGGATCAGAGCACAATTTCACTCTGAAATCGATCCATTACCATTGTTTGTTGTCCAGAATAGAAGATTATCAGGGGTTTTTTTGTAGTTTTTAAAGAAAAAGTGGTCAAAAATAAAAATCCGTATTTGAGGTAGATTTGTTTGTTTTTATGGCTTGTCTGTTCTAATATTGATATTATTAAGTTTCAATCAAGTTTCAATCAATTCCAATTTGTTTTGACAAAGAAATAGTGATTTTAGTGAAAACACCATTAAAGCTTGAGCTTCAAGTTTTTAGTTTTTAAAATTAAAAATTGGATTAGATTTAGTTTGTTTTTGGTTAAAATGATTGGAATCGATTGAAGGAAAACGATTTTGGAATAGATTGCAAAAAGAATCAATCGTTTTGGTTAAGTATTGAAGAAGATAAGATCAATTTAGTGGGTATTTAGTCTTCTTTGTTTATATTACTGCTCGAACACCAAGAAGGATCTCGACCCGAGATCTCTTCTCGACTTTTAAGAACTATCTCGACCTCGACCCGAGATCTCATCTCGACCCGAGATCCCATCTCAACCCGGAACAAAGAACTTGACTCGAGAACCTACCTCGACCCGAGAACCTATCTCGACCCGAGAACCTCCAAAGACCCGAGAGCTTTTCACATATCTTCTCGACCCGAGATCGAGATACCCCACTTTTCGACCCGAGAACCTTCTTCTTGACCCGAGATCACTGTTACATCTTCAAAAATTTTACCCCGTCATAATCACAACTTAACCAATCGAAAATGACTTCAAAAGATGCGTTGTCAATCGGATCAGATACCAAACCACCTGTTCTCTACCGTGGAGAATACGGTCAACGGAAAAAACGTTTTATCCATTTCATCCTAAGTCAAACTGCGGGTCCACTAATTCTCGACTCACTTGAGATTGGACAAGCAAAATTCTACCGAACAATGGTTGATAACCCAAACTGTGACCCACCGGTTATTGGTGGCATGTTCCTAATTGACCTTGCGGATTACACTCCAGAACAGAAAGAAAGGGCCAGAGCTGATGCATATGCACACTCATATATGCTGCAAGGTCTTCCAAATGATATATACAGCAGTCTCGACAATTTCGAGACTGGAAAGGAACTATGGGATGAGATCCGCAAACAGATGGAGGGAACCGACCTAGGCAACAAAGCAAAAATGGTATAACCCTAAACGCTTACGGTCAGTTAAAAGCCAACACAGGAGAAGAACCGGAAATCACCTACCACAGGTTCTGCAATATGTTGAATGATCTTCGCAAGAACAACCTGAAGAAGGAAAACCTTGAAATCAACATCAAAAACGTCCAATCCCTTCTCCCTGATTGGGAAATATTCGGCAACAGTGCGATGTAGCACAAAGATTTGAGCCTAATAGATGTCCATGAACTATATGAATATTTACATCAGAATGAGCTAATGGTAAAAGGAATTGCCAAATCCAGCCAAGATAATGCTGACACACTTGCACTGTTGGCCAAACAAAACCAAGCACTAAACAAAGGAATTAATGATGCCTTAATGGCCGCTCAATCAAAGGAGGTTGTCAAGGAAGAACCTGAGACTTTTATTCCTGAGGGAACAAATGAAGAAATTGAGTCTGTTCGCCAGGCTATTGCTCTCATCTCAAACTACAACAACAAATACTACAACAAGCCAACAAACAAAACTTCAGATCATCATCAAACTTCAAATTTAACTCACCTTCCCAAACTCCAAACAACAAAACATCATCTTCCACTACTGAGCCACCGAAAAAATGCTACAACTCTGGCATGACTGGGCACTTTGCCAAAGAATACAGGATGCCAAAGATTAAAGATTCTGAACACTTCAAAAGAAAAATGCTCCTGGCTAAGCAGATCGAGAATGGCAAAGTCCTACTAGCAAAGGATAGATTGTGGTTGGAAGATTATGATGATCAGGAGGAAGAACAATGCACCGCCAGTCTGGCCCTAATGCCAAGATCAAATGAATTGAGGACTGAGCTGCGCATTCCAGAGAACAATGAGAATGAGGTACACTCTTCTTCCTTAGATTCTTCTCTATCTGACTCAGACACTGATTTGTCAGGTAATTCCTTGTTTAATGAAAATCTTTTACTTGAAATTGACGAGAAAGCCCAGTTGACAAAACAAATACATATTTAGAAATTAAAATAGCACAATTTTTAAACGATCTAAGTCAATGTTCTCTTAAATTATCAAAAATGCAAACCTTTGAACAATTAAATAAGGAATTGCAACATCAGTTGTCTACGTCACAATCTACTTTTCAATTTAAAATATATGCATTAAAAGAAAGTTTATAGCAACAAGTAAACACAAATAATACTTCAAATGCTCAAATCTTTAATTTAAAAGCAGAAAATGCGAGCATCAACCACTTCAACTCCAGATTCACCTCCACACAATGTATCAATCTTAACTGATAGACCAAAGAGGGCTGCAATTCGAGCAAACAAATGTCGATTGAAAATATCGAAAAAGCTCCTATTCTGTCATACCAAGATGCCATATCTTGAAGACCTCTTTACCGCTGTCTTCCAAGATACAGAACTGCCGACCGCATATCAAGACCTATACAAAGAGGCGATCTTGCCACCACGAGAGAAAAAGATGTACTTTCTTACCATGTGGTACTTAAGAGGAAAGACAAATCGATACAGCAGATCACCGATCAAGAAGCTCTTGGAAATAAAGACCAACCATTTCTCTGGCTATTATTGTACACAATGTTCAAGGTCCGCATAGACGATGATCAAGAGTACACAATTGATGAAGGATACTTTTACATTCTCGAACCTCGAGACATTGAATGTCTATACAATGAAGTACAACGATTCTTAACAGCATCCACTCAGAGAAAAACATCGCAAGAAATCTTGCACAGGCTGCCCTGAAGCGTCTCATGCTTGTGAAAACTCTTGCTGCGAGACAGGAAGATGTACAAATTTCCATTGAAAGCGGCACATAAAAGGTTCACCTGACCAAACCGAACTAATCATTTCCATCCGATATTCAAGCTCAGAAAAATGTTATTCTCGGTGAACCTAACTTGGGGTAAGCTACAAGGACCGCTTCAATGAAAAACAATTCTTCTGCACTTCTGAAGTCTCCAAGTTCGGTGACGGTACACTTCTAACCCTAAAGAAGAAATTGAAGAAAAAGGGTAGACTCTTGGATAGACTTCCCAGCAACCCATATCAGATCACGTTACAAAGCAACATCGAGAAACTAATCACTACCATTGATGAAAGATTAAATTGGCGCACCGTGATTAGACACTTTGAAGTTCATCTGGGGTACGAGACCGAAGTAAAACGCCCACCTTCTCAACAGAAGTTCGCAACACACTTCACAAATTTGGTCAATATCATGGTTTACGATGGCCAGGCGAACTAGTTACCGTAACACGAGAGAACAAGAGAGGTGTCACACGTTAAAGTTTAAAAGCTGGGAAGCAATCCACTTATCAACGGTGTGTAGAATTTGGAGATTGGCTTCTGATCAAATCAGATTCAGAACCTGCTCATAACCAGGAAGCACAAAAGCTCAATCATTCATAACCGCAAAAAACTCTTCTCCTCCCCTCCGATGATGTCTAACGTACGTCTCTACAACTAACAACTTTTCAATATCTTTGTTTTGTCGAGGGGGAGAAATATTAATTCTAGGGAGAGAATTAGTATTTCTAAGGGGAGAAAATTTATAACATCAAAACAAAAATACCCAACTGAATAAATAAGCGATAAATCTTTCAAAATACAATACCTTCCCATGGTTTGCCAGAACCAGCCTTACCTTCTCAGGGAAATATTTTTCTGCCAATTTGTAAATGTGAGGGTATACGTCTAGGGTATATTACTAGGTGAGTGCAAGGTGATCTGAAAGCATGATAACATTAAGAAAACACACCTTTGAGTGCGTCCAAACCGTTAATAAACCGGGAAACCACACAAAAAGGTGATCATTTATACGTTGGATGTTTCACTAGACTTTACTGGCCTAGTAAAGCAAATGCACGCCACCACCAACCACTCAAATTCCTCTCAACAGGAAAATTGTTTCATTTTCATTAGGGGACGTAGCACAAAGTCTGCTGACTGCTCATTTGGAGTTTGTCGGTATTGAAAAATAATAACCTCCTGCCCCGGGTTAAGTCTCATTTGTATGCACAGTTTGTCAAGATCTCACCCTAACAAATTTCCAAGTTAGGACACATGCACTACAAAAATGGATCTCCGTTAATCCATCGGAACACTCGTAGTGGCATCACAATATGATGTTTCACGAGGATCGAGTGGAAATCCTGCTAGAGCTAAATTCACGCCAAATCTAAACGCATGTCACATATTTGAATCACCGGTTGTGCAAACGACTACCAATTCATACGGTGTGCTAACAGATACTCTATGTGAGACCGGTGTTACCTAAAAATATCAAGTTGCTATGCTTTAACATCATCAATCAAACAAGCAACGACTTATACCGGAAACACATAAAATTCCGATGAAAAATTCATGTGAACCACTCTTACCAAGTAACTTATTAAATGCTGATTAAATTGCACATGAGCGTTATAGTCCACTCTCAGATAACTCCTATGATGTGTTATAACCAGCATGATCTTCCCTGGAGCCACCGAAAATATGGGAACTAAAAAGTGAGGGTCCCTAAGTCTAGGTGAGTAGAATCAAGTATCATGGGATCTTGATTGTGGTGCGCTTAGATAAAAATTGAGAGGGGGAATGAAGTATGGGGTGCAAATCAGCTAATCACATGGTAAAACAAAATGAGGGAGTAGTTGAAAATGAAAAAGTGAGCTTGAGTGAGGAGTGTGTGACAGGGTTATAGAAAATGGAAAACCCTTACTAAACCGAACAAAAAGCTGGGTAGCCACATTTCTATCAGACTGCATATGTTGCTTTCTGATATTGAAAAAGTCATCACGGACCCAGTGATGCAATGCACAACCCCACTGGCTACACAAGTACAAAAAGTACTTGTTTCAAAATCACAGAGATTACCACATACACTATCGACATCTCATTTGGATATTGTTGATATTGTAAAAGAGGACCCACCTCCAGTCCTCGCCTTCGTTTGTCCACGAATAGAGTCTAGAACCGAATTAAATACTTCTAGGACACAGGCATTCTACCAAGCATATCTTTGTGATATTGCCGGAACACTCATAGTGATACCAATAATGTTGGTATTCCACGATGATTGAATGGAAAGCCTACCAGTGGTAACATCAAAGACAACGCTGAATGTAGGTCACACATTTTCTGTAACTGTTGTGTTAACAGGCAATCTATGTGATCCTGGGTTACCCTGATTCAATCCAGTGCGAAGATCTGACGATTGTACTCCATACCTATCAACAACAGTTAATATGTCAGATTGAGGATCTGATGATTGTACTCCATTCTTATCAACAACAGTCAATATATCAGATGAGGGATTCTATGACCGTACTCCAACATTATCAACAACGGTCAGAAAATCCAATATAAATCAAAATACCGCACTTCTACGATCTCAACAACGGTCAAGAACCAAGGATCATCAACAAATCGACAAAGACACAACTTCAAGAAAAGACTTCCGCTGCTAACTACTCAATCTATGGGTCTACATTTCGTCGATTTACTTGAAGAATTCCGAAATACTTTCTATTGGTTGAAAATCCAATTAAAAGTATTATTATCACTGATCATCAAAAGCTGAAGCTGATACTTCAACAAAACTGCTCAACGATTTATCACTCAGTTCCAGCTTTTACTAAAGAAGAAGACTTCAAAGATTTGCTACCTAGACTATTATCACAAAGGGGGAGATTGTTAGGACTTAATAGGTTGTTCCCATTAGTCTAGGGACTAGAATTGCCAACATTGTATAGTTATTAAGTTAGTCATTAGGATTAACTAGTCAACTAGTGAGAAGGTATATAAACCAAACATATAATCACTAATTGTTAACTTTTGCCAATTAATCAATACTATCCATAGCAATTGTTCTTTCTCCTTCTCTCTACTTTCTCACTCTAAAACCATTTCTTCTTACTCAAGTTTGATATAAATCTTCATCAAGGAATCATACAATGGATTGAGTGATCAATATAGGATTATCAAACATCTTTTAACGGCATTAAAATGCCTTTGGCATAGGTTTGGCGAGACCCATACCTAGTGTTCTAAGAAAATAATACTTTAATACTGAAGGAAGTCGAGTATTAGGAAGGAAATTTTATAATTTAAAATCTACAATACTTTAAACACTTTAAGTGTTAAAAAAAACTGAGCTTCCTAATCACTTAGAAAGTGAGGAATGTTAAATTATTTATGGCGTGTCATTAAGGTAACCCCAACCTATTATGAAATAAATAAAGACAAACAAATAATGTTTGAAGACAATTGAAAGATTTGTTTAGGTTGTGGGTAATTAAGACTTTGATGTTCCTATGTTCAGTGCAAAGATTAATGGTCATTATGCCCGCGTGGAAGAATAGTGTGATTGTTCGGTCACAACAATCCTGGTTCTTATTATAATGAAAGTTTATAATTAACAGAGACTTACTATGTTGAACACAAATTAGTCGAACATATACTATACCACAAAATGTGGCTTGTTGTCGAATAACAAGACTGTAACAGACCGGAAATTTTGATCCGTAAATTAAATAGAACTATTGTGAATTAAATGTGGTTAATATTTAAACTGAGTCTTGAATGTGTTATTATAAGTAAATGATCATCTATGACTTGCGTTAATTGGAAACGAGTCAAAGTTGGGTGAAAGGCCAAGTTTGGAAAATAAGGATTGCTGCCTGGAGGAGAGCTAACAGAGATTTTGGGTGTTGGTCGTGAAGATGTTGGCGATCGCGAGGGTCGGACGCGAAGGAGTCGAATCCCGCATAAGTTCGCGGTGCGAGGTATTGGTTCGCGGTGCGAACCCTGCCAGATCTGTACAAAACGGAAAAAACTAGGGCTCTCACCCTATTTCAACCATTGTTGAAGTGTAGCCGATTTGAGAGGTCTTTGGTGCGATTTTGGTCTTCTTGAGCTTAGATCTTCACCATCTCTGAAGATTTACGCATCTAAGGTAAGATCTAAGTTATATTTCTTCTCTAGTTAGTTAAATGGGTTAAAAATGGTAGAAATCTTGAATGTGGTTGAATTAGTTATGGATCTTATTGGGGATTCCGATTTTTGGTGTTAAACACTCAATGGCATTGTTTAGATTTAGTATCCATGGTAGATTCATGATTTGTGGGTAAAAACCTTAAGCTAGGGTTTTGAGATCTCCATCAAGTTTGACGAACTTGGTGGTTAAGGGAATTCTGATGATGTTAGATGATATCTAGTTATGGGTAATAACTAGAAATGTGATGATTATGTTGTGTAACGCCCCGAAAATTGTATTACTTAAATAATACTATTTTAGTCACGTTTTATTATTCATAATTTGACGGTTCTTATTATTTAGACAACCTGTAATTAGACGGTTCATTTTTATTAGATGTTCTTTGTTTGTGTGCGCGTCTCGAGTTTTAACCAGTTTAATAATCGAGAGATGAGTTATATTATTTCAAGTAGAGCCGGCCATAGGCCAAGGCCTCCGGGCTATTGAGTATCGGGCATGTTTAAATAAATCCGTCTTAGCCTATAACTCTAAAAATACCTTGCCTATTATTCATTCCTTTGTAATAGAATCTGTCGTAACTCTCTCTAAATTGTGTATGCGTCTCCTTGTGAATTTGAAATCGTGAATCACCTTGTTTTCTTTTTTCTATTTTTTTGTGAGAGAGAGTAATTGTTGAGAGATCGGTGTAAGTCAATCCAAATGAGGTTGTCGAATAAAATAAGGACAGTGAGCAAGGAAGTGAATTAGAGGATGTTATGGGATTAATTGGTGTACGTCATTTGTGGTTGGTATTTAAGAGGAGAAAACGATTGTTTATAATATGATTTTTGGTGGCTAAAGATTCTGGTCTCTTACCCCATTGACGCAATGAATTTTCAGCAGTAGCTAATTGTGATGAGTTATGGCGGTTTTGGGTTTGGTGATTCGGGTGTTCGTGTTTCTTAAAAAATCTATTCGTAGGGTATAAACTATCTTTCCTTTTACATGATTTTCTTTGATTTAATTGTGGAAATTATTCGATCGATCCAAGTGCTATGACATTGAGAGCTCATTTTATAAGAGTAGATTTCGGTTTTATTTATTAGTGTGTTAATTGTCACTTGTGATGTCGGTTATTCGATTTGTTGATTGGTCAGCAATGTTTTGTATGTTCCGGAGATTCGTAAGAATCTTTTGTCCGGATGGTTGCTTACTAAGTTCGGATTTCGAGTTGTGATTGAATCCGCTAAAATTGTGTTATCAAAATGGGGAATGGATGTTGGTAAGGGTTATGCCCTAATGGTATGTTCAAATTAAATTTAATAAATTTTAAACGAAATTTTAATAAAAATGTTACTAATGTCGTTCATTTACTTGAAACGTCAAATGTTTGACATGGTCCTTTAGGCCATGTAAATTTTAATTCAATTCGTAGTTTGATTAAATTAAATAGCATACCAACATTCCACATTGATTCTAATCACAAATGCAACACATGTGTTAAAGCCAAACTTACGAGAACATCATTTCGATCGGTTGAAAGAAAAACCGAACCACTTGATATGATTCATACGGATGTGTGTGATTTAAGATCAACTCCTACCATGGGTGGCAACAAGTACTTCATTACGTTTATTGATGATTGTACTAAATATTGCTATGCGTACTTGTAACACCCAAAAATTACACGAATTTAAAAAAAATTTGTGTGCAAGATTTTAATTAAAAAGGTTCCATAACTAATTCCCAAAATAATTGTTTGACATAAAAATGTATTTAACGCGCAAAAGTCTTAAATAAAATCGGAGTTTTAAAAAAAAATAATAAAAGCGTTCCATATCAGCACTCAGGAGCAGTACATCAGTCAACCATCCACCTTCTCTTTTCCTTTGCTAGTATCTGAAAATGGGAGGGAGATTTTGGGTCAGCGGGGAAGCTGAGTGAATAATCTCAAAATATAAACAACTACAACATACAACACATGAGGGCACATAAGTGGACTCATACTCGGATACTACTCAGTTAATTTCTCAGTTTTCATCTCTTTTAATTTGTATAGCGCGCTTGTGTAAATCGAGTCGAGAGATCAACCTCGCCCCTCCTTACACTAAAATGCCACTCAGGCTTCCACACAGAATTGCCACTCACGCTACCACTCAGATTTATTATTTATTTTTATGTTTTCAACTCATAACATAAACCACTCAGATAGCCCTAACACATAGTAGCACATAATGACTCTGTACCGGCTCAGATACTCGGCACGTCTGTCTCAGATCAGTGGTAAATAAAAACAGTCACTCAGATACTCAGATAATAGATCAATCGCACAGAAAGTAAAAATAGATCAAAACAGTTAACCACATAAGTCATGCACGTATCGTTATAATTGAATACACGGTGAGAATACTCACCTCGATAAACGTAAGCTCCAACGGGTTCCCGGAAATCAAAGATACAGCAAGTTATCTCTTAGTCGGTCCTAAAACAAAACGAAGCCCCGAATTAAAACCAACCCAAAGTTTAACTTAGAAAACTGGCAGCACCCGTCGGTGTCACGGGAACTTCCACAACTCCTACACGGTTCAGGAGATTTTTCTCATATTTTTACCACAGAAACTAGGACACAGAACTACATATAGCTGAGAGACGGTCACTGGCCAAAACAGCTTCTAAGGGTCTCAAAATGGTGTCACAAGGCAGCCATGTCGTACAGGTCACATTCCTAACAGCAGCATATTAAAACAGATATAACTTTTAAACCTTAATTTTAGTTGACGAGAGGGTTGCGGCGTTGAAAAGCTAACTCAGAAATCAAGGTCACATCATGGGCCAAAAACCCTAAAGATTATTTTAAGCACATCAAAAACAGTTTAGAACAGGAGGGCAGATTCTGCCAGAAAAGTGTTGACTTATAAAACCCGTTTTAGCAACCCGACCCGTCACCGAAAATCCCGAATACTTAGAATTTATATCCGATAGCTTGAAAATATTATTTACTAGAATTAAGTACGGCTTCTAAAATTTAATGATAAAAAGTTTCCCGATTGGGAAACCGAGAACCCTACGGGTTCGGTTTCCCCCTTCGGTCATAGAATTTCAGTTTTACAAAAACGTTAAAACTCCCAACCCACCATGAAATCCCGAGGCTCGACCTCGACTGCCCGGTTCACACTTTCTAACCCGGGTCTCAAAACAGTGAGCGGTTCTAGGTTAATCTAAGTCTCGGATTAATTAACGATTAAGACAAACAATAGTAAGATCTTAACTAAAACCGAACCTATCTTAGACTTGGTACCACACCGTCAAAATCACAGCCCTTTTTAATTCCTCTACATTACACGGATTAGCAAAAACTCGGATTATGGGAAGATCAAAACAGTGAAATAGAGTTAGGTGACTACCGGAACGATTATTGACGTGAACCGCAGAATTGCTTAAAATCTCCTGCTCGAATGCCTTACGAATAGAATTCCTACGATTGATTTGTATCCCAGTTTGAACATGCGCCAATGATCATTCAGTCGTTCCTGTCCGATGGTGACCACAACCGCAAACCCGTCACAAAAGGGTTAGCAACCAATAGGATCGAATAGCACAGAATGACGATTCATGAAAAAAAAAACGGAAATAAGAAGGATGAGTTTTTTACCGACAATCCACTAACAATTCCAATCACAATCTTCTGCTCGCTACTTGTTGTCGATGATGGAGTGGAGAAGAAACAATGATATGCGGCTGAAGAAGAATGACGATAGTAGAGATGCTCTAATCACCGATTGACATTCAGACAAGGGAAATTGTCGGCAATAGGATTTGGAAATACAAGAGATGGTTCTCATTACGTAATATGCCGAATTATCAATTTAAGGCTATAGATGGGTGGGCTTGCTAGAGATTAAACAATTATTTTTGGGCCTCTTTTCTTTCAAATGGCTGCACCAATTTAAATAAACATGTCCCGGTTTTTATTAATTCATCACGATTTGCTAGACGGAAGAAGGTTGGCGGATTAATTGAACCGAGCTCGGCCTTGGCCTACGGCCGGCCTCACCCCGACATGAAAACTAGAAATCTCTAAATAACTAGAGGCTCGGGAATTTAAACGTCACTACCAAAACGTCACAATAATAATAACTAAACGCCACATCATTAATTACTTGCATAAACTAGGCGTCATACAATAAAGATCATATAACACGTAATCGAAACGTCACCTATTAGTTCGCTTAATAATATCAAATAAGTAATACAATAATGTTTTAAATGAATAAAACGAAATTATAAAATTTGGGGCGTTACAGTACTTACTTAAAAGTAAGGATGAAGCAATTGCGAAATTCATTTTGTTAAAAATGAGGTTGAAAACCAACTTAATTAGAAAATCAAGCTTGTACGAAGTGATCAAGGAGGTGAATATGTTTCTCCTTTTGCGGAATTATATTCTCAAGATGGAATAAGACATGAATTCACTGCTCCTTATTCGCCACAACAAAATGGTATTGTCGAGCGAAAGAATCGTACCTTGAAAGAGATGGTTAATACCATGCTTATAAGTTAAGGGTTAAACCAGCAAATGTGGGGGGAAGCCAATTATTATGTTTAAAAAACTTGATAGATTGTTTAAAACAATTTTGGATTTAAAATTTATATTTGTGGAAATTGGTTGTAAGATACAAGATAGTCATAGGCTTCTTGAGTTGATACTTGAAATATATCTTACTTCTAATTGAAATAAGTATAATCGTTAAGGCTTATTGGTCAAATATTTTCATTTTTTATTTGATAAAAATGACAAATGTTGGGAATTGGATATCGGATATAAAGGATTCCAAATCTACAAGTGTTTCTGTGTTTACCCTTGGAGGTGCGGCTATATCTTGGAAATCGTCCAAGCAAACAGTTATAGCTAGATCCACAATGGAATCCGCGTTTATCGCCTTGGATAAAAGTTGTGAAGAGGCGGAATGGATACGACAATTTGTGGAATGTATTCCAAATTGGTCAATGCATTTCCTTCCATTTGTATACATTGTGATAGCCAATCGGCTATTGGTAGAGCCAAGAGTACAATGTATAATGGTAAGTCAAGGCATATTTGACGTAGACATAACTCGATACGACAACTACTCATAACTGGAGTTATCACGATTGACTATGTAAAGTCAAAAGATAACATCGCATATCCTCTTACAAAAGGCTTAAGCAGAGAGTTAGTTAATAAGTCGTCGAATGGCATGGGACTAAAGTGAAGGAATTATGTGCACAGTTGGTCAACCTATGATGATACATCCATGCCTACGAAACACTTAAGGGTCACACCGGTGAGTGCATGTAATACGAACAAGTTATGCAATGATACTACGAAGAGGAATGATTCATAATAGTCATTATGAATCAGTTAAGTATTAAGTTAAGTTTAACTTATTACTAGATTAGTTTAACTAACTAATTAATACAAGTAGTTGTACATTTACTAGTTAAGTAAATTTACAATGTGTTAGTTATAGATCATCCATGATATGATTTAAAGCTATTAAATCATATAGTAATTGGATAATATTATTGTATAAATTATATAAAGGTTATTATATAATTAACTATTAAAAGTATAAATACAAGTGTATAATTTCGTGTATATGGGTACCGAAATAATTGTGTGTTAATACTAGAGATTTGATAGTTAAGTGCAACGATAATAAACTAGTTGAAACTATAAGGGATAGAAGTGTAAAAAGGAAGTTTAATTAAGAAGTTAATCTTAATTAAACTAGAAGGGTTTTAAGTGTAACATCTTCTATTATAAATAGAAGGCTTATGCTAAACCCTAGAAGTTGATTCATTACACCCTAAACACGAAATCCCTTGCCTCCTTCCTCCCTACGATCGGCCGAAGCCACAAACACAAGAACACAAGCTTGTGTTCTTCGTGTTCTTCGTTCGTTCTTCGTGTTCTTCGAGTTCGAAGATCAAGATCGAAGCAAGTGATCAACTAGAAGATTGTTCGTCGTGTTCATCATCAGTGGACTTATCTTAAGCATTAACCTAAGGTATGTTTCATGGAACACATCTTCTTCTTCTCCTCTTGTTCGAAGTCGAACCAAGAACCCTAGGGTTCTTGGTAGTAATCGACGAACACACACAAGTATGTGTGTGTGTTCGAGTTCTTCGTACAAGGTTTCTTTCTTGTTAACCTAATCCAGTTTTCCAACATCCCAATCCTTTAGGATTTAAGGATTAGGTTTAATCCCAGTTCCGCATTTAGGGATTAAATCAGCTAGTTAGTTTTAACCGGTCAAGAACAAGTTCATGTTCTTGGTCAGTCATGGTTCGAACTCGTGTACTAGGTGGTCGACCCAAGTGGTTGATCAGTTGCATGGTGCGTAGTAAATCCCTACAGTGGTATCAGAGCGTTGGATTAGAAATCTAGACTAGATTAACAACGGTTGTTTGTTTACTTTGATTTACAAGTTTTTTTTTGTTTCAAGTTTTTTCTTCTTTCTTCTTCATATTTTTCGAAAAAGGGGAAGAAACCCTAGGACCAAGAACATTAAACTAGTCTAAGTAATTGGTCAAAAAGGTTTCTAGAAAACCCTAGTAATTTTCGAAAAACCCTAGAAAGAACCCTAGGATCAAGTATATTAAACAAGATATGTTTAATTGATCAAAAGGATTATTTCCATAATCCCTTAGAAATTTCGTGACCTAGAAAGAACCCTAGGATCAAGTATATTAAACAAGATATGTTTAATTGATCAAAAGGATTCTTTCCTAAAGCCTTAGAGATTTCGAAATCTAGGAGGAAACTTGGACACCAAGTATGTTAAACTAGCCTAGTTTAATTGGTGGAAAAGTTTCTTAGTGTTAAGATTTTCGAAAACCCTAAAGAACCCTAGAACATTAAACTAGTTTAAGTTTAATAGTTTAAAAGTATTAATTAGGATAATAATCTAAAACCTAGTTAATTAGACAAGTTTATGTCTAATAGGTTTAATTATTATTTTGATAGATTTATTAAAGCTAGTTCTTTAAACCTAGTAATTTAGACAAAGTTTATTGTCTATAAGGTTTAAATTAAAAAGTTTAAATAAATTTATTAAAAGTTATAATCTATCTTAGAATTTAAACAAAGTTTATTGTTTAAAAGGATTGATTAAAATTAGTCTTTTAATTAAAATAATATCTTTGATCAAGAAAGTCAAAACCCTAGTTTTGATTGATCAAAAGCAAGATTAGGGTTCTTCTAATTAATTTAGGGAATTAATAAAGAAGATGTTTATTTTTAAGTTCTAAAATTAACAAGATGTATTTAATTGTTTATGTATATGTATTTAAATATTTGGAAATTTTTAATAATTAAATAAAATTGAATTTTAAAAGAAGTAATAAGTTTATACACATTTTAATTAGTTCAAGTTAAAATGTACGTGTATAAGCTAGATGTAATATTCATATTAGAATGTTACAAGTTTGTTATTATAAATATACATATATACACGAACATATATACAAGTTAAAATGGAACAATTAAAAAGGGTAATGTTATTTTGATCTTTAATAATAATATTATAAGTAGTTATTGTATAAGTTATAATATAATTGAAACTAGAAAGTACAAAGTTATGATTTCATTATAACTAGAAATTGTACAAGTTGAAATTATATGATTAACTAGAAATATACAAAGTTATATATATATATATATATATATATATATATATATATATATATATATATATATATATATATATATATATATATATATATATATATATATATATATATATATATATATATTAAGATGTATTACAGTTATAAATTATTATAACTAGATAAGTATACAAGTATAACATAAGTATTTTACAAGTTATGTAATATACTAGATTAATGATCAAGTATAAATAACAAGAACCTATATTTAACTAGTTCAAGTTAAATATAAGAAATGTTTAAACAAACTAAAGAATTATTATATATAGTTTTTTTTTATATAATAGGTTTATTAGTTTCACCAAGTATAAACCGGTGATTGTTAGCTTAAGTTTCATCATTGTTGTTGAAGCTAGTGGGAGCTACACAAGAAAATCACAAAGTTTATAAGTGTGTCGTTAAGGCATAAGTTATGGTCGAATTTAATAAGTGTTTAATTTCATTATTAGACATATGAAAAACTAGGTGTGTTAAACTAAGTTTATGTTTCAAGTTCATGAATCATAAAAGTTTTAAAAGTTTAACATAAGTTTATAAGTTTTTTCAAGTAATATAAAACAAGTAAGTTTTATTAGAAATAAGGTTTCTCACAAAACCTAGTAAAACGTTTTGTACACCTCGTTTTAGGTATACATGTAAAATCGTGTGAATTCTTGAAACTATAAGTTTTAAAGAATAGTTCTTATGTTTAAAGAAAGTGTCTTGGAGAACCATTCAATTCACAAGTCACACATTTTTAAACAAGGATTAAAATTGGAATAAAAGTTTAAGTTTAGTTTTAAGACTTAAACAAACGCAAGAAAATCTTAGATCGAAGTACTATCCACCTAATGGAACACCTCACTTGTTAAACGATATTCATATTGTAAGGATAAAGAACCTTAGATATGGATTCAAATCATTGCGAGTGTTAGGGTGCGTAAGGTTCTGTGATAATCGAGAGTCCCGGCGCAGAGCATCGCACTGTCTTAGATGGTCTGATCTACTTTGGTGATAATCGGGAGTGCCGGCCCAAAAAGTACTTGAGTAGAATAAACATACTAGACTTTATTACTAACTTAGAAATGTACAATTAGATTGTACAAAGTTGTAATAAGTTATAAGTCTAAAGATTCTACGACCCCTAGGAATCGTGTCAAGTCTTGATACGATCGGTAAGGAAGTTACCTACCAGAAATAGCATGTCTCGTCGGGAAGTGCCCAAACCTTGCGGCGAGAATGTGATATATGGATCCTAGGCCTAAAATATTAATTATGGGTTTATAATATATTTTAGAGAATGTTTATTGATGATTACTAATTAAACTGGGTTTGATTTGTAGATGGCAGCAACAAATGTGATTGCGACAACAAGTACCAACAATCTCTCACTTCGCTCAATCCTCGAAAAGGACAAGTTGACTGGGTCAAACTTTCTCAACTGGGAGCGCAATCTTTGTATTGTGCTCAGGCATTAGAGAAAGTGGTATGTCTTGGAGAGAGCAGTACCGAACACCCCTGCTGTTAATGCCAGAGCTGAAACGAGGCAAGCTTATGATAAGCATGTCAGTGATGCACTTGATGTGAGCTGTTTAATGCTAGCCACCATGAGTCCTGAGTTACAAGCGGGACTTATGGATGTGCCTGCATTTGAGATGATCCAGCAACTTAGGGATTCATTTCAAGAGCAAGCTCGCACCGAGAGGTTTGACATCAATCGAGCCTTCAACTCTTGCAAGATGGTTAAAGGAACGCCGGTGAGTGCCCACGTCATGAAAATGAAGGGACACATGGATCACCTCGCTAGACTTGGTCACCTCATACCGTTGCAAATGGCAACAGATACTATACTCAACTCGTTGTCTGATGACTACAAGTCTTTTGTGGTCAACTACAACATGCATAATATGGAGAAATCCATTGCTGAGCTACATTCCATGCTCAAGACAGCTGAGTTGAGTTTGGGGACCAAATCTAAGGACGTTCTCTTGATAGGAAACGGCGGTGGCGGTGGGAAAAAGAGAAAAGGGCATGGTGGTAAAGGAAAGGGTAAAACCTATCCCAACCAAGGAGTGCCAAATGGTAAAGGTGTCAAACAAAAGGTCAAGAAGGTTAAGCCTAACACTGCGAGGACCGAGAACCGGTGCTTCAAGTGTGGTGAGGCTGGGCATTGGAAAAGAAATTGTCCAAAGGGTGCAAGTGGTAGTGGAGGAAACGCAAGTTCCTCAGGTAACACAACCACACTTCTTAATCACTTTTAGATACTTGTAAAGTACGTTACGAGTAATCTAACTTTTGCAACCGTTTATTGCAGGAGGAGATGGAAAGTGATAGTGACCGGCATGAGATGGTGATGATCCCACGAGCACCAAGTTTTTTATAATTCAGTTTTTTTCAGTGGATTCGTTTTAAAAAATTTTACTTTATTGTTTGGATAATTTTATTTTATGTTAAAACAAGTTTTATTTTAGTTTTAATTAATATCGAATCCATGGTTGAATTATATTGTGTGCATGTGTGATAATTACACTAGTCAAGGTTTATGACTAGATTGTAAGTCAAGTTTTGATTTACTTATATTTCATGTTTTATATATATTTGTTTGATTGTTGTATAAATAATGTCTTGATAGCTCAAGGTATTTAGATGCTAGTAATTAGAAAGTTTTATCTAGTGAAAGTGTTTAAAAGTTTTTATGGAAGCATACGGTTCAATAGTTATTGAACTTAGTTAAAACATCTTAAGTAATAGCCATTACTTATGATAGAAAGTTTTAAAGTATTAGTATTAATATAGTATGATTATATTGGATATAATCAAGATAGACTCTAAAGAGTATTATTACAAGTCTTTCATACTTGCAGTAAAGGATTTAATGAAGTCATAATTCCCTAATAGGAATAATTGGATATTCTCATAATCCAAGTAAAGTGACTTAGACATTAAATGACTCTTAAAAGGGGACATAACTATATTAAAGTATTTAAGAATTAAATGGTGTTATTGCAAGTCTTTTATACTTGTAATAAATAGAATATTTAATGAAGTCATGATTCCCTTATCAGAATAATGGATATTTGAGAAATCCAAGAAATGACTTTGGCATTAATTAAGATTCTTAAAAGAGTACTAATATATTTAAGAATTGATAGTATCATTTCAAGTGTTTTATACTTGTTAAATACAGTAATCAATAAAGATCATAATTTCCTAAACAGGAATGTTGGATATTCGCAAAATCCAAAGGATGATCTTGATTATTGATAGAATTCTTAAAAGATTGAACTACAAGTTATTGACTAGGTCAAAGTAGTAGTTTAAGAGATGCTTAAGTTCCATAAAAGTAAGTGGGAGCTAAGACTAACGTAATTCATTAAAGATGTTAGTGAATTCAGTAAGTTAGTAAGACATTAACAACAAGGTTTTACCAAGTCGTTAGCCAAAGAGTTAAGAGAAATAATAAATGATCGATTAGATTATTGCAAACCAAATAGCGTTATCACAAGGTTTGTGATTGATTATTGCATATCTAATAGGTTGTTAAACACTACAGTGGATAACACAATCATTTAAGGAAATTTCTTTAACTAGTAAAGATATCTACAAATCAAGTAACTAAAAGAGACTTTAGTTACAAGGATGATTTATGAATTCAAAGAAACTAAGGAGTTAATTTCCAGTCCTCCTATGTTTACCGAATTACATAAGAGGCAAGACTAGAATATGTTCTAGATTGTTGCAAGAACAATATCTAGCAAAGACAAAAGTAATAGTATTCCTAAATACTTGTCGTATGTCTTTAGTTTAATAGAAATGATTGGTTTAGTGATAAAGTTACAATTAAGTTTGTAAGAATCATTTAGTAATCAACACAAACAAAAGGAATAAGTAATGATCCAGTAATAATTCAGTATCTATGTCCAGTGAGGAATAATACATGAGTTAGTATCATTTTTATTCAGACTTTGTATGTTTTACATCATCCTTGAATAAAAGTCTATTTATTCAAAAAGATATAAAATCCGTGACTACTCGTCTAGGTGGGAACCTTGATGGGATGTTAACGTCATCGCGGTATTTGGTGGTAGATTCGAAGTTCTTCGAAGATCGCTACACAAGTTTTGTGTAAAACCAAATATCGATGATATTCTGTTGGAGGCTCAACGAATATTGGATTGACCACCGTGACAATACTTCGTGTTTGAAAAGTTCAAAGTATTGTTCACTAGGATTGTCCTTGAGCCTGAGGTATTTGGTTTAGGATGCAATGACTAATGTGCTTTGGTTCAACTTAGACAATTCTGAAATACGATTGTCATACGAGGCGATACTGGGCACAAAGGAAGTTGTATTTTAAATCGAAATATAACAAGATGGTAATTGCACCTCCTTTTTAGGAGAGATATTTATAGGTCCTTTGACGTGATGAGATAACTGGAAAGTGCATGGCCATGCCCAAACGAACTGATTTGTTATTTGTCGTTTATCACAACAGTTTGAATCAAGAAGTCATGAAATGATTTCGAATACAGGAGTTGATAATTTCTACCATGCTCGTACTCGTTATCACAAATATAGTGCTGCAAGGGATAAGCCTAACAACGTTACCCAAGAAGTAAAGACATAGTGTTCTTTACTTGGAGCCGCTATTAAGAGTTTTTCATAAGACTACACCAAGGGTTACATAAGCTGTTTTTATGGGGTTGGTTACCTACATGCCCATCTAGAAGGCCACTGTAGCTCGTATCATTAAGACAAAGGTTACAAACTTGCACAAGTGGGAGTCTGAAGGAATTATGTGCACAGTTGGTCAACCTATGATGATACATCCATGCCTACGAAACACTTAAGGGTCACACCAGTGAGTGCATGTAATATGAACAAGTTATGCAACGATACTACGAAGAGGAACGATTCATAATAGTCATTATGAATCAGTTAAGTATTAAGTTAAGTTTAACTTATTACTAGATTAGTTTAACTAACTAATTAATACAAGTAGTTGTACATTTACTAGTTAAGTAAATTTACAATGTGTTAGTTATAGATTATCCATGATATGATTTAAAGCTATTAAATCATATAGTAATTGGATAATATTATTGTATAAATTATATAAAGGTTATTATATAATTAACTATTAAAAGTATAAATACAAGTGTATAGTTTCGTGTATATGGGTACCGAAATTAAAGTGTGTTAATACTAGACAGTTGATAGTTAAGTGCAATGATAATAAACTAGTTGAAACTATAAGGGATAGAAGTGTAAAAAGGAAGTTTAATTAAGAAGTTAATCTTAATTAAACTAGAAGGGTTTTAAGTGTAACATCTTCTATTATAAATAGAAGGCTTATGCTAAACCCTAGAAGTTGATTCATTACACCCTAAACACGAAATCCCTTGCCTCCTTCCTCCCTACGATCGGCCGAAGCCACAAACACAAGAACACAAGCTTGTGTTCTTCGTGTTCTTCGTTCGTTCTTCGTGTTCTTCGAGTTTCGAAGATCAAGATCGAAGCAAGTGATCAACTAGAAGATCGTTCGTCGTGTTCATCATCAGTGGACTTATCTTAAGCATTAACCTAAGGTATGTTTCATGGAACACATCTTCTTCTTCTCCTCTTGTTCGAAGTCGAACCAAGAACCCTAGGGTTCTTGGTAGTAATCGACGAACACACACAAGTATGTGTGTGTGTTCGAGTTCTTCGTACAAGGTTTCTTTCTTGTTAACCTAATCTAGTTTTCCAACATCCCAATCCTTTAGGATTTAAGGATTAGGTTTAATCCCAGTTCCGCATTTAGGGATTAAATCAGCTAGTTAGTTTTAACCGGTCAAGAACAAATTCATGTTCTTGGTCAGTCATGGTTCGAACTCGTGTACTAGGTGGTCGACCCAAGTGGTTGATCAGTCGCATGGTGCGTAGTAAATCCCTACATAAAGCCCTTAGAATAAAAGTTTATGCGAAGGAAACCTAACCTAGTTGACTGGAGATCCCAAGATCTAGGTTCAATAGGACAACCTAATTGTATAAACGAATGGATGTCACTGTGGGGGTAACAGAATTCCTCCAAACATTCTTAAAGGGAGTACATTGTACTACTTCCTCGTCCATTCCTAGTTCAGTGACAAGGAGGATAAGCACTATGGCTTTTAATGATTCCTTGTAGAGAATCACCTATGTGAGGGAGAAGTGGGGTCGCTTCGAATGGAATTGTTAGGGCACAATTCTTAGTAGCTCTCGCATAACCAGGCAGTGTTCATGACCAAGACGGGCATGATAAGACGATATGAACAAGTTAGGGAGAGTCTTGTGAGAATGTATATTTTCGTCTACACAAAAGGCAGTTCAGTTCAAGGACATCGTGTCTACTGACTGCTAGGAGACTAAGTGTGCTTCTCAAGGAAAGGTCCAAAGGCTAACGCCTACCTATCCTTTGCAAGACTTAACTATTGAACATTTATCGAAATTTTGTTGTGTTTTCGATCGATCTCTATTCATGTGGGGGATTGTTAGAAAATTTTGGACACATATAATTATATATTTAATTATATATAAATAATGTTTGGTATGTCCAAAATGTAGTTGTGGTGAATGAGATATCGACTCTCAAAGAGGGGTGTATGAAACAAAGAAATAAAACAAATGAACTAGTGGGAACTTGAACATATCCACGCTCGTTTCTCGGGTTTCATGGGAGTTCAATTTTGCCACTCGGTTTTTTGCGCCTTGATTAAGTGGAAGTATTCAAATAATAATATTAATAATATTATTTATATTTTTAATGTTTGTCTTTAAAATAAATTTGAATGAGTGGTTTCATTTCTTTGTAATGATCTGTAATGAATATGATAATGACATTTATGATTGTCATTAACATATGAACCAAATTCTATTATAAATAGAACGTGTATGGTACATTTGTAAACACACCGAAACACACTCTTCTCCTACTTCTAAGAAATCGCAGCTTTGTTTCTAAGAAAACACTCTTAACTTCGGTTAATGTTCTGGCTTGGATTATCTCCGGTAGTGTAAAACTACTCGGTTGTTTTACCCTGGGAAATAGACAACGAATCTATTTTAAGGGGATCATGAATTTCGCGAGACTCAACCAAAGTTCAAAAATAGCCTATGGTCACAGTTTTTCAAAACCAACATTGCCACAGTTTGACTTGTTTGTGTGGCTAAAGGCCACGAATAATGTTCTAATGTTATTTTAGCCACATTTAACTCCAAAACTATAACAATCTCAAATTAGATTCGAACACTTTAGCCACAATTTAACATAATAAAGGTGTCCATTGCTAGCTACAATCACGTAGTGTGGCCAAATGTCACACTTTTCGTCATGGTTGTTTGTTAAAATGTGACATTATTTTGTGATATTTATTATGTGAGACGAGAGACACATATTTAGTCACATGAATCAATTGCTTGTGTGTCCAAAAGTTGTGTTTATTAGCCACATGAATTCATTGTTGTTGAAAGCTAGTATATAGCCACGATCTTTATTTTGTGTATCATGTGGCTATAAGACAATTAATAGCCACTTAAATTTTTGTGCATGTGTGGCTATATGATGGATATGTGCCACACCCTAAAACATAGTCACGATAAATCTAAAATTACATGTGGATATAACATAAACAATAGCAATGGAAATAGTAAAATTAGAAGTATGTATTTATAACTAAGTTAAACACGATTTTAATTGACTATGTATGTGTGTCGAAAAGTAATAAATTGTCACATTAATGATGTTAAATATCGCTAAATGTTATCAGATGTCACATGTGTTAAAGAATGATGTGACTAAAGCACAAACAATAGCCATGATTAACTTTATGTGTGTAACTACTAGTAAGGGAGAAGGTAGTACAAGTATAGTTGAGCATATATGTTTATTAGCCACATGAATTCGTTGCTGTTGTCACGTTAATGGTGTTAAATATGACTAAACATTATCAAAAGGTCACATGCGATAACAACTTATGTGGCTAAAAATAACCAATTGTCACAGTTTAATTGACTACGAATGTGTATCTGCAAATTACCAACTGTCACATTAATTGGTTAAAATATGGCTAAATATTATCCCACATTGGTATTTGTAAGAAAGTGGAAGAATTAGTTTCCCTATAAAAACAAGGGGCTTCAACACTCTTAAAAATATTAAAGCGTGACATCTTTAAGTCCTTTGGTTTAACCCGAGTGTTAACTAGGGTTCTACTATTACCGGTTGGCTTTAACCGGTCTAGTGTTTGCCGGTGATTTTAAGCAATCAAACCGGTTGAATGTTCGAGTCACAGTTTAACCAGTTAGACCGACCAGTCTATACTGATTTTTAAAGATTTGTAAATGTATGTCCTTATTATACTTTTAGTTATTGTTTGAGTAAGTCTAAAAGGTATATATTGGTCATAATAGACATATATTTGTGTGACTAAATAATAGCAAGCGCCACTATAAAAATAAATTCATGTAACCATTGGTTGAACAATAGACACACAAAAAATAAAAAATGGGTGTCTATAAACAGTTTACGGCCACATTATAAGTTAGAATGCATGATTATCACAACAGATTTTCTTCTTTAATAGCCACACTTTTAGGCTACGGCTACTATTTTTCGGTTACTACAACCACTAAATTTAAATGTAGCCATACATTGCCTTAAATGACACGACCTTTGGTCACATTATTAGTGGAAAAAAAATTAGTGACTAAAGGCATATTGTCACAGTTTTGTAGTGTGACCATTGTTCATTTTTGTACTTAAACCGTTGTCACTTGTTTGTTCTATTTATTTGTTTCAATCTATTGTAAACATTTTCGTCAATTTCACTTATTGTAATTGTATTTTATTAATGAAAAATGATATTAGCTCCTACAGTATCCATAGTGATTTTGATCACACCAGTTTCAAGCCTTATTTCCATACTATCCGGATTAATTTTGTCTACAATATAATCCTAGTTTTGACGGAATACCATCTACTTTAAAATCCAGCGTTTGTTTAAAGCCAATACGAGACAAACATGCTTTTTGTGAAGCATTCAGATTACAAACAACACTCCACAAAGTTCTGGGGCTAGATCTGGTTCGTAACACGACAAACACTTTATGTCCGTACTACTACTTGCATTTGTCTTTTTGTTTGTAGTCTTGTATACTGTAAAAAAAATATAGTTAATGAGAGTATGTTTACCACTAGTACAAAAATGAACAATGGTCACACAACAAAACTGTGACCATATGCCTTTAGTCACTCAATTTTTTTCCCACTAAAAGTGTGACCAAAGGTCTTGTTATTTTAGGCAACATACGGCTACATTATATTTAGTGGTTGTATTAACCGAAAAACAGTAGCCATAGTAGGGATGGGATATAGAACCGAAGAACCGTACCCGGACCCGTACAGAACCGGACCCGGAACCGGTTGGAACCGGATTGCTAAATATCGGGTCGGGTATCGGGTCCAACTTTTACATGAAATCGGGTCTCGGGTATTTCGGGTATGGGTCCATCGGGTATGGAACAAATCGGGTCTAGACCCGGAATCAAAAATTAATTAACTTTTTTATAACCCTAATTCATATATCCCTATTTAATATAATAATATAGCCGTCAATTACCCTAACTTTTTCAATCGTCAACTCCATTATTCGAGATACAACAAGTGAGGGGCAGGTATGTTTTCTACTTTCATGAGTTTCATCAATTAAATATGCATTAAACTACATTTATTATAAACCTCATGCGCAATGTTAATTTTATGTGTATATTTATAAATTAAATATTGAATTAAAGTCTGTAAACCCAATGCGTGATGTTAATCCATGCGTAATGTTAATTAAAGTCTATAAACCCACTGCGTGAAGTGTAGTATAATCAATAATGCAGTAAGATTGTGTTGACAACTAAAAACAACTAAAAACAATTAAAATTGAAATCTCTGCATCATCATAAATCTCTTCATCATCATAATTCCATGTGTAATGTTAATTACTGTATATTTTTGTAACATTTAGTATACATATTTTCTTGTGAAGAGTGATGAAATCTAATTGGGTACATGAAGATGAAGAAGATACACAAGTAAGTTCTCTAAAAAAAAAGTTATTGTTGTGTTTTTATTTTACAGTAAGTGGAATGTAGAAAACAAAGGCCTAATATGTTTTAATTATGTTTATGTATGTGTTTGTTTTGTGATGTAGATTGATGATGGTGAAGACTTTGTTGACGATACCCAACAACAAAACAAAGATGAGCCAGAAAAGAAGAGAAAGATAGGGAAAATAAGGGCCCGTTGTTGGACATTCTTTAAAGAACTTAAGCCTAATAACATTCGACACGGGGAGTGCAATTGGTGCCATTCAGTTATCAGAGCCGATGGAGTTGCCGGTACATCTAATTTAAATAAGCACATCCGTAACTGTAAGGAAAACCCTGACAAAAAGAAAAATCAAACCACTTTACAATTTAATAAAGAACCAAATGGGGAGGGTAGTGTTAACACTTGGAAACATGATGATAAAAGAATTAAAAAGGCAATGACAAACTTGTTTGTGGTGGGTGGACTACCCTTTAAATTTGTTGAAAACGAGGCATTTATTGAGTTTACAAATGCTCTCAACGGAAAGGTGGTAATGCCTAATCGGAAAAAAAATTTCAAAAGATGTGAGTCTTTTTTTATCTTGAAGAAAGAAACAAGTTGATAACATTCTTAGCTAATCCCCTCAACACGGTTCATTTGACCACAGACTCGTGGACTAGTGATTGTCAAAGGGTGAACTAAATGGTGCTTACTGCACATTTTATTGATCATAATTGGGTGATGCACAAGAGAATCATCAACTTTAAACCATTAGATAGTCATCGGGGGGAAGACGTAGGTCAAGAAATACTAAAATGTATTCAAGGTTGGGGAATAAAGAAGGTCATGACTTGTACAGTTGATAATGCAAGTTCTAATGACAAAGCAATGGAGTTTCTTAAAAATAAATTATCTAACTTGTACAATGAGGGCAAACACTTCCATATTAGATGTATGGCACATATTCTAAATTTAGTTGTTAAAGATGGGATGAATGTAAACACCTCTAGTGTTAAATGTTTACAAAAGGCAGTACGATATATTAGAAACTCAACACAAAGGATTGCTAGATTCAAAGCTTGCATGAAAGACTGCGAGGTGGAATCAAAAAAAATTTTGTGCAACGATTGTCCCACTCGTTGGAACTCCACATACGGCTATTAAAGATCGCAGTATATTTAGAAGAGGTTTTCTACAAGTATGAAGTTGAAGGTAATTACTTATTCAATTTCATTCCTTTATTTTTACATAACTAACTTTATATATTTTGATAGACCCATCCTTCTCGCGAGATATGGCAACCCCCGTGCATGAAGATTTTGTTGCTTGCAAAGGAATGGTTGAATTCCTTGAGAAATTCAAGGTTAAAACTGACCTAGTATCAACAGTTACAAAACCGTTGGCACATCAGTTTTTTGCAGAGATATGCGATGTGTACCAACATATAAAGGAGTGGGGGGGATAAACCCCAATTTTGTTTGATGGGGGAAGAAATGCTAACTAAATATGACAAGTATTGGGGCAATATAGAAAAACTGAATGATTACATGTACTTTGTGGTCATACTGGATCCACGAATGAAAAATGAGTTTCTTCAACATTCCTTTGAGACGTTGATCGAGATGAAGGTGACGGAAGAAAAACCCTTGTCCAAATTAGAGATTACTTCGAAGGCTGAATCTCTAGTAGAAGATATTGGAAAGAGGCTCAAGAACTTTTTAATGATTACAGAGAACGGGTAGACACTACCGATTCTAACATGTCATTTGAAACTCGTGACAGTCAAGATGAGGTGTACGTTGACGACGGAAATGACTTCCTGGGTCAATATTTTGTTAAATCAGGGAACGTATCGACTTCAACTGAAACAGAGTTAAAAAAATATTTGAATGAGAAGCCAATTCCAAATGTTAAGAGCTTTGATATTTTAGATTGGTGGAAAAATAATGCATCTCGTTACCCAATTGTCTCACGAATGGCGAAAGGTATAATTTAACTTATTTGTATAATTTATGTATATAACTTATTAAAATTTGGCACTTTATATAACTTATTTGTTAGATGTTTTGGGCATTCAAATATCTACCGTGGCATCCGAATCAGCTTTTAGTACAAGTGGCCGTGTACTTGATCCTTACCGAACAAATTTGGCGCCAACTATAGTAGAGGCCTTAGTTTGCACCCAAGATTGGGTAAGGAAATCACGGAAGCCAATTATGGACAACATCGAAGACATTTTTAAAGATGATGATGTCACTAAAGGTAAAGATTTCATTTTTATTGACAAAATTTTGATTGTGTACTCACTTTTACATTTATATTTTCGGTATAATTTAGATTTGGAAGACGCGATACGCAATCGAAATGGAAAAGGGAGAATGCCGATAGAGATCGAGTAGTTAGTTAATATTTGGTTTTATGAAAAATGACAATTGGGTTTGTAATGATATTTATTTTAGTTGGTATTTGGTCATGTAGTTGACGTTTAATTGGTATGCGAACAAGTTGTGGTTTGATTTGCTATGCGAAAAACTATGTACTTGGAATTTGTTTTGTCATAATACTAATGGTAGTATTTGGTTTATGTTTATTCCACGATTGTTAATTGTGGAACATTTGAATATTAAATGTATAAACTAACAAATGTGATGCTAACTACCAAAACCGGCACTAATTACTATTTCGGTTCCAATCGGGTCTATACCCGATTTACCCGAACCGTACCCGGAACCGAACCGGAACGGGATTCTGTAAAACGGGTCGGTTCTCGGGTCTACTAATCCTCCTAAATCGGGTCTCGGGTATTTCGGGTATGGGTCCATCCGGGTCGGGTCCGGACCCGATTCCATCCCTAAGCCATAGCGTAAAAGTGATGCTATTCGGGAAGAAAATTTGTTCTTGTAATCATGCATTCTATCGTAGTGTGTGGCCGTAAACTCTTTGTACACAAATATTTCTTATTTTTTGGTGACAATTGTATAGCCAATAGTTACACGAATTTATTTTAATTGTGGCGCTTGTTATTATTAGTCACAAAAGTATATGCTTATTGTGAATATAATGTTCCTTTTAGACACATAAAATTACTCAAATAGTGGCAAAAAGTATAATAAGGACATACAATTACAAATCTTAAAAAAAACAGGGCTAGAGCGTTTTGTGTAACCAATTGAATTGTGACTCAAATACACAACCGGTTTGATTTTTAAAATAACTGTAAAAAACTTGATCCGTCAAAACCGACCAATAGTAGTAAAACCCTAGAAAAAACGAGGGTTAAACCGTGAAAGACTTAAGGGTGTCAAACTTTACCTTTTCCAAGAGTGTTGGTGTCCCCTTCTTTTTATAATAAAAATAATTCTCCAACTTTCTTACAAATAGCAATGTGGGCTAACTTTAGCCACATTTAAACATATTAACTTGACGAATAATTATTTATAGTCACACGTACATAGTCAATTAAACTATGACAATACTTTACTTTTAGTCACATAAATTGTTATCACATGTCACATTTGATAATATTTAGTCATATTTAACACTATTAACGTGAGAACAACAACGAACTCATGTGGCTAATAAACATATATGCTCAACTAGACTTTATCATCTTCTCTCTTAGTAGTGGTTACACATAAATTTTATCATGACTATTGTTTGTCCTTTGGCCACATAATTCTTTGTAACATGTGACCTCTGATAACATTTGGTCATAGTTAACATCATTAATGTGACAATTTATTACCTGTAGACACATATCTATAGTCAATTAAACGGTGGTTACAAACTAATTATAGTGACATATATTAGTTTTACAATTATCATTGATATTGTTTATGTTATAGCCACACACAATTATAGTGACTATGTTTTAGGGAATGACAAATATCAATCATATGGCCACACAGACAAAAAAAATTAAGTGGCTATATAGCGACATGACACACACAATAATGATTGTGGCTTTATACTACCTTTCAACAACAATGAATTAATGTGGCTATTAATAACATCAATGTTGAGTTTAGTTACATCAAACCCAAACATGGATGTTTGACAACTTAAATTTTCTTACTAGTTGCGGATGTTTTTTTCCCTTATGCCCCTTCATTGTACGTGTAATCACGGTTTCTTTTTCTTCCACTCCTTCTAACTCCTACAACACAGAGTACACACCGAATACAAACATATTAAAAAACGCCATTTATTAAATAGAAGAAACTATGTTCATGAATTTAATACCTTTTAACGCCCACTCATCTCAGCCATCCAAATTTTACTTCGACGGACCAGATAGAGATTCGTGGTTTCAGTTGGTTCTGTTCATATAATAGGTTCTGTATATATATATAGAACTGGGATCCTGTGAGGACTCCAAAAGCGGTGAGAACTCGCGAGGACACCTCAAAAACAATCCAAAAAATTCCGAAAAATATATATATAACTCCCAATGATTATTACGACATTTGACCAAAAAAAAATTTTAAAAAAAATTATGATCTACTTTTTTTTGCGGATCATAACAATGATCCATATTTTTTTTGTGGATCATTATTACGATCCATATTTTTTTTGGGATCATTTTTTAGAATTATTTTTTTTTGGATCTTATATGCTGCGATTTTAATGTTAAAAAAAGAAAGTTTTTGAAAAAAGTTAGTTTTTGATCATTTTTATAGTTTTTTTTGGAGTCCTCGCAGTCCTCACCGGGAAAAATGTCCTCACTGGATCCGGACCCTATATATATATATATATATATATATATATATATATATATTATGTGGATCATGAAAGAACTTAGCTTATTTGAAAAAGTTAAAGAAGCAATTAAGAACATTGATTTAATTAAAATATATAAAGGCATTTAAGGGTATTATTGTCATTTTTCCACCCCTTCACAAGATATGTACGTGGTTTCTAATTTCCCCCAATTCATCATCTTCTCCCCCATCTCTCCTGACATGAACCTCCATATGAACCAGAAGAGAACCTCAACTCCTTAATCGAAATCACATGATCAAGTAGATTCAGGTAAGTGACATCTTTTATTTTTCGATTTCTATTTCTTTTATTACTGTATTTGTATCTTAATTTTGTTTATCATCTCATAATTTTGATTTCTCCCATACTAGCAGAACCCCATAAGAACCAAAATCCCAACTCTTTAATCCAAATCACATGATCAAGTAGATTCAGGTAAGTAACATCTTCTAATTTTCAATCTCTATTTCATTTATTAATCTATTTCATGTGATTTCAAACACGATTTCTCCTGATTTCCCGTGTTCAATCAGATCCAGTTCACATGATTTTCCTCTTCAATCTGCTCTATATCGAACAACTTAAATACGAACAATTCTGGGTGGTATTGCTCCTCAATCAGATCAAGGTAGGTCACAGATGTTCTAATTTGATGCAACTAATTTGGAATTAATGCAAATTGATGGAATTAATGGATATGCAATTTTTTTGGAATTAATTCAATTTTTTTTAAATACAAACTGATGGAATTAGCTTACACAAACATTTTAACATCAATTGGAACACAGATATACATAAATTTTAAACATTTATTTGATGATTGGAATTTGCATTTCCATTTTCATCTGAAATTTTAAAGAGATAACTAGAATTTGCATTTGCATTTGCATTTTGATATTCATTTTCATTATACCTAGTTATTTCCCGAAATTCATCTGCATTTGCATTTTCATTTTCAGTGTGTGTAGTTATTTTCTGAAGTTTCATCCTATTTATAGTTTTTTATTTATTTTTTTTTTATAGATTTGATCGTGTTCCAGTTTCTCTTCAATTTGGTTTCGAAAAATGCAAATGGTGGAATTGCTACTCTTAAGATTTTTAGGTGTTCTAAGCATGGTAAGAATGTAAACAGTAGTAAATTTGTGGACACTTTGAAAGTTGAAAATGACGTGAATTTGTCTAAGGAAATTAATGTTGGAGATAGTGACAACTATGATCCGCATAATATTAGTTTTCTTTTGTTATCCTTTTATATTCTTACTAAATGTAGTTAAGCACACTTTTGCATTTGACTTTTCATTGTATCTAGTTATTACCTAAAGTTTTAAATATTGCGTATGGTTCAAATACTAGCATTCACATTTGCATTTTCATACTTGCAGATGCGCTTTTATTTTATGTAGTTATTCCCTGAAATTTTACATGGTATCAAATATTGTCAGTTGCATTTATATTTTCATACTTGCATTTGCAATTGCACTTTATTTAGTTATTCCCTGAATTTTAAAATATTTATTTTGTTTCAAATACTAGTATTTACATTTGTATTTTTATACGAACAGTTGCATTTTCATAATTATAGTTGCATTTTCATTTTTTGTAGTTTTTTTTAGCGTCGCCAAATCTACTCAAATTTGTCCATAGGGGGACTTGAACCCATGACTAATAGATTATGGGTAACACCTTACACCTTACTCCAATACCACTAGGCTACAAATCTTTGGCATTTTACATACTGGTTCGGTTTCAAATAATGTTAGCATTTGTATTTTCATAATTGCATTTGCATTTTTGTAATTGCATTTGCATTTTCAGTTTATGTAGTTCTCCCTACACTTTTAAATACTAGTTCTATTTCAAATATTATTTTGAATATTGGCATTCACATTTTCATACTTGCAACTTGCATTCGTATTTTCATTACATATAGCTTGTTTGTAATTTTTGTTTTTGTTTACCTTTTAATGTATCATGAACATTTGATGAAATTTTATGTACCTATACTTGTTTTTATTGAATATTAATATCAATTCAAATAAGTTCAAACAAAAACAAAAATAATAAAAATCTAGATTACTTCTACGACTATCTATTAATCCCTATCAACAATAACCAACCAACCACGAATAAGTTTGAACACACAATAAACCTTGAAAATATATTTAACCACCTAAAAAGAACGAACCACTTAAATCTAGCAATCCATATGATTAAAAAAACAACCAACCATCTAGTGTATATTTATACATGAAAACCTATTTAGTTAGGACAAAACCATCTTTTACCGATTCCTACTTAGTCTAACATAATTCTCACTTCCGCAAATTGTGTGTTAAACTCTTGGGTTCTGTCCAATATCGTTTCAAAATCTTTGTATGTTCATCATTTGCATTTTCACCTCTTGTCCTACCTCTGCATTTTCAACCCTTTCGACATTTTCATTTGCATTTTCATCATTCATATTCTTTTTTTTTTCTTTAACATTTCGTTTATTGTCACAAAGTCGTCATCTTCATCATCAGCATCCGTTTCTTCAGAATCTGTAATGCAAACATTACATATAATACTTTTTGCAATAAGAGAATGAATCGTCACGCATACATAAACACTTTCATTTTAAAGACAATTATTATTGGTTTTAAAACAAATTCTTAGACTCTAATAAATGAAAATGCTTACATCATAAGTCTTATGCATTTTCACATTGTTTTTTTATACATTTTTCCTTTCTAGACACAAAAATGCAAATGCATATACACATACCTATTCTATGTTATAGTTCATACTCATTACACGCAAAACAGACTTCTTTTTTACTTCATATTTCATACACACATAACATGAAACTACCATTATAAGAACCTACAATTGCTGCAATTAAATTCATTCAATTACAATTTACAAAGCAGATTCAAAATACCATTAGATCAAGAATATATATATATATATATATATATATATATATATATATATATATATATATATATATATATATATATATATATATATATATATATATATATATATATATATAGTGAAGGGCTAGTTACAGAACCCGTTTTAGGCTACAGAACCCGTAGAACTCAATCTAAACCATTAGATTATAAATTAACGGTTAAGATCAATTGTTATATTTTTGTAAGTAAATCTAATTATATTTTTGGTAAAATTAAATGAAAAGGGTAAAAGAGGAATTTTGCAAAAAAAAACGTCCACCCTTAATATTAGGCACACTCTCTCTCCGATGGTTATATCTTTCTCTCTCCCCTGTTAACAATTCCAACCCTAATTACATATCTTCAAAAACTCAGCCGCCTAAACTCTTCTGCGTCGGAGGTGCAGCCAACAACAACATACTTTCCGCCGTCTCTGTTTCTCCTTCGATTCACCATCAACGATCAAACCAGGGAAATCTAAACCACCATAATTCCTATCGAAGGTCAAAGAGGGACAACAATCTGGATATGGGTTGCTATGGATGAAAATCAATTTGAGAGTAATTAAACCAGCGGTATGTTTCTCCGGCATCAAAATTTATTGGGGAGGTTTTTCTGTATTTTGAATTATTTATTGTAGTGAGTATCTTTTTTATTTAATTCCAAAGGTAAGAAACAATTGGAGTCAACATACATGTATCCACGTATCTTTTTGTTTATTCATACATAATTCTACTAAAAAAATTATTATTAAAAGTACAGTTCCGTTTTTTTGGTTGTGAACGTTGATGCATAATTCTAATTGGGCTCTAAATTTGTGTAGGTGATAATCCTGGAAGTTGTGAAAGCAAGACTCAAACGTATTGTGCACAAGCAGTAGCTTGCAAATTTCGATTATGCAATTAGAAATATGAAGTGGTTGACCAAATTGGATGGCAGTTGTAACATTGATGCATATGTTCATCGTTTACATATGTGTTGTCGATTTTAACATTAGTGTTGATTTTAACCAAATTGGATGGCAGGTGTAACATTAGATTTTAACATTGATTTTTACATATACAACCATATATGTATATATACATATATAATAAGACCATATATATTATATAGAATATGGATCGAGAAAGAAGTGATGTTATTTAGAGAACTTAAAGAATCAATTAGAAGCATTGATGTAATTAAAATATTCAAGGATACTTAAGGGCATGATTGTGATTTTAACCCCTCTTACAAAAACATAAACCCTCCTTTTAAAATTTTCCTCATTCTTGGTGTGTGTGTGTTACCCCCCTCCACGCAGCTTCTGCATGCTCATAAGTAGCTGAAAATCAATGATCGACATCTCATATTTCGAATAATCTACGCATGTCCATCAATGGAGCATCTCTAAGTACCGTTTTGTACTTACACCAGCTGCTCCAATTCAAATATGTACCAATTTAAACCCTAAATCAGGTAAAAACCCTAAATCATCTCCTTACGAGCCCTAAATCAGCTTTTAGATGATCCCTAAATGGTTAAATCAGGTCTTATATGAGATTCATTTCAATTTCTTCCGATTTCTACTCCTTTCAATTTCTTCATGGGATTCATGATTTAGCTAAATATCTCTAAATTCTTCTTTAATGTCTACCGAATCAGATTTCGAATTGGATCCAGAATTGCATAGTGATGGTAATTTGTCGATTTCGATACCTTTTTTTATATAAATAATGTTTAGTTGAATGTTTAAGATGATGTGCTTGAGTATGATATGATGAATTAGTCTAAGTAATTAATTTGTGCGTATGATATGCTATTAATAAATATTTAGATTTGTTTTTGTAGTTTTTGTTATAAATATGTTTAATATGATGAATGATTTTTCTAAGTGGTTTATATGTTGAAATCAATGTTCATTTGCTAACTTTGAGGTTGGTGAAAAAGAATAATCACAATTCATTTGCAATTTAGTTTATATGTATTTGTTTTACTGATTTGAAATTGGGGAAGATGTTGAAATCAATGTGTATTTGCATTTGTGTTTAGTTATATTTGTTTTGATGCTTTTGGTATTGGGGAAGATATTGAATCAATGTTCAATTGCATTTTCATAATTTTATCTATTATATTTGTACGGATTATTCGTATGTCTTTTTTAGTATTGTAATTTTTGAAGATAATGAACCATTTTTCTTATCAATTTTCTCAGTTTTGTTGTTTCCTTGTTTTCTTATTTGTTATTTTGAATCATTTAATTTTTAGCATTGGGCAAATTTAGGATACATAATTCTGCATTTTCATTTTCATATTTGCAGTTACATTTGGATTTTCATTATAATTAGTTATTCCTGAAATTTTTAAAAACTGTTTCAAATACTAACATTCGCATTTTCATAATTGCAATTGCAGTTTCATTTGAATTTTTATTTGATGTAGTTGTCTTTAACTTGTAACAGCTGTTTTGAATACTTATTTTTGCAATTACATTTGCATTTGCATTTGCATTTTCAAACTTGCACTTGCATCTTTATTTGCATCTTCATTATACCTAGTTATTCCCTAAAAATATAAAAAAATGTTTGAAATATTGAAATCTGCATTTTTATTCGTGTAGTTGCATTTTCATTTTATTGTAGTTATTTTATAAAGTTTCACCCTTTTTGTAGTTAGATTTTGTTTATATTCCAACTTCTTTTCAAATAGGATTAAATAAATATCTACTCTTGGTGATAAGCATTGGGTTCCTAATGTTCTTAATACTAAAAGGCCTCTTAATGGTATGCAATTTCTTGGTGGGTTGTTTATAATGCTTCTCTAACGAAATGTCAACGATATGAAAGATTTAGACTTCTATGAAAGTTATGAAAGTGTGGTTACTGGTTAGTTATGAACCAAATAATATTCGAACTTGTCCAGAAAAGAAAAAAAAATTAGAGGATTCAAAGAAGAAAATGTAAGGAACAGATGATGATGCAAGATTTTCTCGAGTGGCACATTAGATATATGTTTTGTTCACGTCTTATATTCTTAGCAAATTTAATTAAACGTATTTTCGCATTTCCATTTTCATTGTAACTAGTTATTCCCTGAAATTTTAAATATTGGTTATGTTTCAAATATTGGCATTCACATTTGCATTTTCATGCTTGCAGTTGCATTTTCATTTTATGCAGTTATTCGCTGAAACTTGACATTCTGGTACTGTTTTAAATATTTTCATTTGCATTTTCTTATTATCTGTTGCAGTTGCATTTTCATACTTGCAGTTGCATTTTCATCTTATGTATTTATCCCTGATATTATACAGTCTGCTTCTGTTTTACATATTGTCAGTTGCATTTACGGTTTCATATTGCCAGTTGCATTAGGATTTTCATATTGTAAGTTGCATTTACATTTCATATTGTCAGTTCCATTTGCATTTTCATAGTGTCAGTTACATTTGCATTTTCATACTTACTGTTCCATTTCATTATACGCGGTTATTCCCTGTAATTTATAATCGCAATTGCATTTGCATTTTCATAATTGCATTTGCATTTTGATTTTAGTTCATTATTCCAAGTTTTTATTTTCCTTTTCATGTATCATTAACACTTCATAAAGAATGTACATGCACTTTCTCTGTCCACTACGATAATCAATAAAAAGAAAAATCAAAATAATAACACACCATAAAAACAACCAACTATCAGTAATTCATTTTCATGTATCATGAACACTTGTAATTTAAATTATAATAAATATAAAAAATCTAAACAATTACATTCTAGATCTGTTTTACAATTATTCATCATCCATATCAACAATAATATTCGAATCACCTAAAAAACAAATAATCACATAGAAACAACCAACCATCTATGCTTGTACTCAGTTCTCTACTCGTTCTTCTTTTACCATCCTTACGAACCCTTGATTGCATCGTAGCCCATCTTGTAAAATTATGAGATTTTGCACTTTTATCCACTGCCAAAATGTAAATGTGGAAACATCTATAAACAATCCAGTCATACTTCAATTACACAAAATATCTAAAACAATCCATCAAAAGTAGTGCATGAAATTACATAACAACAACAATATTCTAAATACATAAACCTTTGGGTGTTTCAGTTCCGGAACCGGACCGAACTAGTAAACCCGAAAACTGAAAATTTGAAAAATCAAGAACTGAGAACCTGGACGAATTACCGATTTCGGTTCCGGTTTGGGTCGGTTCAAATAATTTTTGAGGATAGAATCGGTGGATCCAAAATTTGCAATTTGACAGTAACATATTGGTATTCAAAAGCTTGCAACCATCTATGATAAAATATAGTGAAGAAAAATAAGTCGAAAGTGACAAAGTCCAAAATGTTGAATTGGAATCAAAGTAGACAACAATTTTTAAATTTTAAACAATAAGATTATCTGTTGTAATAAATGCTATTGAAATTCCAATAATGTGCATGATACTGCTATTGTGGCCAGAATTTTAGCCTTTTTAATTATGTTCTTAAAATTCTAGGCTATTGAAATCATAGTTAATGATGTGCACTATACAAACTATATCTCCTAACTACATTGATTCGCTCATGAAATAAATCTAGGGATGTGTGCTACTAGTTGCCAAACACATACTAAGAAAATAAAACTAAGTTACAGCTTTTAAAACACATTCACATACGGGCGATTTCATAGTTGAAAGGGCGATTTCAACAAAGAATAGGATTTCGAGAAACATGTGATGAACGAAGAGGACACAAATGAGTAAGTACATTTACAGTATTATGTAAGAAATGTTATTTGATTTTGTCGAATTCCAATCTGCTCGTATGTAGTAATACTGCTCCCTTTTTTTTGAAAAATTGGAGCAATTATATGACTTCGATGTCAAATCTCACATTCTAGGAATAGAATTTGATGTGTATTTTGACATTCTGATTGAAATCCTACACTGGTGTGCCTTCGTTTGTGAGAGAGAGATAATCTCCGTTTTCATTTGTGAGAGAGATAGAATTTCCATTTGAAACCCTAAAATGCCTTGACTTCAACAACGTAATTGTTGTTTGCTGATAGACCGACACTTTTACAATAGACCGGCACTTGTATATGTACATTTATATGTATATTTTACGAAAATGCAACCCTTTTCTAGCTTCTTTAAATAAGGATGCTTCTTTCTTGATCCATATTCTGTACATATATATACGGTATGTATATGCATTTTCTTAAACGAAAATGTAAGTTCGGATATGAAAATGCAAATGCAAGTTAGGTAAAATGCATGTGTATATATATATGTATGTATGCATATATACTGGGCATTAATATGCATATATATATATGGCACAAATATATATGTAGACAATGGTTAATGCGAGAACCATTAATATTGCGAGAAACTGCGAGAACAACTTTTAAGCCATTAAATTAAGAGATCAATGGTTGAGCTGGACGATGGCGATTTTGTAAATAATTGAAAGTTTAAAGCCAAATAGATAAGGGCTGGGAGGGTATAATGGTAAAAGAAACACAACTAATTAAAGTATAATAATGGGAGGATTTAGAGATTTTAGCATACGTTCCTTTTATAGCTTTATGGTCAAAGATTACATGGCTTTAATAGCTCAAAAAATTAATGTGGTGGTTTTAAGAGCTCAAAAAAGAAAGACACGAAGATAATGGCGAGAGTGAAAATGTAATGGCTTCAAAAGTCAAGAATTTTTCCAGATCTGTGATTTCAAGTAATCTCCTTTCGTGTGTTTTTGTGTGTGGTGGACCTGTATGAACACATTATAATCATTTGTTCATTATGTTCATTATGTATATTTGTACTTTTGTTCATTAGTGAATCTGTAAAATTTGTATATTGGTGAACACATTTTTCATCTTAGATGTGGTTTGTTTATAAAAGATATAGTTATTTGTTTCTTATGTATATTTGTTCATTTGTACATTTGTTCATTAATGAATTTGTAAATTTTGTACGTGATCACATTTTTCGGTTAAAACATTTTTCAAATCTAGTGAAGAAATTTTTCGTTAACAATTATCCGGTGACGATATTTGGTGAATACAATTTTCTGGCGGAATTAGTCAAGTTCTTGTCAACTAAAATATGGAAAATATTAATTATATTGATTTAGTTGATTTAATTAAAAAACCAAAAAGTCCATAATACCCCTTACATTTAAAAATCTAATAAAATGAAATGATTGGTCATAAAGTGGTTCTCGCATTTTGTCGCAATTATAATGGTTCTCGCATGAACCATCATCTATATATAAATATATATATATATATATATATATATATATATATATATATATATATATATATATATATATATATATATATATATATATATATATATATATATATATATATATATATATATATATATATATATATATATATATATATATATATATATATATATATAGGGGTGAATTATTTTCAGAACCAATTAAGGCTACAGAACCAACAGAACTCATTCTATTGGTTTGCATGGATGTCATTCATGCATGTATACATATATAGGGATGGGATATAGAACCGAAGAACCGTACCCGGACCCGTACAGAACCGGACCCGGAACCGGTTGGAACCGGATTGCTAAATATCGGGTCGGGTATCGGGTCCAACTTTTACATGAAATCGGGTCTCGGGTATTTCGGGTATGGGTCCATCAGGTATGGAACAAATCGGGTCTAGACCCGGAATCAAAATTTAATTAACTTTTTTATAACCCTAATTAATATATCCCTATTTAATATAATAATATAGCCGTCAATTACCCTAACTTTTTCAATCGTCAACTCCATTATTCGAGATACAGCAAGTGAGGGGCAGGTATGTTTTCTACTTTCATGAGTTTCATCAATTAAATATGCATTAAACTACATTTATCATAAACCTCATGCGCAATGTTAATTTTATGTGTATATTTATAAATTAAATATTGAATTAAAGTCTGTAAACCCAATGCGTGATGTTAATCCATGCGTAATGTTAATTAAAGTCTATAAACCCACTGCGTGAAGTGTAGTATAATCAATAATGCAGTAAGATTGTGTTGACAACTAAAAACAACTAAAAACAATTAAAATTGAAATCTCTGCATCATTATATATCTCTTCATCATCATAATTCCATGTGTAATGTTAATTACTGTATATTTTGTAACATTTAGTATACATATTTTCTTGTGAAGAGTGATGAAATCTAATTGGGTACATGAAGATGAAGAAGATACACAAGTAAGTTCTCTAAAAAAAAAGTTATTGTTGTGTTTTTATTTTACAGTAAGTGGAATGTAGAAAACAAAGGCCTAATATGTTTTAGTTATGTTTATGTATGTGTTTGTTTTGTGATGTAGATTGATGATGGTGAAGACTTTGTTGACGATACCCAACAACAAAACAAAGAGGAGCCAGAAAAGAAGAGAAAGATAGGGAAAATAAGGGCCCGTTGTTGGACATTCTTTAAAGAACTTAAGCCTAATAACATTCGACACGGGGAGTGCAATTGGTGCCATTCAGTTATCAGAGCCGATGGAGTTGCCGGTACATCTAATTTAAATAAGCACATCCGTAACTGTAAGGAAAACCCTGACAAAAAGAAAAATCAAACCACTTTACAATTTAATAAAGAACCAAATGGGGAGGGTAGTGTTAACACTTGGAAACATGATGATAAAAGAATTAAAAAGGCAATGACAAAATTGTTTGTGGTGGGTGGACTACCCTTTAAATTTGTTGAAAACGAGACATTTATTGAGTTTACAAATGCTCTCAACGGAAAGGTGGTAATGCCTAATCGGAAAAAAATTTCAAAAGATGTGAGTCTTTTTTATCTTGAAGAAAGAAACAAGTTGATAACATTCTTAGCTAATCCCCTCAACACGGTTCATTTGACCACAGACTCGTGGACTAGTGATTGTCAAAGGGTGAACTATATGGTGCTTACTGCACATTTTATTGATCATAATTGGGTGATGCACAAGAGAATCATCAACTTTAAACCATTAGATAGTCATCGGGGGGAAGACGTAGGTCAAGAAATACTAAAATGTATTCAAGGTTGGGGAATAAAGAATGTCATGACTTGTACAGTTGATAATGCAAATTCTAATGACAAAGCAATGGAGTTTCTTAAAAATAAATTATCTAACTTGTACAATGAGGGCAAACACTTCCATATTAGATGTATGGCACATATTCTAAATTTAGTTGTTAAAGATAGGATGAATGTAAACACCTCTAGTGTTAAATGTTTACAAAAGGCAGTACGATATGTTAGAAACTCAACACAAAGGATTGCTAGATTCGAAGCTTGCATGAAAGACAGCGAGGTGGAATCAAAAAAAATTTTGTGCAACGATTGTCCCACTCGTTGGAACTCCACATACGAGCTATTAAAGATCGCAGTATATTTAGAAGAGGTTTTCTACAAGTATGAAGTTGAAGGTAATTACTTATTCAATTTCATTCCTTTATTTTTACATAACTAACTTTATATATTTTGATAGACCCATCCTTCTCGCGAGATATGGCAACCCCCGTGCATGAAGATTTTGTTGCTTGCAAAGGAATGGTTGAATTCCTTGAGAAATTCAAGGTTAAAACTGACCTAGTATCAACAGTTACAAAACCGTTGGCACATCAGTATTTTGCAGAGATATGCGATGTGTACCAACATATAAAGGAGTGGGGGGATAAACCCCAATTTTGTTTGATGGGGGAAGAAATGCTAACTAAATATGACAAGTATTGGGGCAATATAGAAAAACTGAATGATTACATGTACTTTGTGGTCATATTGGATCCACGAATGAAAAATGAGTTTCTTCAACATTCCTTTGAGACGTTGATCGAGATGAAGGTGACGGAAGAAAAACCCTTGTCCAAATTAGAGATTACTTCGAAGGCTGAATCTCTAGTAGAAGATATTGGAAAGAGGCTCGAGAACTTTTTAATGATTACAGAGAATGGGTAGACACTACCGATTCTAACATGTCATTTGAAACTCGTGACAGTCAAGATGAGGTGTACGTTGACGACGGAAATGACTTCCTGGGTCAATATTTTGTTAAATCAGGGAACGTATCGACTTCAACTGAAACAGAGTTAAAAAAATATTTGAATGAGAAGCCAATTCCAAATGTTAATAGCTTTGATATTTTAGATTGGTGGAAAAATAATGCATCTCGTTACCCAATTGTCTCACGAATGGCGAAAGGTATAATTTAACTTATTTGTATAATTTATGTATATTACTTATTAAAATTTGGCACTTTATATAACTTATTTGTTAGATGTTTTGGGCATTCAAATATCTACCGTGGCATCCGAATCAGCTTTTAGTACAAGTGGCCGTGTACTTGATCCTTACCGAACAAATTTGGCGCCAACTATAGTAGAGGCCTTAGTTTGCACCCAAGATTGGGTAAGGAAATCACGGAAGCCAATTATGGACAACATCGAAGACATTTTTAAAGATGATGATGTCGCTAAAGGTAAAGATTTCATTTTTATTGACAAACTTTTGATTGTGTACTCACTTTTACATTTATATTTTCGGTATAATTTAGATTTGGAAAAGGGAGAATGCCGATAGAGATCGAGTAGTTAGTTCATATTTGGTTTTATGAAAAATGACAATTGGGTTTGTAATGATATTTATTTTAGTTGGTATTTGGTCATGTAGTTGACGTTTAATTGGTATGCGAACAAATTGTGGTTTGATTTGCTATGCGAACAACTATGTACTTGGAATTTGTTTTGTCATAATACTAATGGTAGTATTTGGTTTATGTTTATTCCACGATTGTTAATTGTGGAACATTTGAATATTAAATGTATAAACTAACAAATGTGATGCTAACTACCAAAACCGGCACTAATTACTATTTCGGTTCCAATCGGGTCTATACCCGATTTACCCGAACCGTACCCGGAACCGAACCGGAACCCGATTCTGTAAAACGGGTCGGTTCTCGGGTCTACTAATCCTCCTAAATCGGGTCTCGGGTATTTCAGGTATGGGTCCATCCGGGTCGTGTCCGGACCCGATTTATGTGCACAGTTAGTCAACCTATGATGTCACATCCAAACTTATAGGACACTCAAGGGTCACACTGGTGAGTGCATGTAACAATCGAGTACTTATGCAATTATGCTCAGAGAGGAATGATTTATAATAATTATTATAAATCAATAAGTATTAAATTAAGATTAACTTATTACTAGATTAGTTTAACTATCTAATTAATACAAGTGTTTATGTATTTACTAGTTGAGTAAATATATAATGTATTAATTATACATTATCCATAATATGATTTATAGCAATTAAATCATATAGTGTTTGGATAATAGTATTATCTAAATTATATAATGTTTATTATATAATTAATTATTAAAAGTATAAAATACAAGTATATATTTCGGTATGTGAATAACGAAATATATAAATGTGTAATACTAGATATTTAATAGTTAAGTGCAATAATAAATAACAAGTTAAAATTTAAGGGTTAGAAATGAAAAATGATAAGTTTAATTGAGAAATGAATCTTAATTAAACTATAAGGGACCTAAGTGAAAGTTCTTCTATTATAAATAGAAGGCTTAGGGTTCCCTTATTTATTAATGATTAACCTAAAACAACCCTAGCCTCTTTTTCCTCCCTCCCCTGGCCGTCGATCTCAAGTACAAGAACACAAGTTTTTGTATTCTTCGTGTTCTTCGAGTATTCAATCAAGGATTCAATCATTACAAGCAACCGTCTAGAAGGTTTCTCGTTTAGCATATATCAAAAAGATTTTTCGCCTCTATTTCCTTTTGTGCGACGAACACACACAACTATGTGTGTGTGTGTTTGAGTAATTCGTACAATTTAATTAACCGCATGTTTAATTATCAGTTTGACTTAAGTTGTCAACGATACCCTTCAATACATACATGCACACATATAGTGATACATACATATATGAATACATACACCGATACATACATTAATACATACGTCAATACAAACATGGATACATAAATACATACATGGATACATAAAGTGATATATACATACAGGGTAAAAATTAGAAATTAATACAAATTAAGACTGATACATACATTGATACACACATAGATACATACATTAATACATATATGGATACATACATAGATGAATACATGGATACATACATACATGGATACATACATTAATACATATATCAATACAAACATGGATACATAAATACATACATGGATACATAAAGTGATATATACATACAGGGTAAAAATTAGAAATTAATACAAATTAAGACTGATACATACATTGATACACACATAGATACATACATTAATACATATATGGATACATGCATACATGAATACATGGATACATACATACATACATGGATACATATAATGATATATACATATAGGGTAAAAATTTTAAATTAATATTTCACCTATATGCATGGCAAAAGCAAACGACATTGTTTTTTTTTACTCAGGAAACTCAATTAAAAGAAAATAAAAAACAATATATATATTTCATGTATAGGGCGACTTGTCATCGCTATAGATTTTAATTCAAACAACATCGTTTTTTCCTCCAGTAACTTTACTAAAAGAAAAAAAACAATTATATATAGTGTATAGGGACGGCATGTCGTCGCCACAGGGGAAAAACAAACGATACCGTTTTCAATCTTCGGCCACTTAATTAAAGCAAATCAATATTATTTATTTTTACTTTTGCTGACGACATGTCGTCGCAATAGGTTTACATCAAAGTGTGTTGTTTTTTTCCTACAAACTGTAACTTATAAAAATCAAAATTAAATTTTTTTTATCCATACCAACTGTTAGTCCCGTGATAAGTTAATTAATACACTTATACGCTTTCACTGGCCAAATAAAAATTAAGGCTACAAGTAGTTTGCGTAATAGCTAAGAAAAAATGCTAACTAAATTACTTGCAAGGAATAGACAATAACAGATACTATCTAAGACAAGTTCTGATCAACAAATGATCAGGCACAAGACCAGATACCTTCGTTACAGAGATTCAATTCTCAAATCATGTACCTAAGGTATTACTGGTTGTATACACTTTGCTCAAAGAATAAAGTCTGAGAATATTTTAGCAGCGTGTAGACTTGTTGGGTGCACACAGAATTCGATCGCTAAGTCCTCAATTTATAGTATTGGGACACGTGGTGCCAAAGGAATGGTCATCGAATCCACGTGTGACAATTCCAATGGTGCAAAGGATATTTCATGCGACGAGCACTACTAACGGAATTCTGACAGTACTTTCTGTCGTCTTGTGATCGCCGATATCTTCTAGAATATTTGCATAGGATTCCCTTTGTCGGCGACACATAACCTTGTGCTTTACTTGTGTCTTTCTGTGACACTGAAACTTCAAGCCTTTGTACGCTTCAGATCGCCATGAGTCTTCGAATACTCATGTTTCTTCAGATGGCATTCAACTTTAGTGCCTTTCACTAAGAGTTTTGCTTAGAGAGGTATATGTTCATATGGTCCAGTTCAACCTGCTACAACTATCTGATCTGTTGCTCAGTATTTGATTCCGCATGGGGAACTGATCGTTGTTTCAGATGGTGATCAGATAGTGTACCTGGGTAGCTGAAATCCGAACTGATAACATTCAGTTACCCGCAATCTGAGGAACTGATCCTCAGATTGTCATCTAACTACTTGCCTTTTGTCTTCATTAAATTTCCTTTAGTGGGGGATGCTTTTCAGCGACCCAACAATCTCCCCCTTTTTGATGTAGACAAATAGTTCGGCAACTCCCCCTGAATATGTGAAGGTTTTATATTTAACCTTGAGTATTTTTCACAATTCAGAAAGTCTTCAACATACCTACAAAATATTACAATAAATGATGACCTGATAAAATCGGATCATACTTCAGTTCAGTGACTCTTATAATTTCTTTTTGAGTTCTTTTCAGATATAGCAATCAATCAACTCAAGTATGTCAAAATAATATCATTATCTGATAAAATTCATTCATTCAGAGCAACAGATAATAAAAAGTAAACTATTCTAAAACACGCAACGATAAAAATAAAGTAGTTTAAGATACAGACAATTGTTTTGAAACATAAACACCAACAAAAGCAACACCGGGGGTGTAGGGTTTCACATGACACTGATCGACCACTTGGGTCAACCTCCTAGTATGCTTGGTTCGACCACACTGACCAAGAACATGAACTTGTTCTTGACCGGTTAAAACCACCTAGCTGATTTAATCCATAAAAGCGGAACTGGGATTAAACTTAATCCTTAAACCCTAAAAGATTGGGATGTTGGAGAACTAGATTAGGTTAACAAGAAAAAAACCTTGTACGAAGAACTCGAACACACACATTGCTTGTGTGGTTCGTTCGACCATCAACCAAAGAACCCTAGGGTTCTTTGGCCGAATTCGTCCAAGAGGGGGAAGGGAGAAAAGGGTTTCCCAAAACATACCTGGTTGATTGCTTAAGATAGATCCACTTATGATGAACAAGTCGAGCGATCTTCTAGTTGATCTAAGCAATGAACTTGGATCTTCAAAACTTGAAGAACACGAAGAACACGAAGAACGAAGAACACCAAACTTGGTGTTCTTGGGTGTGTTTTGCCGAAGCCAAGGAGAGGGAAGGAGGAAGTTTTTCGTGTGAATGATCAAGGGGAAGGGTTACCCTAAGCCTCTTATTTATATACAAATAAGTTACGCTTAGAACCCTTCTAGTTTAATTAATATTAGATCTTTAATTAAACTTCCTTTTAACAGTTCCATCCCTTATAGTTTAACTAGTTTATTATTGTTGCACTTAACTATTAAATGTCTAGTATTAATATACTAATAATTCGGTACCCATATACACGAATTATATACTTGTATTTATACTTTCAATAATTAATTATATATTACCCTTTATATAATTTATACAACAATATTATCTATATATGATTTAATAGCTTTAAATCATATCGTGGATAATCTATAATTAACACATTGTATATTTACTCAACTAGTGAATGTACAACTACTTGTATTAATTAGTTAGTTAAACTAATCTAGTAATAAGTTCAACTTAACTTAATACTTAACTGATTCATAATGACTATTATGAATCATTCCTCTTCGTAGTACCATTGCTTATCTTGCTCGTATTACATGTACTCACCGGTGTGACCCTTAAGTGTTTCGTAGGCATGGATGTATCATCATAGGTTGACTGACTGTGCACATAATTCCTTCAGACTCCCACTTGTGCAAGTCTGTAACCTTTGTCTTAATGATACGAGCTACAGTGGTCTTCTAGATGGGCATATAGGTAACCAACCCCATAAAAACAGCTTACGTAACCCAGGTATAGTTTATGAAAAACTCTTTAATAGCGTCTCCTTGTAAAGAACACCATGTCTTTACTTCTTGGGCAAACTATGTTAGGCTTATCCCTTGCAGCACGATATTTGTGATAACGAATACGAGCATGGTAGAAATTATCAACTCCTGTATTCGAAATCATTTTATGACTTCTTGATTCAAACTGCTGTGATAAACAACAAAGAACAGATCAGTTCGTTTGGGCACGGCCGTGCACTTGCCAGTTTCTTGTCAAGTCAAAGGACCTATAAATATCTCTCCTAAAGAGGAGGTGCAATTTCCATCTTGTATATTTCGATTTAAAAAATACAACTTCCTATGTACCCAGTATCGCCTCGTATGACAAACGTATTTCAGAATTGTCTGAGTTGAACTAAATCACATTAGTCATTGTATCCTAAACCGAATACCTCAGGCTTAAGGACAATCCTAGTGAACAATAGTTTTGAACTTTTCAACCACGAAGTATTGTCACGGTGGTCAATCCAATATTCGTTGAGCCTTCAACAGAATATCACCGATATTTGGTTTACACAAAACTTGTGTAGCTATCTTCGAAGAACTTCGAATCTACCACCAAATACCGCGATGACATTAACGTCCCATCAAGGTTCCGACCAAGACGAGTAGTCACGGATTTTGTGTCTTCTTGAATAAATAGACTTTTATTCATGGATCTTGTAAAGCATACAAAGTCTGAATAAAAATGATACTAACTCATGTACTATTCCTCACTGGACATAGATACTGAATTATTACTGGATCATTACTTATTCCTTTCGTTCGTGTTGATTACTTAATGATTCTTACAAATTTAATTGTAACATTATCACTAAACCAATCATTTCTATTAAACTAAAGACATAAGACGAGTTTTTAGGAATACTATTACTTTTGCCTTTGCTAGATATTGTTCTTGCAACAATTTAGAACATATTCTAGTCTTGCCTTTTATGTAATTCGGTAAACATAGGAGGATTGGAAATTAACTCCTTGGTTTCTTGAATTCATAAAATTATCCTTGTAACTAAAGCCTCTTTTAGTTACTTGATTTGTAGATATTCTTACTAGTTAAAGAAATTTCCTTAAATGATTGTGTTATCTACTGAAGTGTTTAACAACCTATTAGATATGCGATAATTAATCACAAGACTTGTGATCACGCTATTAGGTTTGCAATAATCTAATTAACGATCATTTATTATTTCTCTTAACTCTTTGGCTAACGACTTGGTAAAACTTTGTTGTTAATGTCTTACTAACTTACTGAATTCATCAACATCTTTAATGAATTACGTTAGTTATAGCTCCCACTTACTTTTATGGTTTTTAAGCATTTCTTAAACTACTTTGACCTAGTCAATAACTTGTAGTTTAATCTTTTAAGAATTCAATCAATAATTAAGATCATCCTTTGGATTTGCGAATATCCAACATTCATGTTTAGTGAATTATGATCTTTATTGATTACTGTATCTAACAAGTATAAAACACTTGAAATGATACTATCAATTCTTAAACACATTAGTATTCTTTTAAGAATTTTATTTAATGCCAAAGTCATTACTTGGATTTGTCAAATATCCATTATTCCTATTAGGGAATTATGACTTGATTAAATATTGTATTTATTACAAGTATAAAAGACTTGCAATAATACCTTTTAATTATTAAATACTTTAATATGGTTTGTCCCTTTTAAGAGTCATTTAATGTCTAAGTCATTTTACTTGGATTATACGAATATCCAATTATTCCTATTAGGGAATTATGACTTCATTAAATCCTTTACTACAAGTATAAAAGACTTGTAATAATATTTTTAAAGTCTATCTTTATTATATCCAATATAATCATACTATATTAATACTAATACTTTAAAACTTTCTATCATAAGTAATGACTATTACTTAAGATATTTTAACTAAGTTCAATAACTTTTGAACCTTATGCTTCCATAAAACTCTTAAATACTTTCATTAGAAAAACTTTCTAATTACTAATATCTAAATACCTTGAGCTATCAAGACATTATTCATACAACAATCAAACAAATATATATAACATGAAATATAAGTAAATCAAAACTTGACTTACAATCTAGTCATAAACCTTGACTAGTGTAATTATCACACATGCACACAATATAATTCAACCATGGATTCGAAATTTAATTAAAACAAAAATAAAACTTGTTTTAACAAAAATAAAATTATCCAAACAATAAAGTAAAATTGTTTAAAACGAATCCACAAAAATACTGAATTATAAAAACTTGGTGCTCGTGGGATCATCACCATCTCATGCCGGTCACCATCACTTTCCATCTCCTCCTGCAATAAACGAGTGCAAAAGTTAGATTACTCGTAATGTACTTTACAAGTATCTTAAAGTGATTAAGAAGTGTGGTTGTGTTACCTGAGGAACTTGTGTTTCCTCCACTACCACTTGCACCCTTTGGATAATTCCTTTTCCAATTCCCAGCCTCACCACACTTGAAGCACCGGTTCTCGGTCCTTGCAGTGTTAGGCTTAACCTTCTTGACCTTTTGTTTGACACCTTTACCATTTGGCACTCCTTGGTTAGGATAGGTTTTACCCTTTCCTTTACCACCATGCCCTTTTCTCTTCTTCCCACCGCCACCGCCGTTACCGATCAAGAGAACGTCCTTAGATTTGGTCCCCAAACTCAACTCAGCTGTCTTGAGCATGGAATGTAGCTCAGCAATGGATTTCTCCATATTATGCATGTTGTAGTTGACCACAAAAGACTTGTAGTCATCAGACAACGAGTTGAGTATAGTATCTGTTGCCATTTGCAAAGGTATGGGGTGACCAAGTCTAGCGAGGTGATACATGTGTCCTTTCATTTTCATGACGTGGGCACTCACCGGCGTTCCTTTGACTATCTTGCAAGAGTTGAAGGTTCGATTGATGTCAAACCTCTCAGTGCGAGCTTGCTCTTGAAATGAATCCCTAAGTTGCTGGATCATCTCAAATGCAGGCACATCCATAAGTCCCGCTTGTAACTCATGACTCATGGTGGCGAGTATCAGACAGCTCACATCGAGTGCATCACTGACATGCTTATCATAAGCTTGCCTCGTTTCAGCTCTGGCATTAACAGCAAGGGTGTTTGGTACTGCTCTCTCCAAGACATGCCACTTTCTCTCATGCCTGAGCACAATACAAAGATTGCGCTCCCAGTTGAGAAAGTTTGACCCAGTCAACTTGTCTTTTTCGAGGATTGAGTGAAGTGAGAGATTGTTGGTACTTCTTGTCGCGATTGCGTTTGTTGCTGCCATCTACAAATCAAACCCAGTTTAATTCGTAATCATCAATAAACATTCTCTAAAATATATTATAAACCCATAATTAATATTTGAGGCCTAGGATCCATATATCACATTCTCGCCGCAAGGTTTTGGCACTTCCCGATGAGACATGTTATTTCTGGTAGGTAACTTGCTTACCGATGGTATCAAGACTTGACACGATTCCTAGGGGTCGTAGAATCTTTAGACTTATAACTTATTACAACCTTGTACAATCTAATTGTACATTTCTAAGTTAGTAATAAAGCCTAGTATGTTTATTCTACTCAAGTACTTTTTGGGCCGGGACTCCCGATTATCACCAAAGTAGATCAGACCATATAAGACAGTGCGATGCTCTGCGCGGGACTCCCGATTATCACAGAACCTTACGCACCCTAACACTCGCAATGATTTGAATCCATATCTAAGGTTCTTTATCCTTACAATATGAATATCGTTTAACAAGTGAGGTGTTCCATTAGGTGGATAGTACTTAGATCTAAGATTTTATTGGGTTTGTTTAAGTCTTAAACTAAACTTAAACCTTTATTCCAATCTTAATCCTTGTTTAAAATGTGTGACTTGTGAATTGAAGAGTTCTACAAGATACCTTTTTAAAAACATAAGAACTATTCTTTAAAACTTGTAGTTTCAAGAATTTGCACGATTTTACATGTATACCTAAAATGAGGTGTACAAAACGTTTAACTAGGTTTTGTGAGAAACCTTATTTCTAATAAAACTTACTTGTTTTATATTACTTTGGAAACTTATAAACTTATGTTAAACTTTTAAAACTTTTATGATTCATGAACTTGAAACTTAAACCTAGTTTAACACATCTAGTTTTCCATATGTCTAATAATGAAATTAAACATTTCTTATGACTTATTAGATTCGACCAAGACTTATGTCTTAACGACACACTTACAAACTTTGTGATTTTCTTGTGTAGCTCCCACTAGCTTCAATAACCATGATGAAACTTAAGCTAACACAATCACCGGTTTATACTTGGTGAAAACTAATAAACTTATTATATAAAAACTATATATAATAATTCTTAGTTTGTTTATACCTTTCTTATATTCAACTTGAACTAGTTAAATATAGGTTCTTGTTATTTTCAGTTGATCATTATTCTAGTATATTACATGACTTGTAAAATACTTATATTATACTTGTATAATTACCTAGTTATAATAACTTATAACTTTATACATCTTAATATATATAACTTTGTATATTTCTAGTTAATCATATAATTTCAACTTGTACAATTTCTAGTTATAATGAAATCATAACTTTGTACTTTCTAGTTTTAATTATATTATAACTTATACAATAACTAATTATAATATTATCTTTAAAGATCAAAATAACATTACCCTTTTTAATTGTTCCATTTTATCTTGTATTTTAATGTATTCGTACATATATGTATATTTTAAAAAAAACTTGTAACATTCTAATAAGAATATTACATCTAATTTATACATGTGTATTTTAACTTAATCTAATTAAAACACGTATAAACTTATTATATCTTTTAAAATTCATTTTTACAAAATGACAAAAATTCCAAAATTTTTAATACATATATATAAATAATTAAACACACCTTGTTAATTTTAGAACTTAAAAATTAACATCCTCTTTATCAATTCCCTAAATTAATTAGATGAACCCTAATCTTGTTTTTGACCAATCAAAACTAGGGTTTTGACTTTCATTATCAAACACATTATTTTAATTTAAAAGACTAATTTTAATCAATCCTATTAAACAATAAACTTTGTTAAAATTCTAAGATTGATTATAACCTTTAATAATTTATTTAAACTTTTTAAATTAAACCTTATAGACAATAAAACTTTGTCTAAATTACTAGGTTTAAAGAACTAGCTTTAATAAATCTATCAAAAAAATAATTAAACCTATTAGACATAAACTTGTCTAATTAACTAGGTTTTAGATCATTATCCTAATTAATACTTTTAAACTATTAAACTTAAACTAGTTTAACGTTCTAGGGTTCTTTTAGGGTTTCGAAATCTTAAGGCTAGGAAACTTTTCCACCAATTAAACTAGGCTAGTTTAATAAACTTGGTGTCCAATTATTCCTCTAGATTTCAAATCTCTAATGGTTTAGGAAAGAATACTTTTGATGAATTAAACAAATCTTGTTTAACATACTTGATCCTAGGGTTTTCCTTGGTCACAAAATTTTAAGGGATTATGGAAAGAATCCTTTTGATCAATTAAACATATCTTGTTTAATATACTTGATCCTAGGGTTCTTTCTATGGTTTTCGAAAATTGCTAGGGTTTCTAGAAACCTTCTTGACCAATTAAACTTAGACTAGTTTAATATTCTTGGTCCTAGGGTTCTTCCCTCTTTTTCAAAAATTATGAAGAAGAAGATGAAAACTTGAAACAAAAAAACTTAAAATTAAAGTAAACAAACAATATTTGTTAATCTAGTCTAGATCTCTAAACCAACGCTCTGATACCACTGTAGGGTTTCACATGACACTGATCGACCACTTGGGTCAACCTCCTAGTATGCTTGGTTCGACCACACTGACCAAGAACATGAACTTGTTCTTGACCGGTTAAAACCAACTAGCTGATTTAATCCCTAAAAGCGGAACTGGGATTAAACCTAATCCTTAAACCCTAAAGGATTGGGATGTTGGAGAACTAGATTAGGTTAACAAGAAAGAGACCTTGTACGAAGAACTCGAACACACACATTGCTTGTCTGGTTCGTTCGACCATCAACCAAAGAACCCTAGGGTTCTTTGGCCGAATTCGTCCAAGAGGGAGAAGGGAGAAAAGGGTTTCCCAAAACATACCTTGTTGATTGCTTAAGATAGATCCACTGATGATGAACAAGTCGAGCGATCTTCTAGTTGATCTAAGCAATGAACTTGGATCTTCAAGACTTGAAGAACACGAAGAACACGAAGAACGAAGAACACCAAACTTGGCCGAAGCCAAGGAGAGGGAAGGAGGAAGTATTTCGTGTGAATGATCAAGGGTTTTAGGGTTACCCTAAGCCTCTTATTTATATACAAATAAGTTACGCTTAGAACCCTTCTAGTTTAATTAATTTTAGATCTTTAATTAAACTTCCTTTTAACACTTCCATCCCTTATAGTTTAACTAGTTTATTATTGTTGCACTTAACTATTAAATGTCTAGTATTAATACACTAATAATTCGGTACCCATATACATGAATTATATACTTGTATTTATACTTTCAATAATTAATTATATAATAACCTTTATATAATTTATACAACAATATTATCCAATTACTATATGATTTAAAAGCTTTAAATCATATCATGGATAATCTATAATTAACACATTGTATATTTACTCAACTAGTGAATGGACAACTACTTGTATTAATTAGTTAGTTAAACTAATCTAGTAATAAGTTAAACTTTACTTAATACTTAACTGATTCATAATGACTATTATGAATCATTCCTCTTCGTAGTACCATTGCTTATCTTGCTCGTATTACATGTACTCACCGGTGTGACCCTTAAGTGTTTCGTAGGCATGGATGTATCATCATAGGTTGACTGACTGTGCACATAATTCCTTCAGGGGGCCCTTTCCTTTCTTCCTTCATTCCCACCTGCTTTTCTGACTGCTTACCCAAAAGACACCAAAAGACACGATCTTCATCCTCCTTGGCCTTCTGGAGGTCTTCTTCAGACATACCTAGTCTTCTTGCTATCATCCTTGCCTCTTCCTCATCCTGGACCACTACTCCTTTTCTTTTCTTATTTCTTATCTGAGAGGGAGCAGCAGGGCCCTTTCCTTTATCAAGGAAGGATGGTTGGGCGTCTTATTTGGGAGCAGTGTGAGATTTCTCTCCCAGGGGAATGGAAATTCGAGCGGTCTTCCTTGGAATCATTGAGATACCGGGTTGGACTGTTGGTGTTTTTGCAAACCCTTTCACAATTGAGGGTTGATATTTCCTTTTGATGATAGAACTTAAGGGAGGAATATCATCTTCACTGGTTGAGAATGCCAAACCTTTTAAAAATATCGGATATGCGTGTTGGAATTATGTGCACAGTTAGTCAACCTATGATGATACATCCATGCCTACGAAACACTTAAGGGTCACACCGGTGAGTGCATGTAATACGAGCAAGATATGCAATGATGCTACGAAGAGGAATGATTCATAATAGTCATTATGAATCAGTTAAGTATTAAGTTAAGTTTAACTTATTACTGGGTTAGTTTAACTAACTAGTTAATACAAGTATTTGTACATTTATCAGTTGACTAAATATACAATGTGTTAATTATAGATTATCCATGATATGATTTAAAGCTATTAAGTCATATAGTGATTGGATAATATTATTGTCTAATTAATTGTTAAAGGTATAAAACACATGTATATATATTTCGTGTATATGGGTACCGAAATATATAAGTGTATAATACTAAGACATTTGACAATTAAGTGTGACAATAATAACTAGTAAAACTATAAGGGTTTAAAGTGTAAGAGATAAGTTTAATTAAGAGATTGATCTTAATTAAACTAGAAGGGCCCTAAGTGAAAGTCCGTCTATTATATATAGAAGGCTTAAGGCTCCCTTATTTCGTTACACCACATCACATGAAAACCCTAGCCTCCCTCCCTCCTCCATTCGGCCGAACACACCCCAAGACACAAGCTTTGTGTTCTTCGTTCTTCGTGTTCTTCGAGTTTCGAAGAACAAGTTCATTGCTTAGATCAACTAGAAGGTCGCTCGATTTGTTCATCATCAGTGGACTATCTTAATCAAGCAATAAGGTATGTTTTGGGAAACCCTCTTCTCCCTCTCCCTCTTGTTCGACGGACGAAAACAACAAGAACCTAGGGTTCTTGGTGAGTGTTCGACGAACACACACAAGCATTGTGTGTGTTCGAGTTTTTCGTACAAGGTTTCTTTCTTGTTAATCTAATCTAGATTTCCAACATCTCAATCCTTCAGTGTTTAAGGATTAGGTTTAATCCCACTTCCGCTTTCAGGGATTAAATCAGCAAGTTGGTTTTAACCGGTCAAGAACACCTTCATGTTCTTACCAGTATGGTCGAACCAAGTAAACTAGGAGGTTGACCCAAGTGGTCGATCAGTTTATTGAAACCCTTCAGTGGTATCAGAGTGTTGGTTTAGAAATCTAAACTAGATTAACAAAGTTTGTTTGTTTAATTTCCAAGTTTTTTCCTTTATTTTGTTCCTTCTTCTTTTTCTTCCTTGTGTTTTTCGAAAAAAGGCAAGAACCCTAGACCAAGAACATTAAACTAGTTTAGTTTAATTGGTCATAAGGATTCAACCCTAGTAATTTTCGAAAACCATAAAGAACCCTAAGACCAATGCAAGCACAATAAACTAGTTTACTTTAATTGGTAAAAAGGCTTATTTCCCTAACCCTGTAATTTTCGAAAATATGAAGAACCCTAGGATCAAGAATGTGAAAGTTTTTGATCAAGAGGATTCTTTCCTTATTCTTTGATCTTCAGAATCTAGGACCAAGTGTATTAAAATAGCCTAGTTTAATTGGTCAAAAAAGATTCTTCCTTTCTCAAGATTTTCAAGATCTAGGAGGATACTTGGACACCAAGTTTGATTAAACTAGCTTAGTTTAATTGGTGGAAAAGTTTCTTAGGCTTTAAGGAATTTTCGAAAACCCTAGAAGTACCCCTAGGACCAAGAACATTAAACTAGTGTAGTTTAAATCATTAAAAGAATTAATTAAGATAATAATCTAAAACCTAGATAATTAAGCAAGTTCATGTTTGATAGGTTTAATTATTATTCTAGTAGATTTATTGAAACTAGTTCTTTAAACCTAGAAACTTAGACAAAGTTTTATTGTGTATAAGGTTTGAATTAAAAAGTTTAAATAAATTTATAAAGGTTATAATCTATCCTAGAATTTAAACAAAGTTTATTATTTAGATAGGATTGATTAGGATTAATCTTTTAATAAAAAAAGTTTTGATCATTGCATCAACAAACTAGAAGGTTTCTCGTTGTGTTCATCATCAGTGGACTTACTTAAGCAAGATTAAGGTATGATTTGGAAAACCCTTTTTCCCTTTGTACGAATTTGGCACCAAGAACCCTAGGGTTCTTGGTGATTCAATGAACACACAAAAGTGTGTGTTTGTGTTCAAGTTATTCGTATAAGCTTTCTTTCTTGGTAATCTAATATAGATTTCCAACATCCCAATCCTTTAGGGTTTAAGGATTAAGTTTAATCTCAATTTCGCTTTACGGGTTAAACTAGCTAGTTGGTTTAACCGACAAGAGTCATGTTCTTGTCAGTATGGTCCAACCAAGCATACTAGGAGGTTGACCCAAGTGGTCAATCAGTGTGATGAAACCCTACAGTGGTATCAGTGCGTTGGTTTAGAAATCTAAACTAGATTAACAAAGTTTGTTTGTTTAATTTTATAAAAAAGTTTTCTTTTTTTTTTTAATTCCAATTTCTTCTTCTTCTTCTTCTTCTTCTTAATATTCGAACAAGGGTAAGAACCCTAGGACCAAGCATATTATACTAGATTAGTTTAATTGGTCAAAAAGGTTTCTAAAACCCTAGAATTTTCGTGATCAAGGAAGAACCCTAGGACCAAGTATGTTAAACTAGATTTGTTTAATTGGGCAAAAGGATTCTTTCCCATTACCTTTAAATTTCGAAATCTAGGAGGAAACTTGGACACCAAGTATATTAAACTAATTTAGTTTAATTGGTGGAAAAGATTCTTAGTATTAAGATTTTCGAAACCCTAAAGAACCCTAGGACCAAGAACAATAAACTAGTTTAGTTTAATTGGTTAAAAGAAATAATTAAGATAATAATCTAAAACCTAGATAATTAAGCAAGTTCATGTTTAATATGTTTAATTATTATTTTAGTAGATTTATTGAAACTAGTTCTTTAAACCTAAAAACTTAGACAAAGTTTTATTGTGTATAAGGTTTGAATTAAAAAGTTTAAATAAATTTATAAAGGTTATAATCTATCCTAGAATTTAAACAAAGTTTATTATTATATAGGATTGATTAGGATTAATCTTTTAATAAAAAAAGTTTTGATCATTGTATCAACAAACTAGATGGTTTCTCGTTGTGTTCATCATCAGTGGACTTACTTAAGCAAGATTAAGGTATGATTTTGAAAACCCTTTTTCCCTTTGTACGAATTCGGCACCAAGAACCCTAGGGTTCTTGGTGATTCAACGAACACACACAAGTGTGTGTTTGTGATCGAGTTATTCGTATAAGCTTTCTTTCTTGGTAATCTAATCTAGATTCCCAACATCCCAATCCTTTAGGGTTTAAGGATTAAGTTTAATCTCAATTTCGCTTTACGGATTAAACTAGCTAGTTGGTTTAACCGACAAGAGTCATGTTCTTGTCAGTATGGTCGAACCAAGCATACTAGGAGGTTGACCCAAGTGGTCAATCAGTGTGATGAAACCCTACAGTGGTATCAGAGCGTTGGTTTAAAAATCTAAACTAGATTAACAAAGTTTGTTTGGTTAATTTTATAAAAAAGTTTTCTTTTTTTTATTCCAATTTCTTCTTCTTCTTCTTAATATTCGAACAAGGGTAAGAACCCTAGGACCAAGCATATTATACTAGATTAGTTTAATTGGTCAAAAAGGTTTCTAAAACCCTAGAATTTTCGTGGACACCAAGTATATTAAACTAGGAGGAAACTTGGACACCAAGTATATTAAACTAGTTTAGTTTAATTGGTGGAAAAGATTTTTAGTATTAAGATTTTCGAAACCCTAAAGAACCCTAGGACCAAGAACAATAAACTAGTTTAGTTTAATTGGTTAAAAGAATTAATTAAGATAATAATTTAAAACCTAGATAATTAAGCAAGTTCATGTTTAATAGGTTTAATTATTATTTTAGTAGATTTATTGAAACTAGTTCTTTAAACATAGAAACTTAGACAAAGTTTTATTGTCTATAAGGTTTGAATTAAAAATTTTAAATAAATTTATAAAGTTTATAATCTATCTTAGAATTTAAACAAAGTTTATTGTTTAGATAGAATTTATTAGGATTAATCTTTTAATAAACAATGTTTTTGATTAAGAAAGTCAAAACCCTAGTTTTGATTGATCAAGAACAAGATTAGGGTTTGACTAATTATTAAAAGGGAATTAATGAGGATTAAAAGAAGTGTTAATTTTTAAGTTCTAAAATTAACAAGATGTATTTTATATATATATATATATATATATGTATGTATGTATATATATATATATATATATATATATATATATATATATATATATATATATATAGTGAAGGGCTAGTTACAGAACTCATTTTAGGCTACAGAACTCGCAGAACTCAAGCTAAACCAATGAATTTCAAAATGAAATAATCATGAAAGATACATGAAGTGATTTAACGAGGGACTCCCATGCATTATGTTATTCATTCACGAAAACATATATGTTTTTGTGCATGTATATTTTCATGTATATATACATAAGTGTTATTTTTGCATTATTTGTACATATATGTTTTTCAGTATTTTTGATGTTTTTCTTAAAGTATATGATTGATTTGGGTTAAATGTTGTTGTTTTGCATATTTTTTTACTAAATTCTAGTATTCTTAGATGAGTTCTGCTTGGTTCTACGCAAAAAATGAGTTCTATATATATATATATATATATATATATATATATATATATATATATATATATATATATATATATATATATATATATATATATATATATATATATATATATATTTATATATTTGATTTATTTACAGAACCCAATAAGGTTACCGAACTGGCAGAACCCGTCTTAGCAAATCAGAATTTAGAAAAATAATTTTGAATTATTTAAATCATAGTAATTAATCAGGGGTATTTAAGACATTTAACATTTTTCTTTTTTGTTTCCTTTTTTTGAAATTTCCGAATATGAATGTTTTATATTTGGAAATTAACTATTGCTGATTGATATTTATTCAAACTAGTTGAACATGTATTTTTTTACGCTATAAACATGTATGTTTTTTTTAAGGGTTTACCAAAATTTTATAGAATTTTATTGTAGTGTTGAACATGTATACTTTTATGCTATAAACATTTATGTTATATTGAGGGGTTCACCGGAATTTTATCGTTCTGCTGAACATGTATGTTTTCTTGCTATAAACATGTATGTTTTCTTGCTATAAACATGTATGTTGTACTAAAAACATCAAAAATAATGAATACTAAAAATGCACGAATAAAACTTATGTATCAAAACAATAAAACTTATGTTACTCTAATCAACAACATATATCCAAACTCTCAAGATCTAATCATCAACACCAATGTTTTTATGGAAGACTTTTAAACCACAATCCCCATGAAACCATACACATTGATGTCCCCATGAAACCATAAACACTAATGTAATGAAGCAGCCGTAAACACCCTTAGCAGTCATTCTATCTGCAGCATGCTGAATTTGAAATTGAATTCAGAGTTTTTTTTTACATTTATAGTCAACTGGGGGAAAGCTTCCACACATCCAGGAAAAAAAAATCCAATATATTCAATTTAAAAGATGAAATAGCAAGTCTTCAATCCCAAATCTGAAACATACAGATCTTCTTTATATAAATCAAAAGTTAAGCATAAATTAATAATACAAGTCCAAATCAAGCAATAAATCATATGTCGTTACGGTTCAGAAAGAGTATAGAAACCGATGGAATTAGAATAAATTACCGTAGGGAGTGAATGGTGAGAGTGGATGATCGAATCGATTCCAGAAGAATAGGAATTAGAATAAATCGCCACCGTTTCAGATATGGGTAACCACTACAACCGCTGCCGTTTAAAATCTAGAAAATCACCGCCGTCTCCGCCAGAAAAAGGAATTTCCGTTGCAAACTCAATATTCCGGGCGCATATGACGGTGGCGCGTGGCAGCGCGATTTTGGGTTTCCATCGTTAAGGAAGATATCAAAGTGCTCAGAAAAGTGAGTCTGGTTCAATGGTGGTGGTGGTGTTCTATGCCCTTGCCGGCAAACACACAGATCTAAATCTAAGACTTCAATCAAATGGGAACAAATATATATATATATATATAATTTCGAATTTCTTAAATATTTAAAAGGAAAATGAATTTTAAAAGATAAAATAAGTTTATATGTATTTTAATTAGATCAAGTTAAAATACATATATATAAATTAGATGTAATATTCTTATTAGAATGTTATAAGTTTATTTTAATGTAATGAAATATATATATATTAAATACAAGATTAAATGGAACATTAAAAAGGTAATGTTATTTTGATCTTAAAAAGATAATAGTATAACTAGTTATTGTATAAGTTATTATATAATTGAGAGTAGAAAGTACAAAGTTATGATTTCATTATAACTAGAAATTGTACAAGTTAAGATTATATGATAAACTAGAAATATACAAAGGTATATGTTATTATTATTATTATAAGGTGTATAAAGTTGTAAGTTATTATAACTAGATAATTATACAAGTATAATATAAGTATTTTACAAGTCATGTAAGATACTAAATTAATGATAAAGGGATACATAACAAGGGAACTTTATAACCTATATTTAACTAGTCCAAGTTAAATGTAAGAAAGATTTAAACAAACTAAGAATTATTATTATATATTGTCCTTATATAATAAATTTGTTAGTTTCACCAAATGTAGACCTGTGATTGTGGTTGCTTAAGTTCCATCATGGTTGTTGGAGCTAGTGGGAGCTACACAAGAAAATCACAAAGTTTATAAATGTGTTCCTAGGACATAAGTTTTGGTCGAATCTAATAAGTCAAAACAAATGTTTAATTTTATTATTAAACAAGTGAAAAACAAGGTGTGTTAAACTAGATTTATGATTCAAGTTTATGAACCATAAAAGAATTAAAAGTTCAACATAAGTTTTAAAGTTTTCCATGTAAAAGATAAAACAAGTAAGTTTTATTATAGATAATGTTTTTCACAAAACCTAGTAAAACGTTTTGTACACCTCGTTTTAGGAATACATATAAATCGCGCAACTTTTGAAACTATAAGTTTTAAAGAAAAAGTTCTTAAGATTTAAAAAGGTGTCTTGTAGAATTCTTGAATTCACAAGACACACATTATAAAAAAAAGTATTAAGATTGGAATAAAGGTTTAAGTTTAGTTTAAGGAAGAGATCTAAAGTCTGTGCCCCCTCGATCTAAGTACTATCCAAGAAAATCTTAGATCTAAGTACTATCCACCTAATGGAACTCCTCACTTGTTAAACGATATTCATATTGTAAGGATAAAGAACCTTAGATATGAATTCAAATCATTGCGAGTGTTAGGGTGCGTAAGCATCTGTGATAATCGGGAGTCCCGGCGCAGAACATCGCACTGTCTTAGATGGTCTGATCTACTTTAGTGATAATCGGGAGTCCCGGCCCAAAAAGTACTTGAGTAGAATAAACATACTAGACTTTATTACTGACTTAGAAATGTACAATTAGATTGTACAAGGTTGTAGTAAGTTATAAGTCTAAAGATTCTACGACCCCTAGGAATCGTGTCAAGTCTTGATACGATCGGTAAGGATGTTACCTACCAAAAACAACATGTCTCGTCGGGAAATGCCCAAACCTTGCGGCGAGAATGTGATATATGGATCCTAGGCCTAAAATATTAATTATGGGTTTATAATATATTTTAGAGAATGTTTATTGATGATTACTAATTAAACTGGGTTTGATTTGTAGATGGCAGCAACAACCACGACGACAAGTACCAACAATCTCTCACTTCGCTCGATCCTCAAAAAGGACAAGTTGACTGGGTCAAACTTTCTCAATTCGGAGCGCAATCTTCACATTGTGCTCAGGCATGACAGAAAGTGGTATGTCTTGGAAAGAGAAGTACCAGATGTCCCTGCCGCAAATGCTAGAGCTGAAACGAGGCAAGCTTATGATATGCATGTCAGTGATGCACTCGATGTGAGCTGTCTGATGCTCGCCACTATGAGTCCCGAGTTACAAGCGGGACTTATGGATGTGCCAGCATTTGAGATAATCCAACAACTTAGGGATTCCTTTCAAGAGCAAGCTCGCACTGAGAGGTTTGGCATCAATCGAGCCTTCAACTCGTGCAAGATGGTCAAAGGAACACCGGTGAGTGCCCACGTCATGAAAATGAAAGGGCACATGGATCACCTCGCTAGACTTGGTCACCCCATTCCGTTGCAGATGGCAACAGATACTATACTCAATTCGTTGTCTGATGACTACAAGCTTTTTGTGGTCAACTACAACATGCATAATATGGAGAAATCCATTGCTGAGCTACATTCTATGCTCAAGACAGCTGAGTTGAGTTTGGGGACCAAATCTAAGGATGTTCTGATGATCGGTAATGGCAGTGGCGGTGGGAAGAAGAGAAAAGGGCATGGTGGTAAAGGAAATGGTAAAACCAATCCTAACCAAGGAGTGCTAAATGGTAAAGGTGTCAAACAAAAGGTCAAGAAGGTGAAGCCTAACACGGGGAGGACCGAAAATTGGTGCTTCAAGTGTGGCGAGGCTGGGCACTGGAAAAGAAATTGTCCAAAGGGTGCAAGTGGTGGAGGAATTGAAAGGACATCAGGTAACACAACCACACTTCTTAATCACTACTAGATACTTGTAAAGTACATTACGAGTAATGTAACTTTTGCAATCGTTTATTGCAGGAGGAGATGGAAAGTGATGATGACCGGCATGAGATGGTGATGATCCCACGAGCATCAAGTTTTTATAATTCAGTATTTTGTGGATTCAGTGAAAAACAATTTTTATTTTATTGTTGAATAATCATTTTATGTTAAAACAAGGTTTTTGGTTTTAATCGATTCGAATCCATGATTGAATTATATTGTGTTATGTGTGCATGTGTGACAATTATACTAGTCAAGGTTTATGACTAGATTGTAAGTCAAGTTTTTGATTTACTTAATATTTCATGTTTTATACTTGTTTGATTGTTGTGTGAATGAATAATGTCTTAGAAGCTCAAGGCACTTAGATACTAGAAATTAGAAGTTTTTCTAATACAAGTATTTAAGAGATTTTATGGAAGCATAAGGTTCAAAAGCTATTGAACTTAGTTAAAACATCTTAAGTAATAGTCATTAGTTATGATAGTACATTTTAAAGTATTAAGCATTTATATAGCATGATTATATTGGATATAATCAAGATGAACTTTAAGAGTATTATTACAAGTGTCTCATACTTGCAATAAAGGATTTAATCAAGTCATACTTCCCTGACAAGGAAAGTTGGATATCCGCAAAATCCAAGAAATGACTTAGAGATTAAATAAACTCTTAAAAAGGTCAAACTATATTAAGGGAAAGGACTGATTTTAAGAGAGTGAGCTTAGTATTTAAGAACTAAAGGTATTAAACGCAAGTGTTTCATACTTGTAATTAATATATTATTTAATCAAGTCATAATTCCCTAATAGGAATAATAGATATTTAAAAAATCCAAGAAATGACTTTGGCATTAAATGAAGTTCTTAAAAGAATACTAAAGTGTTTAAGAATTGAAAGTATCATCTCAGGTGTTTTATACTTGTTAGATATAATCAATAAAAGTCATAATTCCCTAAACAGAAATGGTGGATATTTGCAAATCCAAAAGATGATCTTAATTATTGATAGAATTATTAAAAGATTAAACTACAAGTTATTGACTAGGTCAAAGTGGTAGTATAAATTAATGCTTAAATTCCATAAAAAGGTAGTGGGAGCTATGACTAACATAATTCATTAAAGACATTAATTAATTTAGTAAGTTAGTGAGACATTAACGACGAGGAATTACCATGTCGTTAGCCAAAGAGTTAAGAGAAATAAATGATCATTGATTAGATTATTGCAAACCTAATAGCGTGGTCACAACTCTTGTGATTAATCATTGCAAATCTAATAGGATGTTCACATTCCAGTGAACTAATTAATCATTTAAGGGAATTTCTTTAACTAGTAAAAGTATCTACAAATCAAGTAGCTAAAAGAAGTTTAGTTACAAGGAAAGTTTTATAGATTCAAGAAACTAAAGGAGTAATTTTCCAATCCTCCTATGTTTACCGAATCATATAAAAAGGGCAAGTCTAGAATATGTTCTAATGTTGCATGAACAATATCTAGCAAAAACAAAAGTAATAGTATTCTTAAAATACTCGTCTTATGTCTTGAGTTTAATAGGAATGACTAAATTGTAATTAGTGATAAAAGTTACAATTGAGAGTCATTGAGCAATCAACACAAACGCAAAGAATAAGTAATGATCCAGTAATAATTCAGTATCTATGTCCAGTGAGGAATAATACATGAGTCAGTATCATTGTTATTCAGACTTTGTATGTTTTACAATATCCATGAATAAAGTCTCTTTATTCAAAAAGATATAAATCCGTGACTACTCGTCTTGGTGGGAACCTTGATGGGAAGATAACGTCATCGCGGTATTTGGTGGTAGATTCGAAGTTCTTCGAAGATAGCTACACAAGTTTTGCGTAAACCAAATATCGGTGATATTCTGTTGGAGCTCAACGAATATTGGATTGACCACCGTCATAATACTTCGTGGTTGAAAAGTTCAAAAGTATTATTCACTAGGATTGTCCTTAAGCCTGAGGTATTTGGTTTAAGATGCAATGACTATTGTACTTTGGTTCGTCTTAGACAAGTCTGAAATATGATTGTCATACGAGGCCTTACTGGGTACAGAGGAAGTTATATTTTGAATCGAAATATAACAAGATGGTAATTGCACCTCCTTTTTAGGAGAGATATTTATGGGTCCCTTGACATGATGAAAAATTGACAACTTCATGGCCATGCCCAAACGAACTGATTTGTTCTTTGTCATTTATCACAATAGTTAAGTCAAGAAGTCAAGAAATGATTTCGAATACAGGAGTTGATAATTTCTACCATGCTCGTATTCGTTATCAAAAATATCGTGCTGCAAGGGAAGAACCTAACAACGTTGCCCAAGAAGTAGAGACAGATTGTTCTTTAGCGGGAGACGATGTTAAAGAGTTGCGATGACGGTTTGGGCTACGCTGACGGTTTTGGCTGCGGGGACGGTTTGGGCTGCGGGGAATGTTGGATCCACTGATTGCAACAAAAACTATACCTGGGTTACATAAGCTGTTTTTATGGGGTTGGTTACCTACATGCCCACCTAGAAGGCCACTGTAGCTCGTGTCATTAAGATAGAGGTTACAAACTTGCATAAGTTGGAGTCTGTTGGAATTATGTGCACAATTAGTACACCTATGATGATACATCCATGCCTACGAAACACTTAAGGGTCACACCGGTGAGTGCTCGTAATACGAGAAAGATATGCAATGATGCTACGAAAAGGAATGATTCATAATAGTCATTATGAATCAGTTAAGTATTAAGTTAAGTTTGACTTATTACTGGGTTAGTTTCACTAACTAGTTAATACAAGTATTTGTACATTTATCAGTTGAGTAAATATACAATGTGTTAATTATAGATTATCCATGATATGGTTTAGAGCTATTAAATCATATAGTGATTGGATAATATTATTGTCTAATTAATTGTTAAAGGTATAAAACACATGTATATATATTTCGTGTATATGGATACTGAAATATATAAGTTACTTGTATAATACTAAGACATTTGACAATTAAGTGTGACAATAATAACTAGTAAAACTATAAGGGTTTAAAGTGTAAGAGATAAGTTTAATTAAGAGATTGATCTTAATTAAACTAGAAGGGCCCTAAGTGAAAGTCCTTCAATTATATATAGAAGGCTTAAGGCTCCCTTATTTGGTTACACCACATCACATGAAAACCCTAGCCTCCCTCCCTCCTCCATTCGGCCGAACACACCCCAAGACACAAGCTTTGTGTTCTTCGTTCTTTGTGTTCTTCGAGTTTCAAAGAACAAGTTCATTACTTAGATCAACTAGAAGGTCGCTCGATTTGTTCATCATCAGTGGACTATCTTAAGCAAGCAATAAGGTATGTGTTGGGAAACCCTCTTCTCCCTCTCCCTCTTGTTCGACGGACGAAAACACCAAGAACCTAGGGTTCTTGGTGAGTGTTCGACGAACACACACAAGCATTGTGTGTGTTCGAGTTTTTCGTACACGGTTTCTTTCTTGTTAATCTAATCAAGATTTCCAGCATCCCAATCTTTTAGGGTTTAAGGATTAGGTTTAATCCCACATCCGCTTTCAGGGATTAAATCAGCTAGTTGGTTCTAACCGATCAAGAACACCTTCATGTTCTTACCAGTATGGTCGAACCAAGTAAACTAGGAGGTTGACCCAAGTGGTCGATCAGTTTATTGAAACCCTTCAATGCGATCATCAGACCCACGTAGATTCTCTGTGGCTGATATACCCCGGTTCCGTGAACCCTCTGGTACATCAGTCAGACCTAAACCTGGGCAGTTTGGATTTGTTGGAGATAGGCTCATCGACAGTATTTGTTGGTGGATGTCCTTCACCAATGGGAGATTTATCTGACCTTTGTGGTGATGTCACAGTGTAGTCGCCTTCTTTGGAGATTCAACAATTTTTTCATCACTCTCTTCCACGTTTAGAGGGTCACCTATAGACCTACCTTGGCCAGACTCGGACATCTGATGGACGATGATTTTGGTAGGGTTCGGGGTTGACGCATCCCTGGATCTCGAGCTTCTGGTTAAGTAACGGTGTGTCTTTGGAGTCTCCGAGTGCTAAGATTTTCTGAGCGCTCGGTTGGCCTTGCAGAGCACAGTCCGACTTGAGGTATTATTATGCGGTGGTAAGGATTGGTCAGAGGATGACGGGGTTTGCAGCTCCTTGTCCTCAGAAGAAAAAGAACCAGCCTTTTGTGTGTCTGGAGATTGTGGGTGCAAAGCATTCTTTTCAGACCTCTGATTTTCTTCGCGAAAGGGACTGGGCTGAGCGATTTCTATCTCTTGACTTGTGAAGTTTGAATCACCCACCACGCCTGATTTAAAAAAAGGTCCAAGATTTTCATAGAAGGCCTACTCCCCAAGAGAGTGTAGAAAGATCATACAGAGGAAACGAGGGAAAGGAATCAGAGGCTCTGTTTTTGGATCACATACTTTTTGGTAGAGTTTCAAAAAAATGTGTGATGCATAGTCCATTTGTATATCTGAAAAAAGTGCGGCCCCCGAGAAGAATGCATTTTCAGATATTGCATCAAAGCCCCCAGATTTGCTCGTGAGGCACTGCGAGACTGTCATGAAGAAAGTGGACAAAAGAGGACCCATCTTAGTTCGTGACACCCCTTTGGTGAAGGAGCCATTGTAATGAATGTAAGGTAGAACTATCTTTCGTGCTTTATCAACAGAAGGAGCAGGGTCCAAATCTTGGTTAGGTTCGTGATAGTCCATTTTGATAGCGGTTCGGAACATTTCTCGATTGAAGGAAACATTATGACGTCGTTAAAGAATTGTTCCTGATATGCAACTTTCTGCCCTTTCAAACGAAGCAGTGCACGTGTACCAAAATTCAAGAAGCATTTGTCTTGACAACAGAATATCGAAATTTAGAGCCACTCGGAGTGGATGGTTGTTGAAGAACTTGACAAGTGCCTAAAACTCAGGTTTCAATTGTACACGTGGTTTTAGGTTGCTCCGTGAATTATTTTTCGTGTAGTAGATCTCTGTGTAATGGTACTTTATTGCTGGAGCAGGTTGAATTGGTTCTGGTAAGGTAACATTAAGTGGGATTCTTGTTGAAGATGCCATGGAGATGGTGAAGATGAGAAGAGAATATTTTGCGAACAATGTTTTAGGGGGAGAAATTTTGGGGAAAATGGATTTGGAAATGTGAAAGAGATGTGAATCAAGATTTAAAGTGTTTACGATTAGTGGTTTGAATTTGAAACGGTGGAGGATCGAACAGTTGAGATCGAAGTAGGTTAGGCGTGATGACAGAGGTCAATCAATAGGTCAGCTAAAAGAAGCGGGGAAATACATCTAAGGGTCACCATTAATTGGCATAACAGAGATGACGACCAATGGAATTTGAGTATCTTTGCAGAAGAGGTCTAATGATACCGAGCCACGTTATTACAATCTGATGAGTTTTCAGATAACCAAGGATAATACAAAGGTTGATGATTTGAAACTAAGAGGAACTGATAATTATATAATTTATTTATTTATTTATTTATTTATTTTCTTTTATGCATTTAACATACCAAGCCTATCGATCAGGTAATTAAGCCTGGATTCATCCAAAGGTTTAGTAAATAGATCAGCAAGTTGGTGTTCAGTGGGGATAAAATGAACTTCAACATCACCTTTTACAACATGATTTCGAATGAATCGATACCTGACATCAATGTGTTTTGTTCGAGAGTTAAAGACTGGATTGTTGGTGATAGCTATAGCACTTGTATTGTCACAGAAAACGAGAACCTTCTCGTAATGCTTATCAAAATATGAGAGTTGATTTTTCATCCAAAGAATCTGAGCTACACAAGCCCCTGCTGCTATATATTCAGCTTCACATGTAGAGGTTGACAAAGATGATTGTTTTTCGCTTGACCAGCTTATCGGTTTTCCTCCCAAGAACTGACATCCGCCACTTATACTTTTTCGATCCAAATTGCATCCAGCGTTGTCTGCATCCGAGTATCCGACAAGATCAAATCGATTGTCTTTTGGATACCAGAGACCCAGGCTAGGAGTGCCCTTCAGATATCATAGAATACGTTTAACTGCATGCATATGAGACTCCTTCAGATGCACTTGGTATCTGGCACATAAACATGTGGATAACATGATGTCTGGTCGGCTTGCCGTCAGATAATGTAGTGGTCCAATCATTCGTCTGTAGGTTGTAGGAGTTTCAGCTTCCCCGAAGGATCTTCTGTTAATTTCAGATTTGTTGCCATTGGAGTCTTCATAGAAGAACATTTTTCAAGATCAAATTTCTTTAGAAGTTCGGACACATATTTCTCTTGGTTTATGAAAATTCCCTCTTCTGATTTTTTTTATTTGTAACCCCAAGAAATATGTTAATTCAACCATCATGCTCATTTCATAGTTTTCTGTCATCACTTTAGAAATTTTTTTACACATATTTTCATATGTGGACCCAAAAATGATATCATCGACATATATTTGAACTAACAAGACATATGATTTATGTTTTCGAATAAACAGGGTATTGTCGATTCTTCCTCTTGTAAAACCACTTTTGAGAAGAAATTGGGATAGAGTGTCATACCATGCCCTTGGTTCTTGTTTTAACCTGTAGAGAGCCTTATCAAGTTGATAGACATGGTCAGGATGCTTGTGATCTTCGAACCCTGGGGGTTGTTTAACAAAAACTAATTCTTGAAGCTTTTCGTTAAGAAAAACACTTTTGATATCCATTTGATAGACTTTGAAGTTTTTGAAAGCAGCATATGCAAGAAACATGCTGATAGGACCCACGAACCCCAATATTGTTAATAACATCGGTAAAGACAAGATCATATACGTCATACGATTATTCCTATTAAACACAAACGTATAATATGTGTTCTTGGTTGCGGAATAACCAAGAACACTCCACAAAGTGTTACATTTAGAATTGGGTTACCGGTGATCCACACAAATGATCAACCGGGATCCAAAAGGGATACTAACTAGTGAAGTCTAAACCTCTATTTATAATGCATAGAGGTTTTACAATTAACCTTATTCTATATGTAACTCCCAATTTTAATTAAGTGCATCTCATGTTTAATGGGGTTTATTGATTAAATCCCATGATTAAATGCTTTGACTAATAAAGTGAATCATGGGAAATCATGCACTGATTGTGGAGCTCGGTCCGTGAACTCGGTATCACCTCATACTGACCAACTCAGTATGACCACATACCGACCAACTCGGTATGAGACGAGTATCACTAACCTTATTTATATAAGTTAAACTTATATATTCCTTTGTTCATCAGATTCACAAAGTAATAGGTTTGACCGGGTGTTCTACCCTAACACATGCGAATTGCTTCTAATCTTGCAACTGGGGCAAAAGATTCATCTAAATATACGCCTTCCTCATGTCTGTATCCATGTGCCACTAATCTCGATTTGTTTCTTATCACTGTTCCATCTTGATCTAGTTTATTCTGAAAACCCACTTTGTTCCAATGACGTTTGTATTAGCTTGTGGTGGAACAAGCGTCCAAACTTTATTTTTCTCGAAAGCCTGCAATTCTTCTTGCATTGAAGATACCCATTGAGGGTATTTGTGAGAAATTTTGACGTTCTTAGGTTCAATCATTGAGACGAATCCAACAAATAAACATATGTTGGCACTTAATTGCTGGATTCGAGTACGAACTCCTTGTTGTAAATCATCGATAACCTGATTTATTGGATGTTTCTTGTTCCATAGCGTTGATACTTGATTTGATGGGCCAGATTCATCATTTGTGAGAAGAAGAGGTTGTGTTGGAGACAATGGAGGAAGTTGAAGGTAGAGGGGTATAGTATCTAGTGAGGATGTGGTTTCTATTTCTTGACTATCGGGTTCATTTTGGATAGGAGTTAATTGTTCTGACGCTGAAGCTTGAATGGGTGAGATGGGTTCAACCTCAGATGGTGACGTGCTTTCAGGTTGGGTTTTATCAGATGTTGGGGTACTATTAGGATTGGCATCTTGGTTTTCAAATGAGTTGTTGATAGGTGATGTATCAGATCTTTCTGAGGAATGCTTGATTTTTTCAGCTTGGTAGATGGAGATTGGTTCGTTGAAGATCAAGTCTTCATCATTTTCTGGAGAAGGAGAGAGATAAGAGGCATGTTTTTCATCGAAAGTGACGTGATTAGTTTCTTCAAAGGTAGATATATTCAGATTGTACACTATGTATGTCTTGGACTGTCACACCCCGCCAAAAAAATGAGTTTTACTTCATTTAAATGTTTTGCTGAAAAATGGAGGTGTAACGTTCATGACAACATAGAAAAAATTAAGTAAACAAACAACCACGCAATAACGAAATAAAAATAGTTTCACTCTCTAGAAATAGAAAGTTTCAAAAAATAGCAAGTTTCCTAAAATAGAAATTGTTTAAAAAGGAAATGATTGTTCGTAAACTTAATGTTTTATTCATGGCTCACGACAATCCACTGCTCATATCCTCCAGTCTCACTGTGCACCTAATCACCTGAAAAACATAAATATTAAAGGGTCAACAATATTGTTATGAAAGTATTGTGTTTTTTTGTTTTGTAAAAGTATTGTGTTTGCTACCCAAAATGATTGTTATGAAAATTGTTTTATGACTGAAAAAGTATAACTTCAACACTTGATTTTATATGAGAAATTAAGATGAAAATGTAGTGTAATTGTAGAAGATCTACAATTACTAGTTATGTTTATTAAAATGTGTTGAACAAGTCATTATGTTTGACATCCCAACCCCTAAGGTAGCTAGTCTATTGAGTTAATATACCAACCCCTAAGTCCACAATCAACACTTCAACTCCAGTATGTTATCGTTCTTTTATGGATATACACTCCTGAAAGATGTCTTGGATAACCAAGTAATGATCAAATAATGTTTGGAGGATGAGTGTCAGCCAATAGTACTATCTGCATATCGATGGTGTAGATCTACTAGTTAATGATTGTTGGTAACCTTAGTCTAGTATAACAATTGTTTGTCATGCCAACGCGATAATGAAAATGTAAAGATGTTGTACAATCATAGTAAAGTAGTAGCATAGTTTATGTTTTCCACCCCGATAGTTTATAAAACAGTAAAAGTAGTAAAAGGGGATGTGGACTCACCTGGGCAAAGCTTAGCAACTTGATAGGACAAAGGACTCCTCACAGACTCCTAGCTTCCTAAACGTATTAACGTTTCTAATTAGGCTAAGCTAACACAGGCGATCTAATAATAAATATGATATATGATATGCGATTAATGTTATGTTTTATGTTTTCTGACATCGAATGAACTTGGGTTATTGGGCCTGAATAGGCCGAAATGAAATGAAATGAAATAGGCTTCGAAATGAAAAGAAATGAGCTTGGATTCAGCTTAATGGGCCTAGATTGGCTTAATGGGCCTAATGGGCTTAATGGGCCACTAGGTGGGCCACTTGGGCCTCATGTTGGGCTTAGGTCCGATTAGATTGGGTCGTGGATTGGGCTTGGGCCCAATTGGGTTCGGTTTGGGTAAGTATTGGGCCAAAGGTTTGAGCTTTGGTCCAAATGGGCTTGGATACTAATGGGCCGACTAAAGTTTGGCCCAATGGGCTTGGATAGATCGAATGGGCCACGTACGGGCCTTGGCCCGATTAAGTATTCGGGTTTGGTTCAATCAGTTGGGTTAAGATCCGGCCTTGACCCAATTTGACATGTGGGTCAAAATTAGTCAAATCTTGAGGTCAACAATGGTCAAAATAGTCAACAAAAGTCAAATAGGGTTTGGGTTTCGGTTTTTAGAGTTTGAATTCGAGTGTGAGTCGGCCGAATGGCCAAGACCCTACAGTTTTGGTGAGGGTTTTGGTCTAGGGTGCAAATCTATGGTTGGTTTGGTTAGATCTCGGTATTTTGGTCATAACTTTAACATAGATCTAAGGTTTAACAAGATCACAAGTCTAGGGTTTCTTGGGTTTTATCAATGATCAAACAATCAAAGAAAAGAAACAAATCAAACATGATTATTAAACGATTAAAACGAACAACCCTTTAACATGCATGCAAGCATGCACGTCAGGATCAAGATCAAGAAAATGCCGAGACCATATGGCCTTGGCCATGGTCTCGGGTTCGAACATAGGGACCGAAATAAATAGAAAATAAGGAAAAGGAATCAGGTATCATACCTTGCGATCGGGAATCGAAAGAAACGAGCAGAGGGTGTTGCGGATTTGCTTGGGACGAACGAAAGCTTGAGATCGGTCGAACAAGGGTTCGGTTCTTGGGAGCTTTGGCCGAAATTTGTAAAGGAAAATAGGGTTGCCATGGTGTTGTATTTATAGTGGGATTTTGCTAGGGTTTTGGAAGAGTTTGAGTCAAACAAGGACTCATTTGAACTCTAGATGGAAAAGATCATGAAATCAAAAGAGATAGACTTCACCACCCTAGGTGGTTCGACCAAGCATGGGTCACGAGAGGTAGGGGGATGCCGGCCACATAGGTGGTCGCTCAAGGTTCGGTGTCAGGTTTAGACTATAGTTCAATTCGAGTCACGTTTATTAAATTAAATTCGTTTTAATGTGTAACCGATATAAAGTTACTATTTTTAGAAATGTTTTAGCTCAAATGTGTCACCATAAGTAAAATGAAATGTTGTGTTGAATAAAATAGTCAAACACTAATTTATGGTGTAAAAATAGATGTTTTGTTGTGTGTTTGGATGCCATAAATAGAAAGGTCTAAATATAGAAACTTTCTAAATAAGGAAAGTCCTAGAAATGAAATGAGATTACATACCGGAAACATCGAGTTCTCACATGGACTGTTCGGCGTATCCGACAAAAATTTCATCTTCAGCTTTTGGATCGAATTTTCCAATATGCACTTTGGTGTTTAGAATGAAACAGGGACAACCAAAGACTCTGAAATATCCAATATTTGGTTTTCTTGACTTGACCATTTCATACGCTGTTTTGTTGTGCTTTTGAAAATTACCGCACGATTTTGAGTGTGACAAGTTGTATGAACTGCGTAAGTCCATAATTGACTTTAAAGCTTGGCTTCGTTCAGCATTGTTCTGGCTGCTTCAATCATGGTTCTGTTTTTCCTTTCAACAACCCCATTTTGTTCAGGAGTTCTTGGTGCTGAGAGGTTTTGAGTGATACCTTTTTCATTGCAAAAGTCTTCTAGAGTTACATTTATGAATTCAGTTCCACGATCACTTCGAATACTCTTAAGTATAACTCCAAGACTTACTTTAGTTTTCTTGATAAAATTTATGATTTCCTCAGCAGCATCACAATAACTAGAGTGTACCGTTTTCTTCCACCCAAACATTCCACATTCACAGGACCAAAGAGATCCATGTGAATTAGATTTAAGCATGTTATAGAGGCGGAAATTACTTTAGATCTGAAAGATGATTTGTGTTGTTTTCCCTTTTCACAAGATGAACACATTTTATCTTTGGCAAAGGTATGTATTGGAAGCCCTTCCACTAAACATCTTTTGCTAATGTTGTTTATATTTTTTAAGTTCAGATGTGAAAGCCTTTTCAGCCAGAGCCAGTTTACATCAGTCGGAAAAGTGGCAAAGAAACATAGTACCTTTTCAGGAGATGCAAAATTCATATCGATGATGTACATGTTGTCTTTTCTTGGTGCATCCATGACCACGATTCCCTCTGGGTTAATGATGTATCCTTTTATATCAGTGAAGAGTACCATATATTTTGCATCACATAGCTGACTGATACTTATCAAATTATGCTTCAGGCCATCCACAAAGAGAACTTTCTTGAAGGCACAAGATCCATTTGAGATTTCCCCTTAACCAACTCCCTTTCCAGATGAGTTATCACCAAAGACAACTTTAGGACCTACTTTGTCTGTGAAGTTTTTAAGAAAGATTTTCATCCAGTCATGTGTCTGGTGTTATGTCACAACAACCCTGGTTTATAAGTTAATTGATAGTTTTAATATACTTAAGACAATTAAAGTGTAGAACATAGTATTAGAGTCAATGTATAAATCCACTAAGTGTGGCTTGTTGCGGAATAACAAGACCACTGATCAATTACAAATATATGAAAATGAATACGTGAATTGGTGAGTACTCCTTTGCCAAGTGATCTCTATTTATAATGATATAGAGATCTTACAAAAGAGGCAATGAGTAGTGGAAGGACTGAGAAAGGAAAGTGACCGAGATCAAAGGGATTTGATCTGGTCTGTTAAACATGGAAATGTTTAACTCAGTCCTTCTACTCAGTATTGGATTTCCAATACTGAGTTCCAATATTGAGTGGCCAATATTGCCCACTCAGTATTGCACCGGTTCTTAGCTACTTTCTATTACATATTAATCTTAGCTAGTCTAGGTTGTCTTGTTATCTTAAGATCCTAATGGGGTATGGCTATTTGCCTTAATAATCTCCCCCTATCTAATGATAACAAAACAAAAATACAGGGAGAAGGAATAAAGCAAAACAAAACAAAACAAAATAAGAAGACATCAGAGTCTTCTTCTTCATCTACACAGTTGAATCTTCTGCTTCATCTGCTGTTGATGGATTCCTGCTCAAAGTAGTCTTCTTGCTTGATGTGGATGAACTCTTCTCTCTTTATCAGTTAATCCCTTCTGTTGTTGAGCACATCAATAATCTTCTTTCTGAACCAAGAGTCCTCCTTCTTGGTTATCATCGATTTCAGTCCAACCAGATGACTGATATGGACCTTAGGCAGATCTGCTTCAGAAATAAAGCATTCCCTATCCTCTGAGTCAGTATACATATATCCAGTGGTTGGATATATGACACTCTTCTTATCCTGAAATATAAGGTTAGAAGGAACATGTTTTTCTGGAAAAACTTGTATGTATGGTGGCACTCTGGTCTATTCTTTGAGTGTTCTTCAGTCATCACCAAGAGTGCCCTATACTCCACTTCATGGAGAATCCGCTTATCATAACATACTGCAGAGATTGCACAGATCTCATCGAAGACTATCTGATCTATAGATGATCTAGTTGGTAGCTCTTTGATCAGTCTTGTAATCTTGACCCCGTCTTGAAGACCAATGCTCTGAATATCATGAAGAAATATCTTCATGGGAGGACTGATTAACCAGTGCAGGTTATTACAATTTTTTCCTTCTTTTGACTGCACTTTCACTTTAATGATATCAAGGTTTAACCAGTGAATACTCCTTACATCTGATTCAGGTCCTTATTTCTTTGTATCAGGTCCTTTCAGCAACCATATTCCAGTAATGTTGAGTATGGTGAGGACCTTTTCTTCTAATTCTTCGAGATGATGAAGGAGCATCCATATCTTGTTCTGCATCTGATTCTTCTTTAATACCGAGTTCATGCTCAAAGAAGAATCTATGTGCTCCCTCTTCAATTTGTTGTGCAGATTGTCTAGGGACCTGCTCATCATCACTTGATACACTATGAACAGGTCTTCTTGGTCTGGTGACTAGAGGAGCTGGAGCAGGTTCTTCACTTGACTCAGAAGACATTACAACCCTTGTCATTCTTCTTGTAATAGGTCTTCTAGGTGCTCTTGTAACCATAACTGGATGATTTTGTGGTTGTTCTGGTGGCTCTTCATCATCGGAGGATGATGATGAAGAGCTTTCTTTTTCTGCCAAATCCAGTACATAGTTAATAAAATTTTGAATTGGCACTGGATTTGGTTCTTCATCATCATCATCAGCATTTGGCCACATGAAAGGCCTGTAGACAACAATCTGCATGTTGTTCACGTCCTGAGTAGGATGCTCAGTATCAACTTGTTGAGGTTGGTCAATGTTAGTCTCCCCTGAGCAGCTAGTTCAGATTGTTCTTCAAGTTGTTCCAGGACTGACCTTCCTCTTTGTGTTCTTCTCACATACTGAAACCGAAGTGGTTCAGTATGAGTAAGTTGCCGAGATGGTTGTTGTTGTTGTGGAGGTTGATCTTCATTTAATTTTCTTCTTTTCTCCCCTAACCAGATGGCTCAGGTTGATAAACCTCATCTTCTCTTTGTCTCTTCTCCCCCTTATTGTTATCATTTGATGGGAAAGAAAGAGGTTCAATATCACCACCTATGTCCCCTTCTTGATCATCATGGATAGGGGAGGGCATAGGTTCAGTGGCAGCATTAGTATCACCCTCTGGATCTTCATTTGAGGGTAACTTCTTTGGCTCAGTATCATCTCCACCTTGATCTGCATTGTCTCCAGTGTGTTGCGAATATGAAGTCAGTGGAGGTTGATTTTGTTGTTGGAGTAGTACAACTGACTGTTTTAGTGTGTCAATCTCACTACTCATTATCTCCATCCTGGCCAGAATTGTATTCTGAGTGTTCTGCATGGCCAGGATCTGCTGCATGATTATCTGCAGTGAGACTTGTTCTTCTGGAGCCTGTACTGCTAGGTTACCCTGCACATATGGTGCTAAAGAAACAAAAATAGAAACTGGTTAGTATAGGATGGTTTATCAAATAGAATTGTGGTGTTGTTTAACTCTATAATCATGTAAAAAGAATATTTGAAGTATGTATTTCATCTGGTTTATGATGCAATATTGTGGATTAGTGCAAAGCATGTGTAAGAAATTTTTGAGTAAAAAATGAGTGTGAATTTTAAGTAGCTCAGTGTAGGATAGATCACATTTTCTGAAAAGGTTTTGGGTTTGGAAAGTGATGCCTGTGATATGCTTATTTAATTTTCAATGTTTATCACTCGGTATTAAAGTGATAAAGGAAATGTGGCTTAAAACCCCATAGAAAATATTTGGCTATTGTGGCTTAAGGGTTCGTGATCACTTCTTAAATCATGTGATCCAACTCAAAATAAGTTGGACATGATGAAAGCAGCACCAGTGGGTGTCAGTGTGACATAGTTGAGACAACTGTAGACTGACAGTGATCAACTGAGTGCTAAGTGTATGAATGTTTCTTAGTAGCATTGGGCTAACTATGTTGGCCATAAAAGGATATACATTTGAAAGTTCGATTGAGACTTTGGTCAGTATTGAGTTGGTACAGGCAAATACTTAGTCTCTATTTGGGGAAAAAAAATATATATATATATATATATATATATATATATATATATATATATATATATATATATATATATATATATATATATATATAGAAGTTTTAAGGTTTTATAGAAATTCATACCTGAGACTTTGTCAGATTCCCTTCTAACATCTGCAGAGCTTGGTGCTGGATCATTTGTGTGTTGATTTGAGCCTCCAGCACCTTCTTCTTCTCTATACTGAGCACCTTCCTGAGTATGTTGCTCATATTCGACCTCCACATCAAGAGGTCCATGAGGTTCCTCGATTGGTCAGTTGGTTCTTGTTCTGGATTTGGAAGGTCTGCAGTTGCAGCAATTAAGTTCTGCTCTTCAAGTGATGCGGTCAGTGATGGAACATCAAGATCCCGTTGAGTCTGATGATAGGGTTCCCATAATAACTGGACTCAAGTACCTTCTTGGTCTTCTTCGAATAATCAATGGTTGTTGAAGCGAATCAGTATCAGAATCTGATGCAGTATAAGGAGCATCAAGATCCTGTTGAGGTTGTGGAATGTTTGGTTGTACTTGTTCTGGTTCTGGTTGAGCATCCACCATTTCAACATTTTGATCAGCATTGCCACCACCATGATTACCATCATCATCATCACTGTTTGCATTTCATGCAGTATCAGAATCATCTTCATCATCATCATCATCTATGTGAGCTTCAGCAATAGCTAACATGGATGCACTCAGTGGTGGTTCCTCTTCCCGTGGTTGATGAAAGAATATCTTCTCATGAATGGGGGAAAGATCAGCTCTCACACCTTCAAAATAATCATACATACCAGGTGGCATTGAGTGTTGGAAGATAAGTGATAAGAACCTACAAAAAGGAACATTTGGGGCTCGGAGTTTGGCTTGAACAAGTGAGGCCAACTCATTGAATATCCATTTGGCATAATCAATTTCTCGATTGTGGTACATAGTATATACCAACTGCATCCCAAAGTCATTGATTTGATTAAGGGCCCCTGTTTTGTGAGTCATACACCGGATTGTTGATATCATAATCCCCAACATTGGGCCAAATTCATGCCTTTTGATAATACCCATTGTGTTCTGTCTTCCTAGGAGGGGCAATACTGATCATGCAGTATCATGATCAACAAATCCTTCATACTGGACAGGTGCAGGTAACGAAGTGTTTCTCTGATGATTGATGTTGAGATAATTGCCCTTCGTTGATCTCGAATAACCCATCCTGCAATCATGTGTGGTGAGTCCATTTCTGCAGTATACCAAAACTCACACAGCATTGCAGGGTATATAGCACTCGGAGAAGCTTGGAGAGCATGTGAGATTGGGCTATGTCGCAAATAAGTAACCATCTGCCGAAATGGAAGACATACCCAACCGTCAGGAATCACGAAATTTGCCGTGATGTTGTTCCTTGAAAACTTAGGAAGTTCATCGTGTTGAATGGTCTTCGCCGGTGCAGCATTCGGTGCTACAAACTGGAAATTGGCCATCTTGATCTGTGATTTACGAAACGAAAGGAATTTTTCTTGCAAAGAATAGAGTAGAATCGTTAATCACAGAGAGAATTTGTAGAAGAAAGAATGAATAACTGTTAAAAAAAGATTTTAAATAAGAAAGAACGGTTATTTATATTAAGATAGCAATAATCACGGTATTAGGAAGTAATAACGACTGAAATGATAGCCTTATCTTGTTCCAACGATAACTTTTCTATTAAGGAAAGTTACCGTTGGGGAGTATGAGGTTTAGAATCAGTGTTAACACTCCAGGATCCCCAATACTGACTTAGAATTAAAAAAATTTATAAAAAAATTATAAATTATAAAAACATTTAATTTAACCTATAAATTAATGAAAAAAAAAATTATTTAACGTTGATAAATCAGACGAGCTATACTGGGCTAGTCAGTATTGAATCCAATACTGAGCAGACAGTATCAGAAAATTTTAAAAGAATTAAGGATTCAACATACCCAATTGCCCTAGTAGATACATAAACTTTTCTTCATAGAGAGGTTTAGTAAATACATCAGCCAATTGATCCTCTGTAGGGACATAATCTACCTGAACCTTACCCTTTTCCACATTATCTCGGATAAAGTGGTGTCTGATATCAATGTGCTTTGTTCTTCAATGATGGACTGGGTTCTCAGTGATAGCAATAGCACTCTTGTTATCACAGTGAATGGGTGTCTTCTGAAAATCGAACCCAAAATCCATGAGTTTGTACTACATCCATAAGGGTTGAGCACAACAACTTCCTGCAGCAACATATTCTACTTCTACTGTGGAGGTTGCTACTGAATTTTGCTTCTTGGATGACCAACCAACTAATCTTCCACCAACGAATTGGCATCCTCCACTTGTGCTTTTCCTATCCAGTCTGCAACCTACATAATCTGCATATGTATACCCTTCAAGGTCAAAGTCTGAGTCTTTGGGATACCAAAGACCCATGTTAGGAGTACCTGAAAGATATCTAAAAATTCTTTTATCAGCTTTCATATGTGATTCCTTGGGATCAGCCTGATACCGAGCACACAAACATGTTGCAAACATGATATCAGCATGCTAGATGTTAAGTAAAGTAAGGAACCAATCATACCTCGGTATGTGGATTGACATACTGGCTTACCAGTCTCATCCTTACTAATCTTATCCTGAGTACTCATAGGGGTGTGCATAGAAGATAAATTTTCAAATTTGTATTTCATCAGCATGTCATGCACATACTTACTTTGGTTTATAAAATTTCCATCAGGCTTTTGATCAACTTGTAAACCAAGAAAATAAGTAAGTTCTCCCATCATACTCATCTGATACTGAGCTAACATGATCTTAGCAAACCAATCACACATGGATTTGTCAGTGGAGCCAAAGATAATGTAATCTACATATATCTGAATGAGTAACATGTCAGACCCTTTTCTTTTTGAAAATAAAGTCTTATCTATTTTACCTCTTGTAAATTTATTTTCAATTAAGTACTCAGACAGGGTATCATGCCAGGCTCTGGGAGCTTGTTTGAGCCCATACAGAGCTTTATCAAGCTTGAAAATATAATTAGGAAATTTAGGATCAACAAAACCTGGGGGTTGTTTAACATAAACATCCTCTTGCAGTTTTCCCTTTAGGAAGGCACTCTTGACATCCGTCTGATAAACCTTGAAGTTCATGAAAGCTGCATATGCAAGATACAGCCTAATTGCTTCAATTCTTGCAACTGGTGCAAAAGTTTCATCATAGTCAATTCCTTCCTCTTGGCTATAACCCTGAGCAACCAGTCTTGCCTTATTTCTGATCACAACTCCATCTTTGTCCATCTTGTTTCTGAACACCCACTTAGTACCAATAATAGTCTTTCCAGAAGGGGGTGGTACTAAGTTCCATACTTTATTTATTTCAAACTTTGTAAGCTCTTCTTGCATAGCTTCTACCCAGTCTTCATCTAATAAAGCTTCATCAGCTTTCTTGGGTTCCATGGTAGACAGAAAGCTTGAAAAGAAACAAAAATTTGCAGTGTCTTAAGGTTCAAATGCTAATTTTGTTCTGGTTTGGACACCTTGTTTAATAGGACCAATGATGTTTGAGTGTGGATGGTCTCTGGGTTCCCTTAGATTGTTTCCTAAGGGAGAATTTGAAGCAAGGTCAACAACATCTTGTTGAACTGGAGAATTGTATATCTGATACTGATCTGAGTTTTGTTCAGTATGAGACAGTTCAGTTCAGTTTTCTTCATTTTGCATATTTGTTATAGATTCTTGACATGTGTTGGATGTTTCACCCTCTTCAAACGTGGAGTTATTCTGGTCAAGATTTGAGAACTCAGTGTTAGGGTTCTCAGTGATGGGAACCTCAATATTAGTTGCAGTTCTTCCATACTGAGTTATATCTTGATCATCATCACTCATATCATGTGGAGCCTGATATGGGTGAGACTTGGGTTGTTCAACATTGTAGTTGTCTAGATTACATAAGGTCTCAATACCACTTATGTCCTCATTTGCTGAAGTGAAATGCTCATCCGGATTTTCATCAAAAGTAACATGGATGGATTTTTCAATCACCTTTGTAGATATAACATACACTTTGAAGGCCTTGGAGTGTGGTGAGTAGCCCATAAAAACACCTTCATTTGCTTTGGGAGCAAACTTGTTGAGATTTTACTTAGTACTGAGTACAAAAAATTTGCTCATAAAGATGTGGAAGTATCCCACATTAGGAATTCTGCCATGATATAACTCATAAGGGGTCTTGTGGTGTCTCTGGACTATAGTGGCTCTGTTCTGTGTGAAGTGTGCACAGTTTACAACTTCAGCCCAGAAGCTCAGTGCCACTCCAGCATGACATAACAAAGTTCTTGCAACTTCAATCAGTGTTCTATTCTTCCTTTCTACAACACCATTTTGTTGAGGTGTGTAGGCTGCAGAGAATTTTTGTACGATTCCTTTGTTTTCACATAAATCTGCCAGTACTGAGTTCTTGAACTCAGTACCATGGTCACTTCTTTGTTGCTTGACCTTGTTGCCCTTCTGAAGTTCTTCTCTTGTTATGAAGGCAATGATTTCTGTGGTAGCATCTGCTTTGGTCTTAAAAAAGATGACCCAAGTGTACCTTGAGTATTCATCAACCAAGACCAGTGTATAGATCTTTTTGGCCAGAGATGGTATACTGATGGGGCCAAAAAGATCCATGTGTATCATTGTAAGAGGTTCATTAATGGAATGGTTGACTTTTGGCTTAAATGAACTCTTCTTCTGCTTGCCCATTTCACATGTTGTACAAAACTTATCTTTTGAATAAGTAATTGTGGGCAACCCTCTCACCAACTTCTTCATACTGAGCTCATTGATGTTTCTAAAGTTGATTTTAGAAAGTTTCTTGTGCCACATCCAGTTCAGTTCTGGATTGACTTTAGAAAGCAGGCATAGTCGGATGGTAGGGTCTAGTTCAGACAAGTTGACCACATAGACATCTTTCTCTCTTCGAGCAATGAGAACACGTTGTCCCTTCTCATTATAGATGATTCATGCAGTCTTCCTGAAGCGGGCTTCATTGTCGTCATCACACATATGGATGATACTGAGCGGATTGTGCTTAAGACCCTCCACATGGGCAACTCTTTTAAAAGTTATGTTGCCATCTTTGATTACTCCATATCCTCTCTTTTCCCTACTGAGTCATCCCCAAACCTAAAAGAAGGACCCTTCTCTGGTGTATAATTTAGAAGGTATTCCATACTGCCAGTCATGTATCTTGAGCAGCCACTATCAAGGTACCATTTTCTATCACCCTGCACAAGACACAAAATAAAGATTAGTTCTTTTTAGGAACCCATTTTTGAATGGGACCTTTGGTAGGGGTAACAGGTTTAGTGTTAATCTCTTTAGATGGAGAGGTCAATATCACTTCAGGAGAAACCTTGGAGGTTTTCTTTGGTGATGCTGACTTATTGTCTCTCTTTTTCTTTTGTACTGAGTACCTAGGATTTTAGAGATCAGTCCAGCACTCATCTCCATTATGACCAGTATGATGACACCTATAACACATTCTAGGCCTATTTCTGAACATGTTTTCATAAGGAATTTTAGAAAACTGTTTTTCTTTTGGTTGATCAGTATGAGTTAGTTTTGAAAACTTTTGACTTAATAATTTAATCTGATCACCAATAGATTTTAAAATACTTTTTTTGTCATTTTTGATAGATGGTCTAACATTATTTTTAACAGGTTTTGGAGGAGATGGATCTGGTTTTTTTCTTTTTATTTGGCAAAGATGTCGTATTTTGTTTAGACTTCTTGATTTTGCCACTTGAAGATCCTGTTGAACTTGGTTTTGATTATCATGTTTTAAAACGACAACTTTAACAGGCTCTTTTGGTTCTTCAATACATGAATCATTTGTTCCTGCAACTTCAGTATCAGTTATAATAATAGGTGTAGAAGTTGATTCATTTGCATTATATTTTTTAAAAGTAGTTGTATTAAATAGTAATTCAAATGGTGGAATAGCAGAAGTGTCACACTGTACTACATCGGGTTTAGTATAAGAATTTTCATGTTCAGGAAATTCAATACTGAGCTCTTGTAGTTCAGTGCAGCACTTTGAGCAGTTTGAGGGACCAATAGGTTGATCAAAAATTAATTTTTCCTCATCATCTGTCTCAGTTTGTCATCCAACTTCACAAAATGTTTTAGATTTAACAAACTGAATAGGATTCATTTCTGAAAATTCCTAAAACAAATCAACAAAATTGTTTTGATTTTTTAATTGAGGGTCAACACCAAGTGCAGCCCTAACATTTTCTGGAAATTGTTTATTGAGACATTTATTTAATTTTATAGAAGCATATCCCCAAGATTTACACTGATTTTCAAAAAAAAATTTCAAGTTTATGTAAATGAGCTTTATCAGCTAATCTTTAGTTCATTTCTTGTAAGTTCAAAAAATCTAATTCTATATCTTTTAATTTTGCTAATTTATCTAAGATTTCATTATTTACCCTTTCAAGTTCAAGAATAGTTAATTTTAAAGCTTTTTCTTTCTAACTAAAGTTTTAAGATCAACAATCATGTACTCAAAAATATTTTCTTTTTCATTAGAAGAATAAGTTTGAAAGGCATTCACCTTTAACAATTGAGTGGAGTCTCAATCACTATGGACACTCATCCTCTCAACTTCTTTGATATCTCTATCAAAGGTACTCTTCAAATCATCTTCAGTAAAAGACATAAAGGCTTTGTTCTCTACTTCTTCCTCATAATCACTGAGCTATTCATCCATCCAAGCTTCAGAGTACAGTGCCTGATGAGGTGCTACATTCGTTGCTGCACCCTTTCCCTTGCTCCAGTTCTTCAACTTGACATACATGTCCCTATACCGTTTAGCTCGGTATGCAATCTTATGATTCTGATCAGTTTCAGATGACTTAGTATGACAGTTGGCAGCAATGTGTCCAGTCTTTCCACACCTGTAGCATAGACCTGATCGTGGGTCAGTATTGGAGGAGCTAACACCCAGCCTCTTCTTCTTCAAATGATCCACCTTCATAGACATAAGAGCCATTTGAGTTTCTAGCTCCTCTGCCTCAGCATTATCAAGATCAACTTCTGGCTCTTCCCTCAGCATTATCAAGATCAACTTCTGGCTCTTCAGGCTCAGTGACAGTACAGGCCTGTTGCACAATAAGGGCCATGCTAGTGGAAGGCATGTCAGTCTTCTTCTAGTTGATCATCTAGCAGCATTGTTCTCCTCATGATTTAACATTAAACCATACAATTTTTGAAGAATGTATGTTTCAATGTTGTTAGCAGCATTCACAGAGTTTGTCATGTCAAGGAATTGTTGAGGAAGACTGTCCAAATTTTTTTGACAGAGTTCTCCTTCTTCCTTCACAATCCCAACACTGCTAAGATCATGGATAACAGTGTTGAACCTGTTATAGAGAGAGGTGATGTCTTCATTTGGATTTGAGAAGATTCGTATTTTCTTCTCATGTTCCTTTTTCTTTGCAACTTCACCTTTGCTGTGCCTTCATAGGTGATGGTTATGTTATCCCACATTGCTTTTGCACTTGGAAGCTACATGATTTCAGTCAATATCTCTTTGGTAACTGCATTACTAATCACACCTTTGGCTCTAGAGTCAAGACTGAACAACTGTCGGTCAGTATCAGTCCATGTGTGCTTCAGTTTTGGTACGGTTCTTGTGCCTGCAGGAGCATCATCAGTGGCTGCAACGGGTTCCACGGTTTGTGGAATGATGGGACCATCAGTCAGCACTGTGAGCATTTCACAATGGAATATTCATGATACCATTGGGCTTTTAACTTCCACTGATGAAAGTCTTTGCCATCGAAGATAGGCACACCCTTTCCGGACATAATTGGAGCAATGATTGAAGACATTTTTGTTTTTGTAGGTTGGGAAAGGTAAGTATATGGAATGGCTGCCAGGGTAATAGATCGACTAAATAAGAGTTTATTTAGCCTTCTCTGATACCAGTTGTTAGGTCACAACAACCCTGGTTTATAAGTTAATTGATAGTTTTAATATACTTAAAACAATTAAATTGTAAAACACAGTATTAGAGTCAATGTATAAATCCACTAAGTGTGGCTTGTTGTAAAATAACAAGACCACTGGTCAATTACAAATATATTAAAATGAATACGTGAATTAGTGAGTACTCCTTTGCCAAGTGATCTCTATTTATAATGATATAGAGATCTTACAAAAGAGGAAAGGAGTAGTGGAAGGACTGAGAAAGGAAAGTGACCGAGATCAAAGGGATTTGATCTGGTCTGTTAAACATGGAAATGTTTAACTCAGTCCTTCTACTCAGTATTTGATTTCCAATACTGAGTTCCAATACTGAGTGGCCAACACTGCCCACTCGGTATTGCACCGAGACTTAGCTACTTTCTATTACATATTAATCTAAGCTAGTCTAGGTTGTCTTGTTATCTTAAGATCCTAATGGGGTAAGGCTTTTTGCCTTAACATTTGGAACAACCACTATCCATGTACCAAATTTCATTGTTTTGATCTGAGTAATCAGATGATCTCGCCATCAGACACTTGCACTTTTTAGTATTTGATGACGTTTCATATTCTTTCTTGGATAATTCTTTACTATATGCTTCTCATTTATGACCCATGGTTGAATGGTTTCTTTAAGAGTGTAGGCTTTAACTTCTTTTTGAACTATTGCCAGTTTGGCCTTCAGAATCTGAAATTCTCGTTCAATTTCTTCATATTTTCTTTTGTATTCGACATATGTATCAGAATCAGATGTGAAGTGAGCGGACCTTTGCTGATCAATTTCTAGGTTTAGTCTGCAATTTGCTTTATAATGACCAGTTTGGCCATATCGAAAACATGCATTTGCCCTTCTATATGTCTGAGAGTCTGATGCTTCATAGTTGTTGCGTTTTATAACTTTGTTATATCTTGTCACGAGAACAGTCATTTGTTCTACCATATCAAGTGCATTATCGCTAGAGTAATCGCTAACATAGTCTTCTTCTAGATCGTTGTCTTCGTCGTCAGAAAACAGGTTCTCATCAACCTCTTTGGGCCAACCATCTCTTACGTCTTCAGAGATTGATGGACTTATAGATACATCAACGATATGAGAAATAGAGGATTCATTAGTTAGTTCAGGATACATGGTATTCTCGTTTTCAAAATTCATTAGAGTGTTGTAAAGACTACTCGGATTCATATTATTCAATTTTCCTGTTGTTCTTAGAACCGTAGAGATAATGCTCCATTCATTTGGTAGAATTTCCAAGAATTTATATGATGTCGTTAGTATATCCCAAATTTCTTTAGCAGTTCTACATTTTTCAACTGTAATAAGAATGTGATTTGGTCGAGAAGTTTGAAGAAGGAACCTTAACTTTATATCTAAACCTGCCTTTTCTTTATCGTCTTCAGTCCACAAATCTTTAGTTTTAACCTTCTTGGTTTCATACACATAGTCTTCTTCATCTTGTGAAAGAAATTCTTCTTCTGAGTAAGAACTTTCTTCTTTTCTTTCTTCCGAAGAGCTTTCTTCTCTTTTAAAAATGACAGGTTTATGATTATGGGTTTGAGGGGCATAAGGACCAACTTCGAGTATACTCCAAGCGAATTCGTGCTGATGTTTGGCAAAACCCATAAATCGTACTTTCCACATCCCAAAATCGTCATCACTGAATACTGGAGCATTTGATTTTGAACCAAGGTTCAGTTTAGAAACTTTTTCGCTCATTTTGATCAGTAAGTAAGCAGATCGACAATTGTTAATTAATTGTCCTGCTTTGATACCAATTGTTAGTTCCGTGATAATGAATTAATACACTTATACACTTTCACTGACCAAATAAAAATTAAGGCAACACTCAACACTTTTTAAACTTTTCTTCATTAATCAATAATGATATAACAAAGCTACAAGTAGTTTGCGGAATAGCTAAGAACAAATCCTAACTAAACTACTAGCAGGAAATAAACAATAACAGATATTATCTAAGACAAGTTCTGATCAACAAATGATCAGGCATAAGACTAGATACCTTCGTTACAGAGATTCAATTCTCAAATCATGTAACTAAGGTATTACTGGTTGTTTACACTTTGCTCAAAGAATAAAGTCTGAGAAGATTTTAGCAGCGTGTAGACTTGTTGGGTGCACACAGAATTCGATCGCTAAGTCCTCAGTTTATAGTATTGGGAAACGTGGTGCCAAAGGAATGATCGATCTGTCGTCTTGTGATCGCCGATATCTTCTAGAAGATTTGCACAGGATTCCCTTTGTCGGCGACACATAAACTTGTGCTTTACTTGTGTCTTTCTGTGACACTGAAACTTCAGGCCTTTGCACGCTTAAGATCGCCATGAGTCTTCGGACACTCATGCTTCTTCAGATGGCATTCACTTTTAGTGACATTCACTAAGAGTTTTGCTTAGAGAGGTATTTGTTCATATGGTTCAGCGTTACTGTCAAGTGTGCGCTGAACCTGCTACAACTATCTGATTTTATGATCAGTATCTGATTCCGCACGGGGAACTGATCGTTGTTTCAGATGGTGATCAGATAGTGTAGCTGGGTAGCTGAAATCCGAATTGATCAGATTCAGTTACCCAAAATCTGAGGAACTAATCCTCTGATTGTCTTCTAACTACTTGTTTTTTGTCTTCATTAAATCTCCTTCAGTGGGGGATGCTTTTCAGCGACCCAACACCAACAAGATATCGTCGGTATCAGTTTGATCAAAATTTTCCAATTCTTTTCACTCCATAGCGACCACATGTCGCCGATATAGATAAAGTCAAATACCAATTCTAGTAAACCCATGTCGTCGGTATATGGTATTTTGTGGGGACGACAGTTGTCGTCGGTATAGCTTTCCTTGCTACATGGGTAATTTCTTGTAGTGTATTAGCCGATAACATGTTCTAAAATTTCTCTTAGTCTTCTTTGTTTGGGCCCGATTTGTTATAGTAATTTAAGTTATGATTTATGTGTTTAGTTGTCGTTAGAAAAAACATATTACCGAATAAAATTTGTTCGCCGTACAATAATTTTATAGGGTAGTAAGTTTGTGGTGTTCAATCTTAAAACCAATTGGTTATAAAAGGAGTAGCATATGACCCTTATAAATACATTACAAATTCATTTGTTTTCCAATGTGGGGCATTACACAACACACTCCCTCACGTGTGAGGTTCATTTTTTTCGCGCTTAACATGTGGATATTTATGGATTACGTGGAGTTCGTGTGGCCGTTTGACCAACTACGAGTGAACCTTGCTCTGATTCCAATAAGTTTGTGGGTTCCATCTTAAAACTAGTTGGTTGTAAAAGGAGTAGCTCATGACCCTAATAATTACATTGCCGATTCATTTGTTTTCCAATTTGGGACATTACTCAACTCCCGTCGGCACGTAAGGTGCTTACATGAATATATATGTAAGGACTTCCAAAGCATCTTTTACGATAATGTTCAGTGCCTATTTTTCAGTAAAAATAAATTTTTTTGACACCAACTGATTACCTGCCATTTAGGTTGTTAAATACTTCATCCGTTTTAAAATAAGTGATACAATTTTCATTTTGGTGTGTTTCAAAATAAGTGATACACTTTGAAAATTTACCATATTTGGTAAACGGTAGTAGGGACCACACCCGCTAACTATCTCTTTTAATAAAGTGAAAAGATACATATACCCTTATGTAACGACCCGAAATTGTGAATAAATAAATTGTATAAAAATATGATAATTATGGATAAATCATATAAAATACGTGGGAATTGGTTTCGTGGCGTTTGGGCACCGTACGAGAAAGTTACGGGCGAAACCGGGTCGAGACAAGTTGGAAAAAGTGCAGCCTTGCTGCCATCAGGAGTTCGCGACGCGAACTATAAGTTCCCGATCGGGAACTTGCTCCAGGGAGTTTGGCCATGTGTCGCTAAGTAGTTCGCGACTAGGTAACGATCGCTAAGTATGCGTGTAGAAGGAGAGTTCGCGACGCGAACTATGGTCGCGTCGTGAACTTGTGTCTGGCAGCATTAAAGTCGGGATTTGGCTCATTTATTGCCAAGTGAAACCCTAGTTTTCTCTCTTCGAACTTGTGAACGATTTTGGGTGTCAAGCATCAATTGGAGTCGATTTCTTCATCAAATCTTGTGATTCTTCACTCCTAGTTGAAGATTTAAGGTATATCTTCAATCCTTTGTAGTTGTAGCTTTAGATCTATGGGTTTAGAAGCTTGGGGTTGAAACCCTAGTTCTTAGGGTTATAGATCATGGTGATATAAATGTTGTATACACTTAATAGATGGTATATTAACAAGGGAATCAAGTGTATGGTTAAGATTTGTAAGAATCTTAAGGGTTGGTTAAACCTAGGGTTTGGTAATCATCATATTTGGGGGAAATGGATTGATGTGTGTTATCTAGAGGGAGATGAACACATTGATAGTAGATTGTGGTGTTGATTATTGTATGATCATTGTGTTAGGCTTTCGGTGACATCTTGGAAAGTCGGTGAAATTGTGAAGCAAGAGCTTTGGTGTCAAGAACACAGTTGGAGCATCTTTATTGCTAAGGTGAGTACGTGTGGAATTTACTGAGTACATAGCCCTGTTAAATATTTCCATTACTTGTGTTATGGTCTATTTGCTTAATTGTGTAGACTAGTAGTTGATAGTTAGTTATACCTATGATAGTATTGAACTAACTTGATGATGATGAAAGTGCTAGCAAAGAGCTAGATTTGCATAACCATAGGGTTATGATGAGATTGAGATGATGTGATGGTACGGGCTACTCCCGATCATGAGTTGTGGATTGAGGGGCAGTTGGGCGTATTCCCATCGACTCATCCACGTTAGTTATGCGATGTCACGGGATACTCCCGGTCATGAGGTGTGGAGTGAGGGGCAGTTGGGTGAATTCCCATGTGAATTCCCATCGACTCATCCACGTTAGTTATGCGATGTCACGGGATACTCCCGGTCATGAGGTGTGGAGTGAGGGGCAGTTGGGTGAATTCCCATGTGAATTCCCATCGACTCATCCATGTTAGTTATGCGATGTCACGGGATACTCCCGGTCATGAGGTGTGGAGTGAGGGGCAGTTGAGGTGAATTCCCATCGACTCATCCACGTTAGTTGTGATTGCTAGGTAAGCAAAGTTGTTAGAGTCACACTAAGGTGACTAGACTGGATAGTTGGATATATATGTGTATATTGATTGGTTATATGAAAGGTGACATTCATTTTTATTATCGGGTCTAAACCCATGTAGCTCACGAGACGTTTTTGTCTCACGTACTCCTTGTTTTGTTTTGCTATGTACTCAGGTTCGGGATCGAAGGTTTAGGTACGCATGGATAGAGATGCGGGGCCTAGAATAGAAGAACTTTAGATTGGATTTATGCTTAGCTTTGGTTTTGATCTATTTTGTAACACCAAACTTTATACTCTGATTTTCATACCAAAGGTTTTTGTAAATCCCTATTTTGGAATAGTTCTTCTATTTATGAAAAATGTTTTATTTTGGGTAAATGTTTTGTGTTTAAAATATGAGGTGTTACAACTTGGTATCAGAGCTATAGTTTAAGTGAATTAGGTTGGATGACCATCCTAGTCTTAGACTGTAGCATTAGGAATATGAGATTCCTTAAGATCATAGGTTGACCTTGAGACTTTATATTAAGTTTAGGGTTGAACCTAGGGGACCGATGAATTTGATATGATTTTGAGTATTGAGTCGTACGCGACTAATGGGTTGTACACAAGGTACTAAATGTTTAATGTCTTTCGTATAGTCTTGATCGAAAGAAATGGTGAACACTCGTAGAAGTGGGAAAGCCCCGGAAAACCGGGAGGAGGAAGTACCTCCTGTTGAGAGGGTGGATGAGCAAGAAAGTCAACCATCAATGCATCGGGTTGACGAATCGGAGGTCGGAGCTAATAGAACTCCGGTGACCATGGCGGATCTCCAAACTATTATCGACCAAATCAAGGGGACGGTGGCCGAGGAAGTGCACCGAATTATTGGAGACCGTGAAAGGTCGGGTGGAGACCGTGAATCCGAAGCTAAGTCGGATGAGAAAACCGGAGGTAGTGGCACCGGGGAAGGGAAGTCCTCCACGGGTGGCCAAAGTGATGCTAGGGCTAGGCCCGTTGTGAAAGAAGGTTGTTCGTTTAAATCATTCATGGCTTGTAAGCCAAATGTGTATTCGGGTAGTTCGGACCCGAAAGTAACCATGAGATGGATCCGGGAAACCGAGAGGGTGATCGGTAGTAGTAAATGTAAGGATGCCGATATGGTGACATATGCGTCACAATTGTTAAAAGAAGATGCGATGGTTTGGTGGGACATCGTATATGAGACCCTATGGAGGGAGGTGATTGAGAAGATGTCGTGGGACGAGTTCACCGCGAGATTGAAAAAGAAATTTTGTCCCGAAAGGGATCTAGAAAAGATGCACGAAAAGTTTGTGACCCTTAAGAAGGGTGATATGTCAATCGAAGAATACTCGAGGGAGTTCACGGGATTGCTCCCGTTTGTTGCTAAAACCTACTCGGATGAGAGGTTGAGGGTGGTCCGGTATGCTAGTGGGTTACCGTGGGACTACCAATTGGAGGTGAAGAGGGCGGCTTCACTAGATGAGGCCATTAGTGCCGCCCGGGGTGTGGAAGAGGTGAATGTGGCACGTGTTGCCGAGAGGGCCCATGTGGGCGAGAAAAGGAAAACCGAGAGCGGCTCTAGTTCGTTCAAGAAAGGGAAGTTCACCTTGAGCTTCTCTAAGCAAGGTAGTGTTGGCTCGTGCAAGAAGTGCGGGAAGACTCATACCGGCGGATGCCGAGGAGAGTCGAAATCTTGTTTTAATTGTGGAAGGGCGGGGCACATAGCCCGAGATTGTAGGGCCAAGTCGTTGGCCGATGTTGAATGCTTCTCGTGTCACGAGAAGGGGCACTATAGCAATGTGTGCCCAAAGAAGGGAATCGAGTCGATGGTGTCCACGGCTCAAAAGAAGGTGGAACCGGCCAAGGTGAAGGGACGATCCTTCCAACTCACCCGAGAGGAGGCGAAGGAGGCACACGATGTGGTGTCAGGTACTCTATTCATTAACTCCTTGCCAACTCATATTTTGTTTGATTCGGGTTCTAATTATTCGTTTGTGTCTTATGAGTTCGGTTGTAAATTGAATGTGCCGTCCGAAATGTTAAATGAGGTTTATGAAATAGAAGTAGCCGACGGGAAAACGTCTATGGTTGAATGTATTTATAGAAATTGTGAACTAGAGATAGACGGTAGAAAGTTTAAGGTGGATTTGTTGCCCATGGGAATTAGGGCGTTTGATGTGGTTATTGGTATGGATTGGTTGGGTATGCACCAAGCCAAGATTTTGTGTGGGAAGAAAATTGTGTCGATTAGGACACCCGAGAACGAGAAAGTGTATGTATACGGGGAGAAACGACATCACATGCCTAATGTGATTACCGCTATTAAGGCGAGGAAAAGTATATCAAAAGGTTGTGCATCGTTTATTGCATATGTATTAGATGGTCGGAAAGAAAAGAAGTCAATGGATGATGTCAAAATTATTCGGGAATTCCCCGAGGTATTTCCCGATGACTTGCCCGGTTTGCCACCGGAGAGACAAGTCGAGTTTAAAATTGATTTAGTGCCGGGGGCGACGCCGATTGCTCGTGCTCCATATCGTTTAGCTCCCACTGAGATGCGGGAGTTGATGACCCAATTACAAGAATTGTTAGATAAAGGTTTTATTCGTCCGAGTTCGTCACCGTGGGGTGCACCGGTGTTATTTGTTAAAAAGAAAGACGGTTCGATGAGAATGTGTATTGACTACCGAGAGTTGAATAAGGTAACTATTAAGAACCGTTACCCGTTGCCGAGAATTGACGACTTGTTCGACCAATTGCAAGGTGCTAGTTATTTCTCAAAGATCGATTTGAGGTCGGGTTATCACCAAGTTCGGGTGAAAGAAGGCGATACCGAGAAGACGGCTTTTCGTACACGTTATGGTCATTATGAATTTCTAGTGATGCCGTTTGGTCTTACCAACGCACCGGCTATTTTTATGGATTTGATGAATCGGGTTTGTAAACCGTTTCTTGATAAGTTTTTGATCGTGTTTATTGACGACATTTTGATTTATTCAAAAACCGAAGAAGAACACGAAGGTCATTTGAGACTTGTGTTAGATGTGTTAAAACGGGAGAAGTTGTATGCTAAATTTTCAAAGTGTGAGTTTTGGTTGCGGGAAGTGCAATTTTTAGGTCACGTGGTGACGTGTGATGGTATTAAGGTTGATCCGTCCAAGATTGAAGCGGTGTCAAATTGGGAGCCTCCGAGGACTCCTACCGAGGTTAGAAGTTTTCTTGGATTAGCCGGTTATTACCGAAGATTTATACAAGATTTCTCGAGAATCGCGATTCCACTCACGAAGTTAACGAGAAAAAGTGAGAAGTTTGTGTGGGAGAAGAAGCAAGAAGAGGCGTTTAAGTTGTTAAAAGAAAAGTTATGTAACGCGCCGATCCTTGCGTTACCGGATGGTATGGAAGATTTTGTGGTTTATAGTGATGCTTCAAATCAAGGGCTCGGTTGTGTGTTGATGCAAAGAGGAAAGGTGATCGCGTATGCCTCGCGACAATTGAAGAATGCGGAATTAAGGTACACGACACACGACTTGGAATTGGCGGCGATTATTTTTGCCTTGAAGTTGTGGAGGCATTATTTGTATGGCACTCGGTGTACATTGTACACGGATCATAAGAGTTTGCAATATGTGTTTACACAAAAAGACCTTAATATGCGACAAAGAAGGTGGATCGAGTTGATTGCCGATTATGATTGTGAGATTGTGTATCATGCGGGGAAGGCGAATGTGGTGGCCGATGCCTTAAGTCGAAAGGTTTATGAAAATCCGAACCGAGGAATTTTATCACGTATAGAAGTCGTCTCGAGCATTATTGAAAGGATCAAGAATGCCCAACGGGAGGTTATGGGAAAAGACGAGTTAAGACAAGAACGGTTAGGTAAGAACCAACATTTCCTCGAAAATGCACAAGGGTTGAAGACCGTAGGCGGTCGTATTTGGGTTCCTAAGTTCGGTGGTATCCGAAAAGAGTTATTGTATGATGTGCACAAATCGAAGTATTCGATTCACCCGGGAAGTACAAAGACGTACCAAGATATGAAACGGGTTTATTGGTGGCCCGGAATGAAGGCGAGGGTGGCCAAGTATATCTCTAAGTGTGCCACGTGCGCACAAGTGAAAGCCGAGCATCAAGTACCGTATGGGGTAGCTCAATCATTAGTTGTACCGGCCGGGAAGTGGGAAGATATAACTATGGATTTCATAGTGGGCTTACCGAAGACGAGTAGAGGTCACGATGCCATTTGGGTCATAGTTGACCGGTTGACCAAAAGTGCGTTATTTTTAGCAATTCGGGAAACGTTGCCACTTGAGAAATTGGCTAAGTTGTATGTTGATGAAGTGGTTCGACTCCACGGGGTTCCGTTATCGATTGTGTCCGATAGAGACGCGAGGTTTACCTCGAGATTTTGGCGATCTTTACAAGAAGAATTGGGTACAAAGTTGCGGTTGAGCACGGCTTATCACCCGCAAACCGACGGTCAAAGTGAAAGAACAATTCAAACGGTTGAAGATATGTTGAGGTCGTGTGTGTTAGACTTCGGTGGTAAATGGGATGAACATTTACCGTTAGTCGAGTTCTCATATAATAATAGCTATCACTCGACTATCAAGATGCCGCCTTATGAGGCATTGTATGGAAGGAAATGTAGAACTCCATCTTGTTGGTTGGAAGCGGGAGAGACGAAACTCACGGGTCCCGAGATCGTGAGAGTGACAAATGAAAAGATTGGTATTATTCAAAACAACATGAAAGTCGCCCAAGATAGACAACGAAGTTATTCGGGTTTAAAGAAAAGACCATACGACTTGGATGTCGGTGACATGGTCATGTTGAAGGTGTCACCTTGGAAAGGTGTGATGCGGTTTGGTAAAAAGGGAAAGCTAAGTCCAAGGTATGTGGGACCGTTTAAAATATTGAAACGGGTCGGGCTTCAAGCTTTTAAGTTGGAACTTCCACCCGAGCTTCAAGGTGTGCATGATACCTTTCACGTGAGTTACTTGAAGAAGTTTATCGGGGAAGTTGAAAATATTATTCCATTGCAAGAGTTGCGGGTTGACGGCCCGAACCGATTGATTGAGAAGCCCGAGGCTATATTAGAAACGAAAACAAAGAAGCTTCGGAATAAGGAGATCGAGTTGGTGTTGGTCAAGTGGAAGCATTCACTTGGGCCGAATTTGACTTGGGAAGTCAAGGACGAGATTCGGAAGAGGTACCCGGATTTCGTGAACTATGATGAGATTCCGAGGACGGAATCTTCTTAAGGGGTAGATAGTTGTAACGACCCGAAATTGTGAATAAATAAATTGTATAAAAATATGATATTTATGGATAAATCATATAAAATACGTGGGAATTGGTTTCGTGGCGTTTGGGCACCGTACGAGAAAGTTACGGGCGAAACCGGGTCGAGACAAGTTGGAAAAAGTGCAGCCTTGCTGCCATCAGGAGTTCGCGACGCGAACTATAAGTTCCCGATCGGGAACTTGCTCCAGGGAGTTTGGCCATGTGTCGCTAAGTAGTTCGCGACTAGGTAACGATCGCTAAGTATGCGTGTAGAAGGAGAGTTCGCGACGCGAACTATGGTCGCGTCGTGAACTTGTGTCTGGCAGCATTAAAGTCGGGATTTGGCTCATTTATTGCCAAGTGAAACCCTAGTTTTCTCTCTTCGAACTTGTGAACGATTTTGGGTGTCAAGCATCAATTGGAGTCGATTTCTTCATCAAATCTTGTGATTCTTCACTCCTAGTTGAAGATTTAAGGTATATCTTCAATCCTTTGTAGTTGTAGCTTTAGATATATGGGTTTAGAAGCTTGGGGTTGAAACCCTAGTTCTTAGGGTTATAGATCATGGTGATATAAATGTTGTATACACTTAATAGATGGTATATTAACAAGGGAATCAAGTGTATGGTTAAGATTTGTAAGAATCTTAAGGGTTGGTTAAACCTAGGGTTTGGTAATCATCATATTTGGGGGAAATGGATTGATGTGTGTTATCTAGAGGGAGATGAACACATTGATAGTAGATTGTGGTGTTGATTATTGTATGATCATTGTGTTAGGCTTTCGGTGACATCTTGGAAAGTCGGTGAAATTGTGAAGCAAGAGCTTTGGTGTCAAGAACACAGTTGGAGCATCTTTATTGCTAAGGTGAGTACGTGTGGAATTTACTGAGTACATAGCCCTGTTAAATATTTCCATTACTTGTGTTATGGTCTATTTGCTTAATTGTGTAGACTAGTAGTTGATAGTTAGTTATACCTATGATAGTATTGAACTAACTTGATGATGATGAAAGTGCTAGCAAAGAGCTAGATTTGCATAACCATAGGGTTATGATGAGATTGAGATGATGTGATGGTACGGGCTACTCCCGATCATGAGTTGTGGATTGAGGGGCAGTTGGGCGTATTCCCATCGACTCATCCACGTTAGTTATGCGATGTCACGGGATACTCCCGGTCATGAGGTGTGGAGTGAGGGGCAGTTGGGTGAATTCCCATGTGAATTCCCATCGACTCATCCACGTTAGTTATGCGATGTCACGGGATACTCCCGGTCATGAGGTGTGGAGTGAGGGGCAGTTGGGTGAATTCCCATGTGAATTCCCATCGACTCATCCATGTTAGTTATGCGATGTCACGGGATACTCCCGGTCATGAGGTGTGGAGTGAGGGGCAGTTGAGGTGAATTCCCATCGACTCATCCACGTTAGTTGTGATTGCTAGGTAAGCAAAGTTGTTAGAGTCACACTAAGGTGACTAGACTGGATAGTTGGATATATATGTGTATATTGATTGGTTATATGAAAGGTGACATTCATTTTTATTATCGGGTCTAAACCCATGTAGCTCACGAGACGTTTTTGTCTCACGTACTCCTTGTTTTGTTTTGCTATGTACTCAGGTTCGGGATCGAAGGTTTAGGTACGCATGGATAGAGATGCGGGGCCTAGAATAGAAGAACTTTAGATTGGATTTATGCTTAGCTTTGGTTTTGATCTATTTTGTAACACCAAACTTTATACTCTGATTTTCATACCAAAGGTTTTTGTAAATCCCTATTTTGGAATAGTTCTTCTATTTATGAAAAATGTTTTATTTTGGGTAAATGTTTTGTGTTTAAAATATGAGGTGTTACACCTTACTTTTACTTTTAAACATCACTAAATTCACTTTAATCAATATATATGGGACACGTCATCCACTAACTATCAAATTTAATTTAATTAACATTTATTATCATATTTTACCTAAAAAACCGTAAATTCTAATTAATATCACTTATTTTGAAACGAAGGAACTACGTGATTACATTTTGTATAATCAACTTAACGCTTTCAATATGAGTTGGCATTATCAAACCTGCATATATTAAACTAGCTTCAAAGCCCGCCCGACTGGGGGGCATGCTTCAAGAGCTATGTAGAAAAATAATAAAAATATTGATACAGTTTAAATGCCATAACAATCCATAATTGTAATGATAAGTTGGTATAGATTTTGATACATGAATAAATGTTACACAAAATTTAGAGACGAAATATGACTTTATTGTAAACGACATTTGTTGTTTAATTAGTGTAATTGTCATATTTGTCACAACAAATAACCTTCAGTCAATTCTTGTTCCTAACTCTTGATACAGCGACATAAAGTTGGCCACGTGAGAATATTGGTTTTTGAAGAAACAAACCAACTTCCGACAACGTCTGACCTTGGTTTTATTAATAGTTATATCAAAGCAAACTTGAACAGGAAATTGTCTCCGGTTTAATTTGAAAGACTTTAATTAAATAATAAAATGTATAACAATAAGGAATTGTTTGGCGGGATAGCTTCGATATATAGAATGCATAACAATAAGAAAAAACTTACAAAATCAAATACTTCGTAGTAAATTGTTATTGAAATGATGAATAAACTTTTTGTTATAGATAAATAAACCGTAAAAAAAGTTAAAAAGGAAATAAAACTTCTTTGCATACGATGTTTATTGTCGAGTTAATGTAGTTGTCATCATGGTCAAAATAAATAACTTTCAAACCTTTAATGTTCTTTACTCTTGATACAACGACATATAGTAGACCAAGTGAAAATATCAGTTTTAAATAAATAACCAACTTGCAACAATGTTTGACCTTGACTTTTATTAATTATATTTAGGATATCATTTTTTAATCATAAAATTCATTATTGAAAGCTGATATACAGCATCATATTGACAATTTATGAAACATAACATAACAAAGAAGTTAAAGCCAGTACAAATGCGTTGCCAATTCACTTTCACAAAAGAAACTCAATTTTTTAAGTGGCACTAACATGAGCAATCCAACTTCTTCCTGCAGCAAATGAAAATTCAAATCAACAACTCATATATGAATGAATTAATCGCATTAATTCAACATTAATAATGAACATGAAGGAACTAATTAAAGGATTCTGAATCCAAAATACCAACTTACTACTTAGTAAACACATAAAACAGAGTTTGCAGGAGCTTAAAATATTCCATCAACTACTCAATTGTTGCTTCCATACCAAACTCATCAAGAACAAATTAGTTCATTGTAAAGATCGTCACATGATTCTGAAATTTGTTTAATGGACCCACTTTAAAAAAAATATCTACCTAATTAGTAGATTAAGTGCAGCTAAAAAACAAAAACAAAAAAAGATTATACCTTACTAAGAAACATTTCAAAAAAACATGGTTGCAACATATCAGATGCATAACAATAGTATATATGACCTACAAATCAAATCAAAAAAGTCGAAACTAATAATAACTTAAAAATGATCCATTACATTGAAACATAATTTAAATGAAGTAGAACTGAGTTATGTTCAAACACAATCTTCAAAGAAATAGAAAGAGAAAAGAAAATTTAATAAAAGGTTATTAATATAAATGAAATAAAAGAATCTTTAAGTTTATCAATACTAAACAATGATGATGTTATGACTTACAAAATATAGATTTCCACCTGTTATAAGTTATCCCTCACCTGAAATAATAGAACCTTTAAGTTTGTCGGCACTAAACAAAGAGTGGTCAAATCAAAAAAAATATCTAAAAGAAGAATGGGTCAAACACGACAAACATATTCTGACTATTAGTGTAATAATATTAAAATTGCAATCATAATTAAAATGTTAATATTATTATTAAAATAGACAAAAAAAAAGTGGCCCTTTTCAACCCAACCACTTTGAGCTAAAAGGGGAACATGTCGGTCAAAAAAGTGGACAAAATGTGACCACTTTCAACCTCGCCCCTTTTGGCCCGTTTCCAATATGTGGACCCACCCATTATGTAACTTATAATGTCATATCACAATGTTGCACCTCTCTAATTGTAAGTACCTACTATCAACATGTGTTACATGTATAGAAAGCATAAACTAAATTTATCATCAATGTAAGTACACCATCATACATATGTTAACAAACGAAATCTGCATAAGGTTATTGCAGTGAAAATAAATCTCATGATTGTGAAGATTGAGCTGGTTTGAATCAGAAACAAATAATGGTGTACTTAAAACATTATTTTTTGTGCCATTAAAATTAATAATGAATCAGAAATATTGTTTACTAAAACTAATTTGATCATATAATAAAGTAAAAAAAAAAAATTCAAAAGAAATATTTTGAGCAAGATACATACCAGCAAGTGCAAGGCAAAACGGGGTCACTTTCATTGTTGTGGAGTATAGAAAACAACAAATTAATCGAGCAAAATTCATGTTTTGGATTTCAAATTCAATTAATAATGGAGCAAAATCAGTTAAACAACAAGGTTATTGAGCTAGGATTCTTACTCCAAGCACTAAGTTGGGTTATATATTTTACCCCGAGCTTAATCGATCGGTTAGACATCCATATCCAAATGATAAGATTTTGACATGAAGTAATTGGTATCCAAATATTTTTAAGTATTTGATACTATTATCAAGATCATTATCAATGATGGCTCATGAGTTTACCATACATTCCACCTATGTGAAATCCAGAAAAATGTATCCCTAATGAAGCCTTCATTAGAGACTCTATTGGTTTAGACCGTATTTGTAATTATAACTTGTAGTACTAATTATGATTAATGATATCAACAGTTAGAGAAAGCATTGATGGTATTAAAGAAGGACAAATAAAAACATTTGCATAGTGACATCATGAGATTGGGAGATTATGTAGACATGTAGTAATGACATGGAAGTATATAGCTATTCAGTAATCCATTTTATTGTAACTAAATCAAATGTGTAACAACTCACTTTATCTCTAATATGGTAACTAAACTGTTAAAAATGAAATGGAAATACATAGCTACTAACTGCAATTAGTAACCAAATATAGGGAAGAACTGGTACATCAGCACATGGCTTCATTTTTTAGGGCGCATATACATTATAAAACTCAAAATTGCAAACATAAAAACCTGGATTGAACTATAGAGTTTGAATCGACATAGTCGAATTTTGAAGGGATGATTTGTATTCCATAAATTGAAGCATAAAACCGAACGAACTTGTTCAAAGTTGTGAATCGGGCAATAAGATGAACGGTAGAGCATGAATTCATGCGTCGAACAATTAGGGCATGGCATAGAGGATCCCAAAATTTGAAAGGTCGTAACAATGAAATGAGTTTATGTGGACATGATATTGTACATCGTCAAATCTTGATGAAGGAAGCTGATGGAAAAGAATGGCAGTATAGGCAGATTTTGACTTCATTGGAGAATTCAGGCGGCGTGGGGTTTAAAGAGAAGGATGTTAGAGGGGATCCGAAGGTTGAAAGGTCGTGGAGTGTACTGCCATTACAGGGCAGCATTACGGACGAATGGGGTCTGGACACGTTGGCAAAAGAAATTCAAAATTAGGTTGCATATACAGGGGAAGATTTCCACCATGCACAATTGCACATGCCTTGCGTTTTAAAAAAAATTAAATTAATCTTTAATATTATAATTATTGGAAAATAGATTTTTGTTTTTGTTCGTTTATAATCGGTCAACAATATCAAGAAACGAAGTCCTTATAAAATAAATAATTTAATACACGTAAATGTTCAATGTAATTTTTAATTTTTATATAGTCCCAAGTGATAAATCTTAATTAACTAGTAATTACATATTTTGTACATAAAAGGTATTTCAGTCATTTGGTATTTACAAAAAAAATCCAAATTTTTCTTTTAATTTTTTAAAATTATTAATTTAATTTATTATTATTTTTTGTTTTTATTTTTTCATTAAAAAATAATATTATTTGAAAATCACATGTGATAATCAAATGTGATGATATAGCTAATCATATGTGATATAATTGTTCAATCACATGTGATTGTATATTTGAACACATGTGATGTTTTAGTATAACCACATGTGATTAGGTAACAATAACATGTGATTATCAAATCATGTATTTTTAACAGAAAATAATAAAAACTTTGAAAAATAGAAAATTAAATAAAAAAAATAAAAAAAAAATCTAAGAATGTGAAAGTTCCTTTGAAAATTGAAAAAATCGTAAGTATGTGAGAATTAGTGTAATCATCGATGATTAAACATGGAACATGTGCCCCTCGCGCCGCGCGCAGATTTTGCCGGGCCGTGAGTCCCAAATCCATTTAGATCAATGTCTGAGATTTATTCTCACATTCTCACCCAATATATTAATTGTCAACGGAATATATATATATATATATATATATATATATATATATATATATATATATATATATATATATATATATATATATATATATAATTGACCAAAATACGCAATGTATAAAATATGTAATTAATCTTGACCATTAATTAGTATTGAAAAATTGTTGTTGAAATTACAAAAAATTTAAAAATTACTTTAATCATTTAATGACATCTCATTTAATATATAATACTTCACTAATTAGTAATTTCGTCATGGACACTGTTAGTCCCTATACTAAGTAAATAAGATTTGATGATCGACAGCTAAGAAGAATAAATATCAGCTGAAGTATGTATCTCAGCTGAAGCAAGTATAGACAATAAACCTTCAGCTGAGTACGTACTTATATTAGGACAACAAGTCAAATCAGCAGCTATTAACGAGAGTTCATTCGAAGTCTATGACTAAAGGACAAAGACAAGAAGAAGACTATTCAGCTGATTGTGGAATCAGCTGATAGTACCTGCTGCAGATGAAGACTTAAAGGAAATGTTCTTGACACTTTGAACATTTCCCTTTCCCGCTCCAAGAAGAAGAAAACGATGAGGATCTTCTATTTTGGAATAGAAGATAATGTCAGTACATTATCATCGTTTGTCCCTCCAAGCATGTAAAGAGAAAGTCAACTATTTCTGTACTTATGTAGTACACCTTTCACTGTGCGTCAGAAAGGGTACCGGAAGTAGTTGACACAAAGTACACTTGGGACAATAACTTGTGCAAGAGCATTTAATGATCCATAGACAAGTCCACATCAATGAATAATATGTTTACACGTCGTCTAACTTGTGGACAAAGGAACATGGATCTTGGGCTATAAATACAGACGTAAATGCTTGCATTTACACACACCTTTTAGAAATCATAGCACAAGAACATTCTCCGAGAGTTAGTTATTTGTCTAAGTATTAACTCCTCCATAGTTATTACTAAGGCATTAATATCAGCTGTTAGTATCAGCTGATATAACTCTCAGTGCATACTCTTCTAGTTTTGAGCGATCTAAAGTGTCATTTCAAGTATAGAGTTTTAGTTAGTTGTGTACTATCTATTTCCGCAAACTTTGTACTGTATTAAGTTGTTTTAATAAACTCTTAATCATTGAAATCTTGTTGTTCATTTATCGTATCTTCGTTACTCGGTCATAACGCAACATGTTTGTGTTGTTGGGAACCAACAACTAGTATCAGAGCAAGTGTAAAAATTGTTTTCCATCAATTTTGAGCATCTGTTATGGCTGAACCTACACCATCAGATCTTCCATCATCTGGAAAACCTCCCAAACTCACTTAAACCAACTACCCCATGTGGAAAACCTGTATGTTGTCCCACATGGTTACCTATCACCCAAAACTCCAAGATAACATCACGATAGGAAAATATGTTCCCAAAACCCTCATTCCTGGTACTTCTGAAATACCAGAAAACTATGTGGTAAAGTCTGAGGCTCAGTGGACAGACGCTGAAAAACGTCTTGTTCATCTTGAGAACAAGGGTCGAGATATGCTTTTTCAAGCAGTTGGTGATGAACTGTATCACAATATTCAGTTTTGTGATTCAGTTAAAGAAATGTGGGAGAGGATGGCTGAAGTTTATGAAGGCACATCAGTTGTGCGAGAACACAACAAAAACATGCTCATACACGATTATGAACTGTTTAAAGCCATGCCAAGTGAGACTATAGCTCAAACTTTCAATCGCTATAACATTCTGTTAAACGAGTTGAAGTCTCATGGGGTTGATAAGGACGATATACTCTTTATGGAAGCCTTACCTTCTAAATGGGCTACCATCATAACTTGCATGAGTACATCTCCTACTCTGAAAGATTATACTCTTTCGTCTCTCTATGGTATGTTTCTAAGCCATGAGAGAACTGTACTCAACAAATTTCAACCTCCAAAGGACTCTAAAGTGAGTTCCGCTGGATCTTCGACTGCTATTGTCTCCTTAAACAAGCCTAGCAGAATCGAATATCCCCCATCAGATGATGAAGCTGACAACACTCCAGCTGTTGGTTTGTTCAACATGCCTGAAGTCAGCATCGAAGAAGTTGATGAAGACGAAGACAACGATGCCTTATATCTGAGCCTGCCTTACTTGTCAAAAACAGAAAATTCTTCAAAAAAAAGTCTGGCTCCTCAGCTAGAGACTCGAGTAGTAGATCTATCTCATCAGCTGTATCTTCCAGACCCTCTGGAAGTACACCTGACATCTCTGAGATAACTTGCTACAACTGTAACAAGAAGGGACACTATGCTAACGACTGCAAGCAGAAGAAAGCAAGTTCATCATCTTCAACTGGTGAGTCCATCGAAGAAAAATACAAAAAGCTACAAGCCTTCAACAAAAAGATTCTAGAAGAAAAGAAGGCACTTGAAGGCAAAGCTGCTGACAAGGGTCTCGTAGCTGAAACTCATGATTGGGCTGACTCTGGTGACAGCTAATCTGATGATGATGAACAAATGGCCACAATGTGTTTGATGGCTCGTGCTGATGATGATGAAAGTATTACAGCTGATGATGCTAGTTCTTATAAATGGGTCAACATTGTTCATAAAAAGGTAACCTCTCTAATATCTGTTGAGGCTACTTAAGCCAAAGATATTGTTGATTCTATTATTTGTGACTTGCACTTCATTGATCAGCTGAAAGGTGAATGTTTGGATAAACATAGTGCTATTCTACGTGAAAATGCATTTTTAAAAGAACGTTTAATTGACCACAAAACTTTAAAAGAAGAACTTTCTGAAACAAAATTTATTAACTCAGTTCTTCAACATGATCTAAGTGAAAAAGTTAAAGAACTTGAAGCAATTAAAAAGATTTGTGAATCATGGTCTCGTTCATCCAAACGTGTGAGTGAATGTGTTAACTCACAAATCCCTAGTCAAGTACAAGCTGTACTAGGAGGAGACTTCCTTGCTGCAGCCGCTGTACCTGACAGCAGTACAGATGATCTGTACTACTCGTCAGCTGATGCTTATGTGCCAGCTGATGATTTGGTTTTTGGTTCCTTCGTTAGGTCTACCAGAACCTATGCTACTGAGATGTCCTCAGAAGATCCTTCTGTAGCTACAGGTGAAGAGTCATCAGCTGACTCCTCTGCCATGATAGTTAGGACACCCACTGTAGTCATTGTTGAACCTAGAAAATCTATCCTGGGTTCAGCACCTGCTGCCTCTTCTGCTAGATCTCAGCAGAAGACTAGGAGAACAGCAGAAAAGAAAATTGTTCTTACACCCTCCAAGGGTGAGCCAGTTGGAGTTCGTACTCGAGCTGCAAAGAACAAAGGTAAGAGTGTTCCTAAGAATACGCTAAGTCCTTCTTCAGCTGTGTCTGTCAGACGGCTGAAAGGAAAGGTCAGCAAGCTGACGTCACTCGTTCAAACTCTGACTATCTCGGATAATCAGAAAATGAAAGGTATTTTGGGTCCAGTTCCCAGTCCTATTGCCTCGCCCTCTACTTCACAGCAAAGAAATAGAAAATGCTATAAGTGTGGAGATCGTGGGCACATGGCAAGTGAGTGTGACAGCACATGTCTGGTACTTAGACAGTGGTTGCTCAAGACACATGACTGGTTACAAATCCCTGCTGGAAGAGTTTGAAGTTTGTGCTGGTCCCTCAGTAGTTTTTGGTGATAATGGTAGAGGCTCAACTGAAGGTTATGGAACCATTTCTAATGGACCCGTAGAAATCACAAGAGTTGGTTATGTGAATGAGCTGAAACATAATCTAATCAGCATTAGCCAACTTTGTGATGCAAAGTTCTCAGTGAACTTTAATGAATACAGAGGAACGGTGACAGATAAGAATGGAAAGGTAGTATTAGTTGCTCCAAGAACCAAGAATGTCTATACACTTGACATGAATCCTCAAAATCAAAAAGTTTGTCTATTCTCTCATTCTACTGAAGAGCTGAATTGGTTGTGGCATAAGAGGCTATCTCACCCGAACTTCAAAAATATATCGAAGCTGGCTCGAGGTCAGCTGGTGAATGGTGTTTCACAAATCAAATATGAAAAGGATAAGCTTTGTTCAGCTTGTGAACAAGGCAAGCAACATAAAAACTCCTTCAAATCTAGGTAATGTTTTTCCATCGACAGCTGCTACACATTCTCCATATGGACCTTTTTGGCCCTCTGAGTACTGAAAGTCTAGGTGGAAAGAAATATACACTTGTTATCGTTCATGAATATTCACGATATACTTGGGTAATATTTCTTCGTCACAAAAGTGATGCCGCTGAAGAATTATCAAGTTCATCAATAGTATGGAACTTCTAAATGGGTCTAGAGTCAAGATGATGAGATCAGACAATGGTACTGAATTCAGGAACAAGAATTTAGAAGATTTCTGTTCAGATGTTGGGATCTCCCAAAAACTTCTCAGCTGCAAGAACACCTCAACAAAATGGTGTTGCTGAAAGAAGGAACAGAACCCTAATAGAAGCTGCAAGAACAATGCTTGCTGAGTCAAACATGCCTAAGCAATTTTTGGCAGAAGCTGTTAACACAGCTTGTTTTACTCAAAATAGGTCTCTCTACGTGAAGAGACACAAGAAGACTTCTTATGAGATTTTTCGTCAGAGGAAACCATTCATAGGTTTCTTTCATGTGTTTGGCTGTGTGTGTTTTGTGTTAAACACACGAGATCAGCTAAGTAAATTTGACTCTAAAGCCGATGAAGCCATTTTCTTGGGATACTCCACTCTATCCAAAGCATATAGAGTTTTCAACAAAAGAAGACAAACATTGGAAGAGTCCATAAATGTTACTTTTGAAGAACACTCAAAGGCTATGAACCCCACCTCTGCTGACTCATCTGATGCATTTCAGAGATCAGCTGAACCATCTCTTGATGATACAGCTGAAGCATTCTCCGATGCTTTAAACCTCTTTGATGTTCCCATAAATGAATCAGATGAGACGTTCCATGATGCTCCTACATATCTTGTAGATATTGCAGCTGTTCAACAAGAGATTCCAACAGCTAGAGCATCATCCAAGGCTATCTCTAAGCCACCTCTTCATACTTCAAGAAGATCTGTTCAAAATGAAGCAATTCATCCTGCTGAGCAGTCAGCCGCTCAACAAGGATCTAATTCTGCTGAATCTTCCTCTTCTACAGCTGCTCCTCAATCTATGTGGACCTCAGAACATCTAATGGAGTTAATCATTGGAGATCCACAACAAGGAGTTGTTACAAGAAGTAAAGCATCATGCAATATTTGCTTATGGTCTTGTTTTCTAGCAACTGAAGAACCGAAAAATATTAAAGCTGCTTTAGAAGACTCAAGATAGATTCAAGCGATGCATGAAGAACTCAACCAATTTAAGGTCAACAAAGTATGGCAGCTGGTGCCCCCACCAGCTGGAAAGACTATAATTGGTACTAAATGGGTATTTAGGAATAAAATGGATGAAGAAGGTGTGGTTATTCGCAACAAAGCTAGACTTGTTGCACACAGATACAGACAGGAGGAAGGAATCGATTTTGATGAAACATTTGCGCCAGTGGCTAGGCTTGAGGCGATTAGAATATTTCTAGCCTACGCTGTTTACAAAAACTTCACAGTTTTTCAAATGGACGTGAAGAATGCGTTCCTGAACGGGAAGCTGCAAGAGGAGGTATACGTTAAGCAACCACCAGGGTTCGAAAATCCTAAGTATTTAGACTATGTGTTTAAATTGGATAAGGCACTGTATGGGTTGAAACAAGCTCCTCGTGCATGGTATGATACACTCTCCACGTTCCTCATAGCAAATGATTTCACCAGGGGAAAGATTGATAAAACCTTATTCATTCGCAAAATCAAAGGTGATATCATTCTTGTTCAAATTTATGTGGACGACATAATTTTTGGTGCTACTGATGAAAAACTTTGTAGACGCTTTTCTAAACTTATGTCTACAAAGTATGAGATGAGTATGATGGGTGAATTAACTTATTTTCTTGGCTTACAAGTTAAGCAATCTAAAAATGGAATTTTTATAAATCAAGAAAAATATATCAAAGATCTTTTAAAGAAATTTGATATGAATTCATCATCATCCATGAAAACTCGAATGGCTCCTCCAAACAATCTAGATGCTGACATAACTGGTAAGTCAGTTGATGTCACATTCTATAGAGGAATCATTGGATCATTACTCTATCTCACCGCCAGCAGACCAAATATTATGTTTGCTACTTGCATGTGTGCTAGGTATCAAGCTGATCCTAAAGAATCTCACCGAATAGCTGCAAAAAGAATTTTGAGGTACATTAAGGGTACTCCAAGCCTAGGTCTTTGGTATGCCAAAGTCTCCGGGTTGGATCTAATTGGCTATTCAGATTCAGACTTTGCAGGTTGCAAAATGGATAGAAAGAGCACCACTGGAGGATGTCAGCTGCTTGGTGGAAAGCTAGTCAGCTGGACAAGCAAGAAACAAAGTACTGTCTCTACCTCCACAGCTGAAGCAGAATACGTTGCTGCTGGAAGCTGCTGCGCTCAAGTCCTTTGGATGAAGAATCAGCTTGTTGATTTCGATATGAACTTCTGCAAAGTTCCTATCTATTGTGATAACACGAGTGCTATTGCAATTAGCAACAATCCAGTTCTTCATTCTAGAACCAAACATATCGACATAAGGTATCATTTTATTAGAGATCACATTGAACAAGGTGACGTGGAACTCCACTTCATTTCAACAGACCTTCAGCTGGCTGATCTATTCACTAAGCCTTTAGATGAAAAACGATTCAATTTTTTGATCAGCGAGCTAGGTATGTTGAATGCTTGAATTAACTGCTGAAGTACTATCAGCAGCTGATAAGTCCACCTTGTTAAGTATTTTGACTTCATCAGTCAGCCGAATAAAATCTCTTAAATGATAACTTATCGTGTTTTATAAGTTAAAACGTTTGGTTCTCCCATAAAAAGGCATCTTTTAACCCTATCCATACGTTTTCTGTGGCATGTGGGACAAGACATCCTGTCACAGAAACGGCTCCACTACCCTGACACAGAAACGGCTCCACTACCTCACATTGTCACATCCAACCACCTTTGCACGATAACCAACGTGTCTATAGTTGGTTTGTAACTATCCAATTATGACCCTGTTTAAATTCAAATCTTTACCCAAACCGATCCGTAAATCCCTATAAATACTCATCCATTTCCCTCTCTTCATCCTCATCACTCCCTCAATTCTCTCTCAAAAAAACCCCTCTATTTCTAACTTTTATCTTTCTTCCCTCTCTCCCCAAATGTCGAAGAAAGCCCCAAAAGTTCCCCTTACTAGGGCTGCCATTGAGTTCTCTCAGAACTCAAACCTTGTAGCCAACACTTCCCCACCGGATGATCTTGTCGATATTTATCGACCGGTTGGGACGTTTGTGCGTCACTGCCCTATCAGTGGTGCATTTACCAGATTCACCAAGAGTATCATCGAACTCTTGCGTGATTTCTGGATGTCCGCCTCGACTTCTGGAGACGACATCACTGCGCAAGTGGGGAATCATCAAATCACCATTACTGTTGATGATTTCTGAACCGCTTGCGGGTTCGACTATCTGCATCTTGAAGAAGAATATCAGCAGACAAAGTCTGCTGATGAAGCTAAAGCGAGTCTAATCCGTATCACTGGATACAAATTAGAAAATGAAGAAGACAAGGTGCTGATCTTCAAGAAGTCTCAGCTGACGAGACCCTGGGCCTATTTCTTTACCCACATCATCCAGGGTATAGGCGGCAACTCCGGGTCTCTCAACCAGTGCAACTCCAGCATGCAAGTCTTTGCTGAAGCACTAGCCACTGGTCAGCGGATCGACTACGGGAGACTAGTGTACGAGGAGGTCAAGGCCAAGCTGAAAAGCAAGGGAAATCATATTCCCTATCTTCGCTTTTTCACATTGTGCATCGCACATGTGATGCTTGAAAAGCTGAAGATAGATTATGAAGACATTCCAGGGGAATCAGTGATGGTCCGTTCCATCTCCAACATCGTCTTCCAAAAGAAGGATGATGAGAAGGCATTTCCTCTCACCGCGTACATGCTGAAGATCATAGATGATCGAGTCAGATCCAAAAGGGATCGAAAGAAGGGCGCAACATCGAAGAAATCTGCCCTACAAGAAGGTACGTCCTTTCCTCATCTGAAGTGTTTTCCATCAACTGATCGTACACAAACTGTTGATGGAAATACCACCACTTCCACTGGGATCTCAATGCCCATTAACGTGAAAAATGTGGAAACAAGTGATATTCCACGTGGTGGGAAGAAGCGGGTCAAGCGAACTGCTCACCGCCCTCCTTCTTCCTCTTCATTCTTTTTATCATCTTCTTCCACTACCAGTGCCCCTGTTTCTCCTCAGCTGAGGGTAAGAGGGTCTGCTACCCGTGGAGATGATGATAATGTTGATGATGTTGAGCTGGCGATAGCAGCATCATCAGGATTCAGCCGGAATCCGTTGGGCTCTCACTCGAGATCCCAATTGGAAGGATTACAATCATAAGCTATGCCAACATCTGTGAGCAGTCCTTCTCATTTTCACTCTTACAGTGTTTTTCCAGGAACTCCACCAACAATTGGAATTCCTGTCCAGACACTTCCGGCTAATCCTCTTTTTCTCTCTTTTGCTCTTCAACCTCGTTCTGCAGATTTTTCAACAAGTCAGCAGACTTCAAAACGGTAATTTCGTTCTTCAGGAGTTAGTGCCGGCTCCAAACCTCTGCGTAGCTCCTCGACTGATTCATTATCTGTTGTTGTAACAAGGGAACAAACTCCACAAGCAACCTCAGTCTCTCGACAAACTGCTGGTGAAGTTTTCGGCTCAACGCAAGCCACCCGAGAGTTAGCTGCACACACACCACCCCCAACTTCTTCATCACTTTCTGAGTCTTCAGCTGATGATAGATTGACTGGAAACCAAGTCAAGCTTGAAGCTGACCCTTCTGTTTCCCACGACGTCACCGGCTTAAACCAGCAGGTGATCAAGGAAACCACCACCGCCAATGAAGAGACAACTTTAAACCAAGTTGTTACTGAGGCACTAACCCCAGCTGCCAGTGATCGCGAACGTAGTCGCCAACTAAGCTGTGAGGCAGCTAACACACCACCCCGAGGAACTCTTTCTCTGGACTCTATACCAGTATCGCCGGCTGGTGAGACCGAAGCTCCAGAGACTCAAACAGCATTTCATCTCATGTTTGAGTCGACTGATTATTTTATTCAGTCTTACTATTCATCATCTGACGAAGAACATTCTAAGCTTCAACCTGTTTTGACAGCTGATGACGGCACTTCTATTATAACCCCATTAGTTTCAGCTGGACCCAACCTACCCCCCATAGTTTCTGAACAACCCATAGGAGCAACTCCTCCTAACTCAGGAACACTCACTTCCACAGCTGAGGTTACCCCTCCAGTTGGAGACATACCGGACCCCCTCTCGTAAAACGTCTAAGTGTCCCATGCTGAATCCAGCAAAGCTGGAGGAAGTAATCCCATCAGAGCCGCTGCTGCTCTGATGTCTAGAGTTGTTACATCCCAGATTCGACCTGGGATGGCCACGCTGAGTAAGCAGATGGACTCCCTTCGCAGGGATGTTCCAAAGAAGTTTGCCCAAACTGCTGAGAATCTCTCTTCCAGCATAACTTCTCTGCACACTGAGGTTCACACTCAGACTCCTCAGCTGGCTCTTCTGCTGATCAGATTCGCCTCAACACCAGCGGGTTCATCTCTCTCAACGACTACGTGCGTCAAGAATTGAACTCCCTTCGCGATTCTGACAGAGTCGAACAAGACAAACTTCTCTCCGAAGTTCGGGACAGCTTGGCTTTTGCTCAATCACAGCAAGAGTCTCTGCTGACACTTACTCATAACCACCTTCCTAAGGCTATTGAGGAGTCAGCTTCTGTTGTGTCCACCAGGTTGGACAAAATGGAGACTGAAGTCAGCTCGCTGACTTCCCACGTCGCTGGTCTCCAAGGCACCCTTAACCTCATTCTTGCAAAGCTAAATGAGGGTGCCGCTGTTGTCCGTCCTGCTTCAGCACCAGAGAGTACCCCTCTTCTTCGGGCACTCTCTAAGGGGGAGAAAGAGGCCACTTCAGCAGGTGAACAATAAGGTGAACAAAATAGTTCACAACCTATAGTCACCTCTACTGTTGGAGCCAATACTGAAGACATTCCAGCAGGTGATACCCCAAGAACTCCACCTATCACCTCTGCTGGGACACAAGAAGAAGAAGCTGAACCCTCAACTGGTTTTGTTAAAATTGTTGATTCCTTTGAATCAGTTGAGGGCCCACAAGTCCAAGCCCCCCAAATCCAAAACCCTCAGCCTATTATACAGGAGATTCCTCATCCTGCTGAGGGGGAGCCTACATCTGCAGCGGTTAAAACCTTCATCCTAAAGGAAGCTGGAACCGCTGCTGATCTTGATGCAGCCATTGCCCTTCAAAGAAAAACTCATGAAGAGCTGTATCAAAAAACTGAGGCCCAAAGAGCTGAGAACATTAGGTTGTTCAACAAAGTTCTTTATCAGCGTAGGCAAGATGCAAAAATCACCAGCGTAAGGGCCCCTAAGCTCGATCCCAGCTCTCCTGATGAAATTGTAATAACAAGAGCTGGAGGAACTGTGGTCAATGAAAAGTTTCCTCTGAACAAGATCAGCATCGTTCTCAACTACACTGAATGGAAAGAGGCTGAAGCAGCTGCCAGATCTGCAAAACCATCGCGGATTATAACAGATCTGTAATATGAGATAAAATTCGCAATCTACTCCTTCAAGACTCTATGCGACGCATTCAGGAGACAAGCTCCTGAGTTGGTATATCGCATACCTCCTGAATTGTGTGAATCTCAAGCAGCTGCTATCGGAGGATCTGCTGGTGAAAGCTCCTCAGCAAGAGGAGAGAAACGTAAGTCCGTTCTCCTCGAGCCCCTTGCTAACTCCAGACCACTGGATATTGGGTCATCAATCATATTTGCAAAACGACCCAGACCCAATATCACAAAAGCCATCCCCACGGGAGTTAACTTTGTCTCTTGGCTGATCGTAAAAGAACCAATTTATGGCTTTTGGTATCTGGAGAAAAAGAAGGTGCCTTGCTTCCAGCGAGCAGATGAGTTGGATCTATGTGATGTGGATCAACTTATGATCTATCACAAGCTGCTGAGTTCCTCCACTGAAGAGGGAAGAGAAATGAAGAAATTAATAACCTCAGCCTTCAACTCACTGTATCGCAATGTCGTTGGATCAGCTATATCCAAGGCATTATAGTTTTTTTTTCCTTGTAATTTTAATTGCCTTATCAATAGAAAATCAAAATTTTGTAATATACTTGTAAAAATTGTAAAAAGATAAACATATACAAATAAACCCTATGGGTCAAAGCACATAAGTATTCAGCTGACTTCATCAGCTGAATCATTACAGGGTTACACTTATACAGCTATTCGATTGCATCAAATAGGGGGAGATTGTTAGTCCCAAGACTAAGTAAATAAGATTTGATGATCGATAGCTAAGAAGAATAAATATCAGCTGAAGTATGTATCTCAGCTGAAACAAGTATATACAATAAACCTTCAGCTGAGTACGTACTTAGCTTTAGGATAACAAGTTAAATTAGCAGCTATTAACGAGAGTTCATTCGAAGTCTATGACCAAAGGACAAAGACAAGAAGAAGACTATTCAGCTGATTGTGGAATCAACTGATAGTACCTGCTGCAGATGAAGACTTAAAGGAAATGTTCTTGACACTTTGAACATTTCCCTTTCCCGCTCAAAGAAGAAGAAAACGATGAGGATCATCTATTTTGGAATAGAAGATAATGTCAGTACATTATCATCGTTTCTCCCTCCAAGCATGTAAAGAGAAAGTCAACTATTTCTGTACTTATGTAGTACACCTTTCACTGTGCGTCAGAAAGGGTACCGGAAGTAGTTGACACAAAGTACACTTGGGACAATAACTTGTGCAAGAGCATTTAATGATCCATAGACAAGTCCACATCGACGAATAATATGTTTACACGCCGTCTAACTTGTGGAAAAAGGAACATGGATCTTGGGCTATAAATACAGACGTAAATGCTTGCATTTACACACACACCTTTTAGAAATCATAGCACAAGAACATTCTCTGAGAGTTTGTTATTTGTCTAAGTATTAGCTCCTCCATAGTTATTACTAAGGAATTAATATCAGCTGTTAGTATCAGCTGATATAACTCTCAGTGCATACTCTTCTAATTTTGAGCGATCTAAAGTGTCATTTCAAGTATAGAGTTTTAGTTAGTTGTGTACTATCTATTTCCGCAAAATTTGTACTGTATTAAGTTGTTTTAATAAACTCTTAATCATTGAAATCTTGTTGTTCATTTATCGTATCTTCGTTACTCGGTCATAACGCAACACGTTTGTGTTGTTGGGAACCAACAACTTTAGTCCAATCGGACAAACGTATTTCTTATAGTTATAAAGCTAGCAGGGGGCCAACGTTGGCCTACAAATGCAGCCATGGACTTGCATTATGTACACACATTTGGTATGCTAAAAATGGCACAACTAAATAACAATGGGTCATGGTGGTGGGAGGTGAACAACAACATCGAGCTAGCAATGGCGGTTGTCTTCGTTTCATTACAAATCTTGCCATCTTGGCTATTTTATGGTCTATGTCGAGCTCGTCACGACCCCTGACACCAGGTCCTTGGTCATTGTCGATTGTTGTGTACCATAATGACATAAACGGCGCTTCTAGGAATTGTTTATGGTTCTTGGTTAGCCGAATACACCCAAACCAATCCAACAATTGAGAATAAGATCGCCAATTTGGAATATTGATATCCCACCATATGCCTAGGCCCTAGCATGTCGTATACATGCTCAGCGAAGGAACACTCAAAAATTCAATAGACATAAATATTTAATAATAGTTTAGGAACTTAAGGTTAATTAGTTATAGTTAATCAAGAGTACAAATACTCATATGTATGTCGAATTACACCAGAACCTTTGCCATTATTCTAATCTCTCGATCGTAAATGCAAAATATAATTCTCTCTATATTACTACTTTTTGCTCTAGATTATCACAAATAATAGACTAAGATATTGATTAACACATAAACCCGAACACTCCTCACATATCAGATATAAACCGAGGTGATCATATCCAAGCTATGAGTATCACAGTTAACACATGAAGGAAGTCTCTCAAGAGACATTTTCCATACTATAATATTAACTTTATTTGGGCCCTCTAAAACTGCCTCTCTTTAGTGATGTGTATGCATATTTTGTACTTACATGAATATTTCCGTAAGGACTTCCAAAGCATCTTTTACCAAGCATCTTTTTCATTAAAAAATAAATTTCTTTGACACCAAGTGATCATTACCTACCATTTAGGTTGTTAGAGCATCTCCAATGCAAGCTTTTTATAATGTTTTTACCTTTTCTATAGGTCAATTGTATGTATATATGACCTTCTAGCAAAAAACTTTTGCTTCAAAACTTTTTCATTCATAAGTGTTTTTCAAGATACACAAAAAGCTTTATACACATATGCATTGTAGTAAAAGCTTGTTGGGTCGTTGAAAAGCATCCCCCACTGAAGAGATTTAATGAATACAAAAAAGCAAATAGTTAGAAGACAATCTGAGGATTAGTTCCTCAGATTGTGGGTAACTGTATCTGATCAGTTCAGATTTCAATTATCCAGTTACACTATCTGATCACTATCTAAAACAACGATCAGTTCCCCGTGCGGAATCAGATACTGGTCAACAAATCAGATAGTTTAACAGGTTCAGCGCAATGGACAAAACGCTGAACCATCAAACAGATACTTCTCTAAGCAAAACTCTTAGTGAAGGTCGCTGAAGCTGAAGGCCATCTGAAGAAGCATGAGTATCCGAAAAACTCATGATTGCCAAAAATATACATAGGCTGGAAGTTTCAGTGTCACAGAAAGACACAAGTAAAGCACAAGTTTGTGCATCGCTGATTATGGGAATATCGTCCAAATCTTCTAGAAGATATCAGCGATCACAAGAAGACAGAAAGTACTGTCAGAACTCCGTTACTCGTGCGCGACCCATGATATATCCTCTGCACCAACGGAATTCTCACACGTGGAATCGATCGATCATTCCTTTGGCTCTACGTTTCCCAATGATATAAATCGAGGACTTAGACGATCGATTCTAGTGTGCAGCCAACAAGGTTACACGTTGCTGAATGTACTCCAAAACTTTATTTCCTCGAGCAGAGTGTAAACCACCAGTTAACTCTAGTTATCTGATTCGAGAATTGAATCTGTATAACGAAAGTGTCTGGTCTTGTGCTTGAGCAACTGTTGATCATAAACTTGTCTTAGATAATATCTGTTGTTGTCTATCACATGCAAGCAGTTTAGTTAGGATTTGTTCTTAGCTATTCTGCAAACTGCTTGCATCTTTATTGCATCATTATTGATTAATAAAGAAAGTTTAAAAAGTGTTGAGTGTCTCCATAAAATTTAAATTGATCACTTAAAGCGTGTAGGTGTAGAAATTCACCTGTCTGGGACTAACAATTGGTATCAGAGCCGGACAATTAATTCACAATTGTTGATCTGCTCACTTACTGATCAAAATGAGCGATGTGGTCTCCAAACTGAACCTTGGTTCAAAATCAAATGCTCCAGTCTTCAAAGATGACAACTTTGGAATTTGGAAAGTGCGATTTCTGGGATTTGCCAAACACCAGCACGAACTCGCTCCTAGCATTCTCGAAGCTGGTCCTTATGTTCCACACTTCCTCAGTCATAAACATGTCATCTTTAAAACTGAAGAAAGTTCCTCTGAAGACAGAAAAGAAGAAAGTTCTCACTCAACAGAAGAAGAGTTTCTTTCTCAAGATGAAGAAAACTTTGTATACGAATCTAAGGAAGAAAAACCCAAAGAAGTATGGACTGAAGATGAAAAAGAAAAGGCAGGATTAGACGTAAAATTAAAGTTTCTTCTTCATACCTCTCTACCGAATCACATTCTTATTACAATCAAATAATGGAAAACTGCCAAAGAAATTTGGGATATACTGGTGATATCATATGAAGGAACTGACGCTGTTAAAACAAGTAAAACATCTACGTTAAATCGAAAGTACGAGGCATATAAGGTCATTTAGGGTGTATCTCTTAAGCTGTCATACATAAGGTTTGTAATTCTAACAAATGAGCTTAAGGAAGCTGATATTAAGAAAGATACACAAGAGCTGATGCACAAATTACTGGAAATTCTTCCAAAGGAATGGAGCATCATCTCTACGGTTTTAAAAACAACAGGAAAATTAAAAAATATGAATCTGAGCAATCTCTACAACACTTTAATGAACTTTGAAAATGAGAATACTATGTATTCTGAACTAAATGGTGAACACTTTATTTCTCTTATTGCTGATACATCCTTAAAATCATTGATATCTGAAGATGCAACAGATGGATACTCCAAAAATACAGAAGAAAAGACGTTATCCGAGGTCGATGACAATGATCTGGAAGAAGACTCTATCAGTGATTATTCTAGCGATAACGCACTCGACCTGGTAGAACAAATGGCTGCTCTCGTAACAAGATACAACAAAGTCATGAAACGGAACGAATATGAAGCATGTGATCCTCAGATACATAACAAGTCAAATGAATGTTTTCGGTGTGGTCAAACTGGTCATTATAGAGCAAATTGCAGAGTAAATCTGAAGAACAATTAACGAAGTTGAAATCTATCCACATCTGATTCTGATACATATGTGGAATATAAAAGAAAGTATGAAGAAACTAAACGAGAATTTCAGTTTCTAAAGGCCAATCTCTCAATAGCACAAGATGAAGTGAAATTCTTGGCCCTTAGAGCTACATGTCAGTCAAAGACATACAATTTAGAATCAGATAGTGATGAACCATCTCATAAAGAATCTGAAAATTCCTCAAACAGAAACAAGTGCAAGTGTCTGATGGCAAGATCATCTGATTCATCAGACAAACACGATGACATCTGGTATATGGACAGTGGTTGCTCCAGACACATGACGGGCTAGAAATCACTTCTCAAGAATTTCACAGACAAAGCTGTTCCTAAAGTTGTCTTAGGCGATAATTCATCCGGAAAAGGGGTAGGCCAAGGTGAAATCTCTAACGGATCACGTACCTTCAAAAAGGTACTCTTTGTGGACGGCCTCAAGCACAATCTGATAAGTATAAGCCAGCTTTGCGACGCAAAGTACATGGTACTCTTTACTGATACAAAAGGCTACATCATTAATCAAGAAAGAACAGTGGTAATGGATGCACCAAGAAAAGATGACATGTACATTCTCGACATGACCTCTGCTTCTCCTGAAAAGGTACTATGTTTCTTTGATGTTGCTCCAGCTGATGTTAACCGGCTTTGGCACAAAAGACTCTCACACCTAAATTTCAAAAATGTAAACAACATCAGTAAAGGTGCTTAGTCGAAGGGCCCCCAAAACTTACTTTCACCAAAGACAAGATGTGTTCTGCTTGTGAGAAAGGAAAACAACATCGAGCATCTTTCAGATCCAAAGTAATCTCCACCTCTACGGCTTGCTTAAACTTAATTCATATGGATCTTTTTGGTCCTGTAAATGTAGGAAGCTTGGGTGGAAGAAAAAGGTACACTCTAGTTATCGTAGATGACTTCTCCAGATTTTGTTGGGTCTTCTTTTTAAAAGCAAAAAGTGATGCTGCTGAAGATATCATTAACTTCATCAAGAAAACTGAAGTAAGTCTTGGAGTTAAACTTAAAGGTATCCGAAGTGATTGAGGAACCGAGTTCACAAACGTCACATTAGAAGACTTCTGCAACGACGAAGGCATATCTCAAAACTTCTCAGCTCCAAGAACCCTATACCAAAATGGGGTTGCTAAAAGAAAAAAACAGAACCTTAATTGAAGCAGCCAGAACCATGCTCAACGAAGACGAACTTCCAAGTCAATTCTGGACGTATGCAGTTCACACAGCATGTCACACTCAAAACCGCGCAGTAATTGTCAAGAGACACAACAAAGCTGCCTATGAAGTCGTCAGGGGAAGAAAACCAAATATCGAATATTTCAGAGTCTTTGGTTGTCCACGTTTCATTTTAAACAACAAAGAGCATCTCGGAAAGTTTGATCCAAAAGCTGAAGATGGAATCTTTGTCGGGTACGCTGAATAGTCCAAAGCATACATAGTCTACAATCTGAAAAGATCTACATTTGAAGACATTGTTCATGTCACTTTCGACGAAAAACATGTTTCAGATTTTCCCCTCCTTCTGAAGATGATAAAGAACTAAACTTCAATGAACCAATCTCAACTTATCAAGCTGAAGATACATAACGCTCTTCAGAAAGATCTGATACCCCTTTGGTCAATAACCTTTCAGAAAGTCAAAACGATATCCCAAGTAATAATCCAACATCTGATAATACCCAATCTTAAAATTCTATACCATCCAAAAGTGAGCCTACTACACCTATCAGAGATACAATGTCTGATCAATTAACCCCTGTCCAAATTACCTCTGAATCTCAAGCAAATGAAACCACATCCTCTCCAGACACCATACCTCTCTACATTCAACTTCCCCACTCTCTCCAACACAACCTCTTCTCATCACAAATGATGAACCCGGACCATCAAATCAAGTATCAACTCTATGGAATAAGAAACATCCAATAAACCAAGTCATCGGGGACCTTCAAAAAGGTGTTCGCACTCGGAGCCAACAAGCCAACGCCAACATATGCTTATTTGCTGGATTTGTCTTAATGATTGAACCTAAAAATGTCAAAATTGCAGTTGAAGATCCTCACTAGGTATCTTCAATGCAAGAAGAACTACAACATTTCGAGAAAAACAAAGTGTGGACACTTGTTCCTCCACCGTCCAACACCAATATCAGTGGAACAAAATGGGTGTTCAGAAACAAACTCGGTCAAGATGGAACCGCGATTAGAAACAAATCAAGATTAGTTTCCTAAAGATATCGACAAGAAGAAGGCACCGATTTTGATGAATCTTTTTCCCAGTTGCTAGACTAGAAGCTATTTGAATGTTTCTCGCATATGCTGCTTAAAAAAACTGTAAAGTTTATCAGATGGATGTCAAGAGTGCTTTTCTCAATGGAAAGCTTCAAGAACTAGTCTTTGAATAACAACCTCCAGGGTTCGAAGATCACAGACATCCAGAATACGTTTACTAGCTTGATAAGGCTCTTTATGGGTTAAAACAAACCCCAAGAGCATGGTATGATACTCTATCTTATTTTCTACTGAAAATTGGATTTACTAGGGGAACAATTGATAACACTCTGTTCATTCGCAAACACAAGTCAGACGTCTTGTTGGTTCAAATATACGTTGATGACATCATATTCGGGTCAACAAATGAGAACATATGTCAAAAGTTCTCCAAACTCATGACAGACAATTATGAGATGAGCATGATGGGTGAATTAACATACTTTTTGGCCCTACGAATCAAACAGTCTGAAGATGGAATCTTCATAAATCAAGAAAAATATGCTTCCAAACTCCTGAAGAAATTTGATCTCGAAAAATGTTCCTCTATGAAAACCCCAATGGCAACTAATCTAAAATTAACCAAAGATCTCTCAGGAAAAGCTGAAAATCCAACTATTTACAGAGGATATCAGGCAAATCCAAAAGAATCTCACGTGCATGACGTGAAACGAATTCTCAAATATCTGAAAGGCACACCTAACCTGGGTCTCTGGTATCTAAAAGATAATCGATTTGATCTTGTCGGATACTCTGATGCAGACTACGCGGGTTGTAATCTGGATAGAAAAAGCACAAGCGGTGGGTGTCAGTTTTTAGGAGGAAAATTGATAAGCTAGTCAAGCAAGAAACAATCCTCTGTTTCAACCTCCACTTGTGAAGCTGAATACATTGCAGCTGGAGCATGCGTTGCTCAAATTCTCTGGATGAAGAATCAACTCTCAGACTTCGATCAACATTACGAAAAGGTTCCAGTCTACTGTGACAACACCAGTGCTATAGTGATCACCAACAATCCGGCATTTCATTCTCGAACAAAACACATCGATGTCAGATATCACTTTATTCGAGATCATGTTGTGAAGGGTGATGTTGAACTCCATTTCATTCCCACCGAACATCAACTTGCTGACGTTTTCACAAAACCATTCGATGAAACCAGGCTCAGTTATCTTATTGGCAGGCTTGGTATGCTGAATGCGTAAAAAAAAAAAAAAACAAAAAAAAAAAAAAAACTTTCTCAGATCGATAAATCATGCACCATCTGAAGACTCTTCAGCACTATCTGAAAATTCTATGCCATCTGAAAAGTCTTCAGCGAGTAATAACGTGGCATTTTCTCATAAGACCTCATCTAAACAGCATACTCAAATGCCATTGGTCATCATCTCTGGTACCTAATTAATGATGACCCTTAGATGTCTTTTCCCGCCAGTTTATCTCTGACCTATTGATTGACCTCTATCATCACGCCTACCCTACACTCATCCCAACCGTTCGATCTTTCACCGCTTCACATTCACCCTTTGATCGCAAAATTTCTCCATTCTGATACACACTCCGCTCACTTTTCATCTCTTTTCCCCAAATTACCTCCACCCACTCATCTCGAAACTCTCTCTGCGAATCAATTTCTTCATGGCTTCATCATCTAGAATCCCATTCAATACATCTTTACCTGCTACAATCGAACATGCTCCTGCAGTACGATGCCACTGCCCAGATCTCTACTACACCAAAAACAACTCACGCTGCAACTTAAATCCCAAAGGTACATTAAAACCAGAGTTTCAAGCACTGGTCAGCTTCTTCCGCAACCGTCCTCTCAAGGAGGCTCTACACTATGACGTTCCATTGTCCAAAAGCATGCTCCTTGAGTTCTGGTATACGTGCACAACCTTATATGCGAATGGAAAAGTCTCCATCTCCGGAACAATTATGCAAGGACGTCATCGGGTATCCTTCGATCTTGACTTTTCCCGAACGACCACAAAAAATGATTTTCTTGAGCTGAATCAAGACTTTGATGATCTTCCTGAAAGTGATGAAGCCAGAGCGCTTGTTCTTCCATACATCAAATACCGGGGGTCGTTCTCAGCAGGAGTATCGAGAACTAAAATGGGTCCCCTATGGTCTGCATTTTTCATGACAGTCTCACAATGCCTAACCAGCCAAACAGGGGGATCTGATGCTGTCTCTGAACATGCTTTTATCTTAGGATCTACCCTGTTTTAAGATACACGGATCGACTATGCATCTCGTGTCTTTTTACAGCTGTATCAAAAAGTTAGTGCTCCGAAAAAGGAGAGTCTGGTACCTTTTCATCGCTTTCTGTGTATGGTGTTCTTACAATCTCTAAGGGAAGAGGCTTTCTATGCAAACGTTGGCCGCATTCACTTAACCGCTCTCATTGATAAAATTGTGAAAAGGTTCTCCAAAACTCCAACCGTTCAATCAGGCATCTCTATCATTCCAAAGAAAATTGCCCGTATGTCTATCTCCCTTGGAGAAAATGTCCATCTTGCTCCAAAGTCAGATGCCCACCCATCCTCTCATGATAAAGGAAAGGGTCCTGCTACTCCTCTTATACCCAAAATGAAGAAAAGAAAAGGACCAGGTGTCCCGATCGAGGAAAAAGCAAGGATGATAGCAAGAGCACTAAAAGCGTCTGAGGCACAGGTGTCTGAGATAGGGAGTCAGAAAAGGAGAAAGGAATGATGGTGATCCTCAGATGATGCTGGGCGATGTTTTCTATTTCAAAGACAATTGTCTGTACTTTAAAACAATTTCATTTCCTGTTGCATGCTACAAAATAGTTAACTCTTTTATTATTGCTTGGCCGTTATGCACGAACATCATCAATCAATGATGATGATTTTGACATACCTGAGTTTATTTGCTTGCTAGATATTTAGAAAAATTCAAAAAGAAAATATGAGTTATAAACTGTAGTGTGATCAGATTCTATCAGATCACCATATATTGTAATGTTTTCTAGGTACGTCGAAGACCCTCTGAATTGCGAAAAACACTCAAGGTTATATATAAAACATTCACATATTTAGGGGGAGTTGCCTAACTATTTGTCTACATCAAATAGGGGGAGATTGTTGGATCGCTGAAAAGCATCCCCTGCTGAAGAGATTTAATGAAGACAAAAAAACAAATAGTTAGAAGAAAATCTGAGGATTAGTTCCTCAGATTGTGGGTAACTGTACCTGATCAGTTAAAATTTCAGTTACCCAGTTACACTATCTGATCACTATCTTTAACAAGATCGGTTCCCCGTGCGGAATCAGATACTGGTCAACAGATCAGATAGTTTAACAGGTTCAGCGCAATGGACAAAACGTTGAACCATCAAACAGATACTTCTCCAAGAAAAACTCTTAGCGAAGGTCGCTAAAGCTGAAGGCCATCTGAAGAAGCATGAGTATCCGAAAAACTCATGACTGCCAAAAGTATACATAGGCTGGAAGTTTCAGCATCACAGAAAGACACAAGTAAAGCTCAAGTTTGTGCATCGCTGGTTATGGGAATATCTTGCAAATTTTCTAGAAGATATCAGCGATCACAAGACGACAGAAAGTACTGTCAGAATTCTGTTAGTCGTGCGCATCCCATGATATATCCTCTGCACCAACGAAATTCTCACACGTGGAATCGATCGATCATTCCTTTGGCTCTACGTTTCCCAATGATATAAATTGAGGACTTAGACGATCGATTCCAGTGTGCACCCAACAAGGTTACACGCTGCTGAATTTACTCCAGAACTTTATTTCCTCGAGCAGAGTGTAAACCACCAGTTAACTCTAGTTATCTGATTCGAGAATTGAATCTGTATAACGAAAGTGTCTGGTCTTGTGCTTGATCATTTGTTGATCATAAACTTGTCTTAGATAATATATGTTGTTGTCTATCACATGCAAGCAGTTTAGTTAGAATTTGTTCTTAATTATTCCGCAAACTGCTTCATCTTTATTGTATCATTATTGATTAATAAAGAAAAGTTTAAAAAGTGTTGATGGCTCCATAAAAATTAAATTGATCAGTGAAAGCGTATAGGTGTAGAAATGCACCTGTCCGGAACTAACAAAGCTTTTTATCAATATTAAGTGAAAGTCTATGTAACCATTTTAATAAGTTATTGCAAAGATTTATGCATTGTAGATAGCTTTTAAATAAGTAATTAGATTTTGTATAATCAACTTAACGCTTTCAATGTGAGGTGGTATTATCAAACCTGCATATATTAAACTTCCACCATGCACATGCCTTGCGTTTAAAAAAATATCAAGTTGATCTTTAATAATATAATTAATGGAAAATAGTTTTATTATTTATTATTTATTTATTTATTATTATTATTATTATTATTATTATTATTATTATTATTATTATTATTATTATTATTATTATTGTTTTATGATCAGTCGACAATATCAAGAAACGAAGTCCATGAAAAATAAATAATCTAATACTTTTTCCATCCCATAAAAAGTTCTCATTTTTTTGGGCAAAAGTATTTATGAGATGGTTGATAGTGGGTCCTTAGTACTATTTTTGATTAAAATATAAGGTTAATTGGAGAGAGAAAGTGTTTTCTAGAGATAGTTGGTGGTGGGGTCCATAATAATAATATTATTTAATAGAAATGGGAACTTTTTTGTGAGACAAAATTTATGGTAGAAATAAGAATTGTTTTGTGGGACGGAGAGGGAGTACTTGATTATCAATATATTTCTTATATAGATATAGCAAGCGGGTCCCACCGTTGGGCTACAAATGCAGCCATGGACTTGCATTATGTACACACATTTGGCATGCTAAAAATGGCACAACTAAATAACAATGGGTCCTTGTGGTGGGAGGTGATCAACAACATGGAGCTTACAATGGCGGTTGTCGTCGTTTCATTACTACTCTTGGCCATTTTATGGTCAAAGTCGAGCTCGTCGCGATACCTGCCACCCGGCCCTTGGTCGTTGCCGATTGTTGGGTACCTTCCGTTTCTTGCTAAAGATAACTTGCATAAACAGTTTGCCGACATGCCAATCGGTACGGCCCAATCTTCAAGTTTTATGTGGGAAACACGCTTTTCGTCATCATAAGTAGCCCGGAGCTTGCAAGGGTCGTGCTTCGTGAGCAAGACAAGTTCTTTGCTCACCGCAAGCTAACCATCGCTACTTCAATAATCACTTATGGGGGCGAAGAAATCGCGTTTTCTAAACACTCTTCCAATATCCTTCGTAAGATATTCGCATACGAGGTCCTAAGCAACAAGAATCTTGAAGAATCTGCTTGCTTCAGAAGAGATGCAGTTAGGAAAACCATCAATGGTGTTTATACTAAAATTGGGAGCTCGGTCAACATTGGCGAGATCTCGTTTTCGGTGGTGGCGAATATGGTAACAAACATGGTTTGGGGAAGCACGTTGGATAGCGGGGCAGAGTTCCTTCTTGGAGCTGAGTTCGACTTTGTGGTATCGAAGTTATTTGAGCTTATCGGGCAGGCGAATATTTCAGATTTCTTTCCAGCTCTGGCTCGGTTTGATATTCAAGGAATAGAGCGTGATACGCGGATTCAACATAAAAAGTTAGACGTAATTTTCTCAAGCGTCATCGATGCCCGAATCAAATCTAACTCGAAAAAGTTAGATGATGGAATTGGGCATGAGGGAAAGAAGGATTTCTTACAGATCTTGTTAGAGCTTAAAGATAAGGCTGTGCTGAACTTAGACCAAATAAAGGGCGTTATTCTGGTAAGCTTTGTTCTTGTATTCTTCATATAACTAGATCTGGCCTACAACATAACCAAATTTAGTTTTGAGTTTTGATGGGCTGTTAAAGTGAGAATATATCCCTAAAGTTTGTTTAATATCAGGACCTTACGATTGCTGGAACGGAACCAACGAAAACATTGACTGTATGGGCAATGGCAGAGATTATAAAAAATTCTCATGTAATGGAAAGGGTTCAAGAAGAATTAGCACAAGTTGTTGGAGTAAATAACATTGTGGAAGAATCCCATTTGCGGAAATTACAATACCTAGATGCGACGATTAAAGAAACATTCCGGTTGCATCCTATTGGGCCTCTTTTGTTCCCACGGTCGCCAATCGAGGATTGCATGGTAGGTGGATACACTATCCCTAAGGGATGTAGTGTATCTATGAACTTTTGGGCAATTCATCGAAATCCTCGATACTGGGACAATCCATTGGAATTTAATCCGCAGAGGTTCTTGACTGACGAGGGGAGAAAGAATTTTGATTTAAAAGGAAACAATTTAATTTCCACCCCTTTGGATCAGGGAGACGAATGTGTCCAGGTAATCAATTAGCAGATAAAATGGAAATGTATGTGTTGGCTTCACTCTTGCACTCATTTGATTGGAGCTTACCCAAGGGTGAAAAACATGACCTCTCAGAAAAATTTGGCATTGCACTCAAAAAATTAACACCACTCATCGCTGTTCCATCTCAAAGATTGTTGAACAAGAGCTTTTATACGTAATCTTTCCGTACGTGTGCGTATGATTAAGATCATCTTGAAATAAGTTGGGCACTTTGAGTTTGAAGTCTACTTGTGCATGGTTTAATGTATCATTTGATATATGGAACATTATCCCAAGCATATATGTATCTTTCTTTGTTCTTTCCTACAGTGTGAAAATTATGTATACGTCTAGTATTTCATGTTTATTAGTCCGGGTTGACTCGATACATCAACAAGATATCGACCCAACAATAGCCAAGCTCATGAACATAAACATAGAAAATAAGATACATAAGATTTGGATGTTTCAGCGTTGGAAGCATGATACACACATAAAAAAGTCAATAAAGGTGTACGAATTCAAGACAGAAAACTCAAAATCAGAACACTCTAAAATTGCTAGAATATGTTCATAGATATAACATATTGATGTTGATAATATAGTTTAAGTTTATTGTATGACGTAAACTCAATTGTATAGATAGACTTTCTGGAAACTAAACTCAGAAATGAATAAATCAATGTGAGATGACCCTTCTCTAATTCAGACCCTAAAGGTCTAAAAAACGAGTCACAACACAGCCCAAACGCCCTGTTAAATATATTACAGCCGCTCAGCGTATGGTCCGTAACTTTCCAATTTTTACCACGATTGATGAGTGGTCGGGCTTTCTAGAAAGTAGACTCGGATAGGCATGCTTCTCTGTGAGACATCCTACTCCCATATCGTACTATAAGACTATCAAAACGGATTTCAAAGCCGGCTATAGAATCTGCTAGAAACAAAAATGAACCATATGAAAACCCCCGACAAAACCCGACACGAACCCCTCGACAATCTAACAAAAATGAACCATATGAAAACCCCCGGCATAACCCGACACGAACCCCTCGACAATCTAACGAGATTTCCAGAGGTGGCATGCTCTCGGGTTCATCAAGCTCGGCTTGGAACCGACTCAAGCACATTTAATATCATATGTAAGAAGGATAGGAAAGTATACCCTACGAACGATTCGCAATAACCACAAATATCCGAAGAATACCAATTACAAACGACTGGATTCTTCTCGACATGAACTCCTTCGATTGACGAGTGCAGAGAGCAGATGGAAAACGGTCGAATGAGGCTGGTTTCTTGTTGGGATATAAGCATTCTACTACTGATGCTGCAGTTAGTACTGATGAAGACTTAATGAAGATATACAAGTTAGTACTGATGGGGTAGAAAAGCAAGAATACTACTGACGATTGATCTACTACTGATGGGTGTGAATACTACTGACGTTCATATATGGTGCAGATCGTATCCGAGATCTTCGTAGAGTTAGTTTAGAATGTTTATCTTTTGTAAAATCAATTGTAATCGTATCCTAGAATAACTAGGTTAAATGTTTAGGCTGCAAGGACTATTATATATAGTTCCTTACGAATTGTTAACGTACGTGTGTATTGATCGTTCATTAATATACACTGAAGCTTTTTGTGATAAACTGTGTTCTTCATTTTTCAAACAACTGTTTTATAAAACATCAGTAGAAATACCAGTCTTTCTCCAATATGTCGGCCGAATAATTGTGTTAGGGGAAAGGAAGGTTAATTCCCTAATAAGTTTCCTAAAATTAAAAATCCATCAACTCTCTCTTTTGGCACCATTATAGCAGGCCCCTATCGGGCCCCTCAATACCTGATCCCTCCCCAACAACTAACTAGCAAGCTCATGTTAAACTCGATCCTATATATAATTAGAGATCCTAGTAAAGATAACCCAACACGCGCTGTAGCTTCTAGCTTAACAATCAATTCATTGCTATAATCCTAGATGATGATTTATATCAAAACTTGTGAATGAAGAAAGGGTTTTAGAGAGAGAAACAAGAGAGAGGGAGAGAGCTTTTGCTTTGGATAATGATTTGGTTAATGGCAAAAGTTACAATTAGAGATTACACTTTGGGACCATATACTAATCTCTAATTGCCTTGATTAGTCCTAATGACTAATCTCCTAACTATGCAATGTTGGCAACATTACCCCCTAAACTATTACTTACAATATAAATAAGTACTAACACGCGCACATGCTTGAATTTAATAAAACGTCTAACAATTAAATAAAAGGACTAATAATTTATTTTCAGGCATTAAAAATAATTATCTAATTTTCGGCACTTTACAATGATGTATGTAGGCTAACTTGTTAGTTTACTAAATCAGATGAAGCTTAGATAAGTTTATTATGTAATTATTATGATTATATATGTTATGTGTGTTGATTTATGTTATGGCCTAGTTCTCATGATAATGAAACTATATGGTTTATTTTGGTCATTTAAATACCATTCAATTATACTTATGTACTTGATGATATACTTATTGTGTTCACAAAACAATCTAGCATATGCCCATGGACCCACTTGGGGTGTTGTATTGATGACACACTAGTATATTGGGATGAGGTAGATGAATGTGCATTACCTCCTCACCCAAAGATATTACCAGAGGATGAAGCACATACATTTGCTCCTACAATCAAGTTTGTTCCAGTGCTTGATATGAAGTATACTCCACCTCCAAGATGTGTTGGCAAAGGAAAAGAAAAATTTGATGATGAGTATCCACACAGAGCTTTAGGTCACTATATGGTTAACAAGATAAATTTAGTTAGACCTCTAAAGCAAGATCATTGGAAGGTGAAGAGAATGAGATATCAAAGGAAATGTGCCAAGACTCTTGAATTAGAAAACAAAAGAAAGGCTGAAGAAGAAAGAATAAAAAATGCAGTCATTCAAGAGATTGAAGAATTCCTTGTAGAAGATCAACATGCAGAACTAGAAAAGCACAAGAAAATAGAAGAAGAACATCTAAACTTCCTTGAAGATCTTGTTGCAGAGTGCAAACAAATAAATGTTGAACTACCAAAAAGAAATACTTGAACAGAAATTAAAAATGGTAGAATACTTAAAGACAAAAGGTCACAGTGCAAAATCATTTGGAAGAATGAAGATGGTGAACATTGTTGACAAGTACTACACCACAAGAAAGAAAGAATTGGCAGAACCTAAAGTAGAAGAGGTTAAGCTAACAAAGTTGATAAACATTGATCCTAAACTGGTGCTTACCAGAAAACCAATGACTGGTGAATCCTCAATTAAAACTGCCAAGAAAAGAAAAGCATTAGATGCTGCAGAAGAGGCAAGGAAGAAAGAAAAACAAGACTTCCCCATTCTTGATATCCATCAAGCACTTCAACAAGAAAATCCAATAATCAACTGGAGGGTATTAAACAATATAATTGATATTATAAGACAAGACATGTCAATTCAAAGATTCAGAGCTTGGAAGCCTATGATAATGTCACTATCCAGAAGTGATGTTATTACTACATTAACCTTTGGATTACCTATAATGGCCAATGATGCATGGAAGAATTCAGGAGATGAATACATAACAGGAATGATAGATGCTGCATTTCATCCAGAAATATATCCTGAAAGATTTACAAATACAGAACCTGTTTATGCTTGGAATGTTCTACCTTCTGTGAACATGTACTTCTTTGAAAGAGAATATAAAAGATGTGAGATGTTCTTGATGGAAAAAAGATTATAATCATTCTGAACAAGCAATGTACCAAGCTACATATTGCTCATTCGTCAGACCACATGATGCTGCTATGTTTTCTGAGAAATATAATTATTTTCTTCAAAAGAGTAAGAGATTCATAGCTGAACAAAGAAGAGAAAGGAATCAAAGAATTAAAGAACGTGATGAACGAAGAGCAAAACTGTTAGAAGAGAAGAAGAGAAAAGAGAAAGAAGAGAAGAGAAGAAAAAGAAACTTGATTAATTCAAATTGAATTAATAAGTTTATGGGGAGATTGTTGGGATAAATAAGAGTTAATATTGATGCTGCAGTTGGTACTGACAAAGACTTGATGCTGCTAGCAGAGTTAGTACTGATGGAGAAAAATTACAAAGATACTACTGATGATGGACTTACTACTGCCGATGATGTTTACTATTGATGTCGATAAAAGGAACAGATCGTGTCCGAGATTCTAACAGAGTTAGTTTAGAATTTAAATCTTTTGTAATTCGAATTGTAATCTAGTCTTAGAATAACTAGGGTATAATGTTAGGTTTCAAGGACTATTATATATAGTTCCTTACGAATTGTAAACGTACGTGTATATTATCGATCATTAATATACATTGAAGCTTTTTGTGAAAACTGTGTTCTCATTGTTCTTCATATAATTTACAGTTATTCATTGTTCTTAATCAATCAACATAGTGTTAATCTGCTGTAACTTCTGTTGTTGAGTAGATCTGTGATTCAATAACTTATTAAGTTATTCGATCCTGTGAAGGGTGACGTGTTGGTGTCAAACGCATCGGGTTGATGATCGTGAATGGGCGTCATGTTGTAGAACGCGTCGAGTTGGTGGTTGAAGTTATGCGTTGCGTCTTGACCTTTGGACATGTCGCATTATGATATTTTTCTCAATTTCTTCACAAAAGGCTCCACTTTAACTTCATATTTGATAATCCTGATATCATAGAATAAAAAAGGATTCGAAGTATATGATCATTATTATAATGATTTCTAGCTAAAATGCGTTAAATATTACCAAAATTTGAGACGTATTTATTTATATTTTTGTGATATCAACACCTTAGTACATGCCCCCATTATTCACCTCATTGGAATAAAGAGTCTTCGCACCAAAGCAAATCTCACGGTTTAGAAAGCGGGTGATAGAAATCCTATGGAACAGAACTGAATTGGGAAAACGCTCTGTGCTGGAAGAAGTTAAGCAGGAAGTATTAGATGAATATGCAGCAACATCAAAATAAAAATGAGGACTATTTATCATATGCTGCATTTTAATATTTATTTTATGTATAACACACTTTGTATTTTTATTATCTCTTTGTAATACTGTTTTGTTATCATTAGATATGGGGAGTTTGTAAAGGGCAAAAGCCACTTCGTCGTAATGTTATGATTAAATAGTTGCGTTCATAGAGGTCCTTGTATTTAAAAAATTCATAAGGGACAAATCTTAGCCATTGAATCAAAAGTTTCTTTAACCATAATCATCATCAAATCACATGTGATTCAATATATAACAACCACGATCAACAAATCACATGTGATTTAATATACAACCACCACCGCCGACCACTGCCGCCGACGACAACGGCCGGCGGCGCAATCACATGTGATTGGATACGCAATCGCATGTGATTTCAAGCAGCCGACGCCCGACGGTGGCGAGGAGTTGCCGGTGGTGAAGACGGTGGCCGATAGAGGTTGGTGGTGGTGGTTCCCGACCGTGTTGAATCACATGTGATTTAATACACATGTGGTAGTGGTTGGCGTTGTGCAATTACATATTATTTAATACACATGGGAGTAGTGGTGGTGTTGATGTGTTGAACCACATGTGATTCTGATGGTGGTGGTGATTTGTGGGTTGATTGATCCAAGAGCTGAGATTTGTTCTCAAGAGTTTATAAAAATCATAGACCTCCTTGAACGGTTCTCTATGATTACAAAACAACTTAGTCTAGAATTAAGTATTACATTATTTAGCTGTAAGACCTCGATTTTTCACATCAAACTAAAAAAAACTTCAATAAATAATAAATCACTTTTAAAATATAAATGTGTCACAATCTCAATAATTACTCATTAATAAAAATCATTAGATGTCATGACTAACTGGGGAAATAAGAAATATGTTTCAAACTTCCAAATCTGAAAACAAGACTCGAATCATTGACTCAGCAGTGTCAAACATCAGCCTTCTCCTTGCCCTTGTTACTTGTACCTGCACATGGTCTTTTGGGGTAAGCCAATGCTTAGTGAATTCCCACATCATACACACAAATAATCACATATTTCATGTATACACAACTCAACTCATATAAATACTCTAGCTCATTACTCGTTTATTAGTTTATAATTGACCCGGTGCGAGTCGGTCCCAGTGTAACCAATGCGCCCCTCCTCTAGGTGTCCTAAAAGCCATGTTGTACGGCGTGCCTCTCGCACTTGGTAAAAGAAGAGCCAGCTCTCAATGTCGAATCTACGACTTATACTCATCTAAACGTATATGACTATACTTTTATAATCATGCCAATACTCAACTCTAGCAATTCATCTCAATTACACACACTCGTATCACATAGCAATTACACATCTGATGCAACTCAATACACATAATACATTTTATCATGCAATAATCACATAATCACTTAGCACATAAACGACCCAAAACGTATAGTAATTATTCGCTTTTATGGTGAAGAAACTCACATTGGCTTTGCTTGCTTCCAATTACTTTAACTAGAAACAAAAAATCAGTCCCGATACACATCCGAGCCTATAACACGTAATATAAAACATCTATCAAACTGACACCAATTTCCCAGAACTCAGTTTCTGAATTCTCTTGTCAAGTCTGCCAAAACCGTCATAACTCACAAACCACATATTCAAATTACTCTAAATTTATACTCTATAAACTAGACTCTGAGGGCTACAATTCATTGTGATTCACCCTCTGCTCATATCTAACCCTAAGGTTCTCGAAATCGGCTAACAACACAGCCCTGTCGCACAGGTACAAACCCTGTGACACTTTACTAAATTAGCCGTAATTCAAAAAATAGAATCCCAATTGATGAACGGTCGATTAACGATCGGTAGATTCGGAATGCTAACTGAGAGGGCTACAACTCTCTAGAAGACATTTAGCCCATAATTCGACTATATCATAATAAAAAACAAACTCGAATATAACATAACAAATCTGCCAACACGCAGCAGCATAACACACACACACACACATATATATATATATATATATATATATATATATATATACATATAGAAGTGGGATCGAGTGAGCACTCTTTTTCCGGTAAGGACTGCGAGGACAAATCTGGGCCTTGGATCAAAGAAAAATCAATGACTAAGATCTAATGTGAAGAAAGTAACAATGTTAGAAGGTTAGGGTGTTTTGTGTAAAGTTTAACAAAATAGTAGAAGGTAAAAAAAACATTTGTAAGGGTAAAATGGTCATTTTCGCACACATACTCTCTCTCCTCGCCACATGTTAATTTCTGATTTGGTGGGTTTTATTTTTACCCCCAAGTTCGTATTTCGGCCATAACTTTTTTTTTTCTTTGTAAAAAAAACTAAAAATGCGAAAGTTCTTATAATTAAATTTCTACAAAATGAGTATAGTCATGTAAATTTGAAAAAAAAAAACCAGGATAAAATATTGAATTATTTTGTTAAATTTGGATCATTGTTAATCTTGCATAAACATAATTGCATAAATAATTAGTCAAATAATATATCATAAATAAATTTGGATCATTTTGTTCATTCATGGTCATTTTGTTTTTTTTTTTTTTTGTACTATTGTTAATTTTTGGATCATTTTGTTATTTATAGATCATTGTCAACTATGGATCATTTTTTTTTTCAAATTTTCATGACTATACTCATTTTGTAGAAAATTTAATTTTAAATTTTTGGCATTTTTAGATTTTTTATTTTACAAATAAAAAAAAGTTATAGGCGAAAAACAAAGTGCGTGGGAAAAACCCACTTCCAATTATAAGAGGAGAAGTGGCAAAAGGAGGAAAATGGGGTTTCGTAAATGATCTTTATGCCCTTTTTAAGATGAGTGGACGAGAATTGTCCTCGCAGTCCTCACCGGGAAAAGAGTCCTCACCGGATCCGGACCCTATATATATATATATATATATATATATATATATATATATATATATATATATATATATATATATATATATATATATGTGTGTGTGTGTGTGTGTGTGTGTGTGTGTGTGTGTGTGTGTGTGTGTGGTCCGGATCCGGTGAGGATTCTTTTCCCGATGAGGACTGCGAGGACTAAAAAAAAACTCTAAAAATGATCCAAAACTAACTTTTTTCAAAAACTTCTTTTTTTAAACATTAAAATCCCAGCATATAAGATCCAAAAAAATAAAAATTTTAAAAAATGATCAAAAAAAATATTATATGGATCATAATAATGATTCACAAAAAAATATAGATCATTGTTATGATCAGCAAAAAAAGTGGATCATAATTTTTTTTTGTTAAATGTAGTAATAATCATGGGGAGTTGTATATATTTTTTTCGGAATTTTTTGGAATGTTTTTGAGGTGTCCTCGCGAGTCCTCATCGTTTTTGGAGTCCTCACAGGATCCCACTTATATATATATATATATATATATATATATATATATATATATATATATATATATATATATATATATATATATATATATATATATATATATATATATATATATATATATATATAGGGTCCGGATCCGGTGAGGACTCTTTTCCTCGCGAGGACTGTGAGGACTCCAAAAAAAAACTCTAAAAATGATCCAAAACAAACTTTTTTCAAAAAATTCTTTTTTTAAACATTAAAATCGCTATGTATAAGATTCAAAAAAAATAAAAAATTTCCAAAAATGATCAAAAAAAATAAAAATATGGATCATAATAATGATCCACAAAAAAAATCTGGATCATTGTTATGATACGCTAAAAAAAGTGGATCATAATTTTTTTTTGAATTTTCTTTTTTTCGAATGTAGTAATAATCATGGTGGGTTATATATATTTTTTTCGGAATTTTTTGAAATTTTTATGAGGTGTCCTCGCGAGTCCTCACCGAAAAAGAGTCCTCACAGGATCCCACTTATATATATATATATATATATATATATATATATATATATATATATGTGTGTGTGTGTGTGTGTGTGTGTGTGTGTGTGTGTGTGGTCCGGATCCGGTGAGGATTCTTTTCCCGATGAGGACTGCGAGGACTAAAAAAAAACTCTAAAAATGATCCAAAACTAACTTTTTTCAAAAACTTCTTTTTTTAAACATAAAAATCCCAGCATATAAGATCCAAAAAAATAAAAATTTTAAAAAATGATCAAAAAAAATATTATATGGATCATAATAATGATTCACAAAAAAATATAGATCATTGTTATGATCAGCAAAAAAAGTGGATCATAATTTTTTTTTTGTTAAATGTAGTAATAATCATGGGGAGTTGTATATATTTTTTTCGGAATTTTTTGGAATGTTTTTGAGGTGTCCTCGCGAGTCCTCATCGTTTTTGGAGTACTCACAGGATCCCACTTATATATATATATATATAGGGTCCGGATCCGGTGAGGACTCTTTTCCTCGCGAGGACTGTGAGGACTCCAAAAAAAACTCTAAAAATGATCCAAAACAAACTTTTTTCAAAAAATTCTTTTTTTAAACATTAAAATCGCTATGTATAAGATTCAAAAAAAATAAAAAATTTCCAAAAATGATCAAAAAAAAAATAAAAATATGGATCATAATAATGATCCACAAAAAAAATCTGGATCATTGTTATGATACGCTAAAAAAAGTGGATCATAATTTTTTTTTGAATTTTCTTTTTTTCGAATGTAGTAATAATCATGGTGGGTTATATATATTTTTTTCGGAAATTTTTGAAATTTTTATGAGGTGTCCTCGCGAGTCCTCACCGAAAAAAGAGTCCTCACAGGATCCCACTTATATATATATATATATATATATATATATATATATATATATATATATAGTGTAAAATTAAAATCAGAACCAATTAAGGCTATACAACCAGCAGAACTCAATCTAAACCATTGATTTTTGAAATAAAATAATCATCGAAGATACATTAATGTATTTGATGAGGGAAACCCAAATATTAGTTTGCATGGATGTCATTCATGCATGTATACATACATGTATAGATAACACTTATGTATACATACATGAAAACATATACATATATGTATACATGCGTGAATGACATCCATGCAAACCCATATTTGGGGGTCCCTCATCAAATACATTAATGTGTCTTCCATGATCATTTCATTGCAAAAATCAATGATTTAGATTGAGTTCTGCTGGTTCTGTAGCCTTAATTGGTTCTGAAAATAATTCACCCCTATATATATATATATATATATATATATATATATATATATATATATATATATATATATATATATATATATATATATATATATATATATATAAGTGGGATCCTGTGAAGACTCTTTTTTCGGTGAGGACTCGCGAGGACACCTCATAAAAATTTCAAAAAATTCCGAAAAAAAAATATATAACCCACCATGATTATTACTACATTTGACAAAAAAAAATTAAAAAAAAAATTATGATCCACTTTTTTTAGCGAATCATAACAATGATCCAGATTTTTTTTTGGATCATTATTATGATCCATATTATTTTTTTTGGATCATTTTTGGAAAAAAAAAAATTTGGATCTTATACATAGCGATTTTAATGTTTAAAAAAGGAATTTTTTGAAAAAAGTTTGTTTTGGATAATTTTTAGAGTTTTGTTTTTTAGTCCTCACAGTCCTCGCGAGGAAAATAGTACTCACCGGATCCGGATCCGGACCCTATATATATATATACATATGGACCCCAAAATCCTATCACGCCAACCGGATGCCTATCCCAACATACATAAGTCATAGTTTCAAGGATTTTTCAAGCTTGAATCGGTTTAAGACTCAAGAACACGAAGAACAATTAAGAAGAGAATAAGGAACAAGAAACCTTACGATTCAATATTCGGTACATGAAACAGAACTCTAGAACCCAAACCCTTTGCTAAATCGATATTTCCCTCTCGATTCTCCGCCTTGATTGAAGAAACACGCTTGCTCCATGTCGACTTCGAATCCAAAGGGAAAAGGCGTCTAAGGGGATTAATTTCCTTCCTAAGGCGCAATTAAACACCCTTAACACCTCTTTTAGGTTGTAGGACCGAAACCACTACACCATGGACCCAACCCGATCGGTCCCTAAGTGGCCTATGGCCCTACTCAAGAAAAACTAACTAACCAGATGATTGTTCGCTATATCGGATTAAGCCCCACATGTATTAATTTATTAACTCTACACTCGTGAAACGACAAATTAATTAAATAATTAAACTAAATAAAAGAATATAATTAAATTTCTAATTAATAAAGGTATGTAAATGATTACCTAAATCCCGGGGCGTTACATTAGGTATGTCTGGTTGGAAATACCAAGCTAGTCGGTATTGGCTATGCACTCGGTATGCCGAGTTGCTATACCGAATGCAAGCACCGAGTGGAGTTACCTTGTTTAAGAATTAATCTCTTGCCAACTTTGTGAGATCTCTATATGAAATAAATAGTGATCATATGGCAAGAGTTAGTGCACACTTTAACGTATTATCTTTCTTATAATTGTAATTGATAGTGACCTTGTTATTCTACAAAAAGCCACACTTTCTGGTGTAATATAACGTTTGACTAAATCGTGTTCTACAAATTAAGCCTTCTTTAATATTATAAATAAAATTAAGTAATCCAGACTTGTTGTGACCCAACAGCAGGTTAGGGTACGTCCAAAAGGAGAGAACCAAGGGGACAGTTTAGCCTTTTGTTAAAATGATTATTTTAATACACAAGACCCTAGTCTTGATTAAATTATAAACAACATGTAAGAGTGCGTCAAAAGGATAGACCCAAGGGGGACAGTTTAGCCTTTCGTTAAAATGATTATTTTAATACACAAGACCCTAGTCTTGATTAAAGAATAATATAATTTATATTAGCCACAAGTGTTAGGACTTATTATATTGTATTCAATAGTCAGGACTAGAATTGCCAAACTTGTATAGTCTTAATCTTATGTTTAGAATTAAGCATGACAATTAGTGATAGGTATAAAAGCTTCATGTGTAATCACTAATTGTAACTTTTCCCAAATTAATCACAATTACATTGCATTTTTCACTCTCCCTTCTCTCTACTTTCTCTCTCTAAAACCCTCTTTTCTTCATCATCAAGTTTCATCATCTAAAGCATCAAACTATGGTCTGAATGCTCTTTTTGGTATTATTAATTGGTATCAGAGCATAATTTCACTCAGAAATCGATCCACAATCATAGTTTGCATTCCGGAATTGAAGATTTAATGGGTTTTTGATGTTTTGGAAGAAAAAGAACTCAAAAATCAAAATCCGAATCTGAGGTAGTTTAGTTTGTTTTTATGGATTAAACTTGTTCTCCTATTGATTTTAATAAGTTTTAAATCAAATTTCAATCAATTCCAATCACTTTTGAGCATTAATCAGTGATTTTTGTGAAAACCATTAAAGCTTGAGTTTAAAGTTTTTTGTTCTTTAAATCAAAAATTAGAATAGATTGAGTTAGTTTTTGATTGAAATGATTGGAATGGATTGAAGAAAAACAAAAATAGAATAGTTTGCAAAAAGAATCATTCGATTTGGTTAAATATTGAGAAAGATAGGATCAAATTAGTGGGTTTTCTGTTCTTCTCGGTAACGTTAGTCTTCGTCGACCAAGAAGGATCTCGCCTCCTGTAACAGACTCGATCTCGACCCGATAACACATCTCGACCCGAGAACACTTCTTGACCCGAGAACACTTCTCGACCCGAGAACACTTGTTGACCCGAGACACTTCTTGACCCGAGACACTTGTCGACCCGAGACACTTTCGACCCGAGATACTTTTCGACCCGAGACACTTCTCGACCCGAGAACCTGTTCAACCCGAGAACCAGATTTTGACCCGTGATCTTTGCACATTTCGACATGAGATCTTTCACATTTTGACCCCAGATCTTTCACATCTTGACCCGAGAATCTTTTTCAAACCAAATATTTTACCCCGTCGTAATCGAAATATTACTATTCGAAAATGACTTCAAAAGAACCACTGTCAATCGGGCCGATACCAAACCACCAGTTCTCTTCAGGGGAGAATATGCTCAATGGAAGAAACGGTTTCTTCATTTCATCCTAAGTCAACCCGCGGGTGCACTAATTCTCGAATCGTTGGAGCATGGGCCAGCTTAATTCTTCAACACTATGGTTGATAATCCAACGCTAATCCACCAGTTATTGGTGGTGTATTTCAAATTGACCCTGCGGCTTACTCTCCGGAACAGAAAGAGAGAGCCAGAGCTAATGTATACTCACACTCATATATGCTGCAAGGTCTTCCAAATGATATCTACATCAGTCTTGACAGTTTTGAGACCGGAAAGGAATTATGGGATGAGATACGCAAACAGATGGAGGGAAGTGACTTAGGCAACAAAGCAAAAATGGTATCAACTCTAAATGCATATGGTTAGTTTAAGGCCAACCCATGAGAAGAGCTGCAAAGCACCTACCACAAGTTTTGCAATATGTTGAATGACCTTCGAAAGAACAACCTGAAGAAGGAAAATCTTGAAATCAACATCAAATTCGTCCACATCCTTCTCCCTGTATGGGAACTGTTCAGAAAACATGCAATGCAACACAAAGATTTGAGCCAGATTGATATTCATGAACTATATGAATATCTGCATCAGAACGAGCAGATGGTCAAAGGCATTTCCAAGTTCAGGCAAGAAAATGCTGACACACTTGCACTGTTAGCCAAACAAGACCAAGCATTAATGGCTGCTCAAAAAATGGAGGTTAAAGAAGATACAAAGACTCTTGTTCCTGAGGGTATGAATGAAGAAATTGAGTCAGTTCATCAAGCCATAGATCTCCTATCAAACTACAGAGATAAATACTACAACAAACAAACCAACAACAACCTCAACTCTTCATCAAACTTCAAATTCAACTCATCTCCTCAAACACCAAACAACAAAACATCCTCTTCCACTACTAAACCACCAAAGTTGTGTTATATTTGTGGTATGACTGGGCACTTTGCCAAAGAATGCAAGAAGCCAAAGGTTCGAGATTCTGAATACTTTAAAAGAAAGATGCTAATGGCTAAGCAGATCGAGAATGGCAAAGTCCTACTGGATGAGGATAGGCAGTGGTTCGAAGTCTCGGATGACCAAGAAGAAGAACCGTGCACTGCCAGTTTAGCCCTGATGGCAAGATCCAATGAGCTGAGAGCTGAGTTGGGCATTCCTGAAAATGATGAAAATGAGGTACACTCTTCTTCCTTTGATTTTTCTTCATCTGACTCAAACACAGATTTTTCCAATGATTCCCTGTTAAATCAAGTTGAATCATTAAATCAAAATCTTTTACTTAAACTTGAAGAGAAAGCTCAATTTAAAAAACAAATAATTCATTTACAAAATGAGAAAACTCAAGTTATTAAAGATCTAAGTCAATATTCTCTTCAAATAGAACAAATGCATATTTTTGAACAATTATATGGGGAATTACAGAATCAGTTGTCTATGTCACAATCTACTTTTCAAAGTGAAATCATTTCTTAAAAAGAAAGTTTACAGTAACAAGTAAACACCAGTCATCAATTAAATGCAGAAATTATAACCTTAAAAGCAGAAAATGCGACATTTCGTTGACAACTTGAAACACTTGTTCCACAAGTTAATAAAAATAACTCATGTATTGAAAAACTTAAAATCTACAGAATCAATTGTCAACTTTTCATGTTGCTCACACCAGTGTGGTCACCAGATTAAATAAGATAATCAATGACAAAAATATATATTGAAATATCAAATCTAAAGAACACGAAAACAATACCAAGTGAGAAAGAAGATTTCCGCAAGTTATTCCAAGATTCAACAACAGAATTACAAAGGGAACAAGAATGGGCAAAGGCCGCTGAAGCAAAGTTGAATAGTTATCAGGATCAATTGAAGTCATAAGCTTCATAAATTTAAAAACTAAATGAATTAAAATCAAGAAGTTACTGATACTCTTAAAAGTGAAATCGATGAACAATCATCCACAATATATAGTCTCACAAATAAGAAAGAAAATGCTGAAGAACAGTACAAAAAATTGGAGCAAACAATTGTTAAATAAGGTTATACAAAACAAACAATCAAATTCAATGAACCAAAAGAGTTCAGATATTACAAATCAAAGGTAGGACATGGAGCAGACAATCCTCATTATCTAGAAAAAGTTGTTGCGGTTCTTCTAACGTTGTATAACTATGACTACATGAACAAGGGAATCTGGCAAAGCTTTCTTTATATGCCAGATGAAGAAGCGAAAATTGGGAAATTCAACAAAGAAAAGAAAGAATATGCTCAAATTAGTTTCAACGATTCTGCATCAAACACTACATATGAAAATAAGAAAGCAAAATTTGAAAATCATGAATACTTTCCAATTGTCACCCCGGAAGAATTTTTAATACCAGAGGATGCAGTATTAAAACAAGCAATTGAACCCAAGATTTATGTTCCACCTTTGATTTTAGAAAAGAAAATTGTTCAACTTGAAACTGAAATTAATGACACTCATAAAGCTTTTGATAAGGAAAAATTAAATCTTCAAACAAAAATTCATAAATTAGAAGACACGATTTCAGAACTAAAACCTTTGACAGATAAAAATGTTTCTCAAAATTCTAAAGCTCCTTTAATAGGTCAGGCACCTGTTAATCCAGTTCCAATCATCTTGAGGAGAAGCTCTAATTCACCTGTTTTGAATGTTTCAGATCGAAAATTAAAGTCTCAAAGTATGAAGTCAAAGAAGCCCGATGGAGTCAAAGGAGCCATGTAGTCTAAGAGGCCTATTTCGACTAGGACTAGTATGCTTAAGAAGCCTAGTGAGCTTAAGAAGTCTATACCATATACGTCTGTAGTTTCTTCTTCTACTGTTAAAAATAACTGTAATAACTCCAGACATGTGAAAAATCTTGTAATGGCTTTTAGAACTATTTGTGATGCTTCTATTTATCGTCCTGTTAATTATTCTCCTGATTTTGATACTGTGTTTGTTAAATCTGATAAATTTGGTAAAACGATATTGTATTATAAAATTACAAAGAAACAAATTTCTCAAAATGATCATCGATATTTTGTAAAGATGAATGCTCCATGTGGTTTAAAAATCAATGTTTCCATAAATCTGGTAAAATTATAAAATCATGCAAAACATGTTTTCCACGACCGTGGAAGAAATTTGTCTCTCGTTCACCAAAACCTAATAAAAAAGGTTCATCTTCACATGCTTCCAAACAACCGCATGCTTCTTCCAAAAACCCACCAACCTCTGATACACACTCGTTTACTCGTCGCCAAGTCTCTCGAGGAAATTCCGCACCTAAGCCGAAGTGTTCAGGTTCCTCAAACAGGGGCAACAAAACATCTACCAAATCTTCAACATTTGTGAAATATAATTGGATCAAAAATGTAAATTCTCACTGGATTATTCAATCCTCTAAAAACTCTTTAAAATGGGTCGTCAGATCCACATATTCTGAACTGCCTCCTTGTAGTTCCCCAAAGCTCTAAATTGATCATAAAATAATTCTACATCAAACATCTGTCCCTAATCGATCTGGACTCATACATGATTGAGTACCTAAAATGTTTTAATTGTCTTATGTAGAATCTGTGGTACCTTGACTCTGGTTGTTCAGGGCACATGACTGGAAACAAAAATCTTCTAACCAACTTTTGCGAAAAATATTTGGGAACGGTCAAATTCGGAAATGATCATTTAGCTGCTATCCTAGGACTTGGAGACATCATTCGTCCTAATCTTATCATTCAAAAGGTTGTTTATGTTGAAGATCTTTCTCACAATCTATTCAGCATCGTTAAATTTTGGGACAAGACTCTGGAAGTCAACTTTCGTACAAAACGAGTGCTGTTCGTACATATGAAGGTGAATAACTCCTCACCGAAACTCGTGATACAAACCTTTTTACATCAATCTAAATGATGTGGTTTCACTTGAAGAAGTTTGTCTAGTCTCTAAGGCAACATCAAATGAGTCATGGTTATGGCATCGTCGTTTGTCTCATCTTAACTTCAAAACCATGAACAAACTTGTGAAAGGAGGTCACGTGTCTGGATTACCTGATGCGTCTTTTGACAAAGATCACAAATGTTCCTCATGTGCAATGGGAAAACTGACCAAAAAGTCTAACAAACCAAAACCTGCACCAAAGTACTTCTAAACCTCTTGAACTACTACACATGGACTTATGTGGTCCAATGTGTGTTCAAAGACTTGCTGGAAAACGATACGTTATGGTCATTGTTGATGATTACTCAAGATATACATGGGTCAATTTCTTACGTTCAAAGGATGAAGCTGTAGAAATCATCATTGAATTTATCAAGAAAACTCAACTGAACCTGGAATTAAAAGTTCAAAAATTCGTACCGACAATGGTACTGAATTTAAGAATCGAGTTCTTGATTCTTTCCTTGAATCTGTTGGCATCAATCATCAGTTTTCCGCTGCACGAACTCCCCAATCGAATGGTGTTGTTGAAAGACGAAATCATACGTTAGATGAAGCTGCACGTGCAATGCTTTGATTTTCAAAACTTCCACTGTCTTTATGGGCAGAAGCCAGCAGCACCGCATGCTTTACTCAAAACCGCTCCATCATCAACAAAACATACAGCAAAACTCCATATGAACTGATCAACAATCGTATACCAAATGTCAACTTTTTCCATATTTTTGGAAGTAGATGCTTCATTCTTAATGAAAAAGACAAACTCAATAAGTTTGAAGCTAAAGCAAATGAAGGAGTTTTGATTGGATATTCAAAAGAATCAGCTTCTTTCAGGGTGTACAACCGTTCAAATAGATCGATCAGATAAAATGTCAATGTCTCATTCGATGAAACATCCCCTCTTGATTCATTGACCTCAGGCATTGAAACACCCTTAAATTCTTCATCCTCTGATCCTTCCACATCTCAAATTCATTTTGATATCTTATTTGAACATTTCTATGATGAATATCACAACATCAGACATCCACCCCCACCCCACCCCTACCGCCAATCATTACCTCTTCTACAATTCCAATACCACGTTTTTCAACCATCACATCTACCCTCATCATCATTTCTGTCCCACAGCGGACAACGATGGCAGATGCTACAATCACCACCTCTATTCCCATTTCAACTCCAACAACAACCCAACCTGATCTACAAATAATAACTCACGTTGCATCTGCAATAGACAGGGTTAACACAAGGTTGGATAACATTGAGAACATGCTGGACAACACTCCTCCTCCTCAGGCTCCCGTTATTCATAATTCTGAGTGGCTTCTTGAGTCATCTTGTCAATACACCCTTGAGGAACTCAAAGAGATGCTCTTGCTACGAATGCGAGAAATTCAAGAATCCTGTTCCCAAGCTGCCGTATTTCAATGGAGACCGTAGGATCCGGAAAATGATCCTCAGGGAGGAGGTAAACTAAGATCACTGGAAAATGGTGGATCCAGTTCTATATACACTGCTGGGGGTGCACACGAACAAAAACAACCTTGCCCCTCCCATCAACAACAACAAAAAGGAGGCGGACCACAACAACATGTTTGGCACTAGGAGTGGAAGGTTTTCGTGTTTGACCATACTCAGGTTCTGGATGTTGAACCCCTCAACCAATAGTGTGTGGATGAAAATGAAGCCACACTGCCTGTAAATGACATCCCATCCACCCATGTGACCGAAAAACAAAGATTAGAATCCATGGATCATCAAAAATCTGTTGATGCACAAGTTGAGAAAAACTGCGCTACCAACATCCAGAGTGTTCTGTTGAAGACTGCTAAAGCCATCGTTGACATATCATGTGATTCAGAAGAAGAAAACGTGGTGAATGAGGTGTTCACTGAACAACCAACCGCGGCGGAACCAGCTGAGGAGGCACCAACTACCTGAAATTCCCTCCAATAACACACCGATCCCATTCACAAGAGAAAATTATCATAAATTCTTCTATCACAATTTAACAGTATCTTCATCACGAACACAATAACCTGCAACCCCATCCATTGAAACTCTAGATTCACCACCCAATTTAGTACCGGTCAAAAATGATAAACAGAAAAGGGCTGCAATTCGGGCTAACAAACGACGATTAAAGATCATAAAGAAGCTTCTATTCTGTCATATCAAGATTCCATATCTTGAAAATCCCTTCACTAAAATCTTTCAAGATACCGAGCTGTCAATCAAATATCAAGATCTCTACATGGAGGTCATTTTGCCTCCACGAGCGAAATCAATGTATTATCTTACAATGTGGTTGCTAAAAGAAAAGAACAATCGCTATAGCAAATCACCGATCCGACAACTCTTGGAAATAAAGACCAACCACTTCTCAGGCTACTATTGGTACACAACATACAGTGTCCGCAGGTATGATGATCAACAGTCCACATTTGATAAAGCAGACATTCAAATTATCGAACCTCGAGACATTGAATTTCTGTATAATGAGATACGAATGATTCAAGACAACATCAAGTCAGAGAAAAACATCTCAAGAAATATTACAGAGGCTTCCTTGAAACGATTCATGTTTATGAAGACTCTTTCCGCGAGACAAAAGGATGTGCAAATGATCTTTTAAAGTGTCACGGAAAAGGTTCTCCTTACTGCACCTGACAGATTAATTCCCTCTGGTATTCCAGTTCGGGAACATGTTATTCTCAGCAAACCTATCTTAGGGATGTGCTACAAGAACCGCTTCAAAGAAAAACACTACTTCCACGCATCTGAAGTCTCCAAGTACTGTGATGGCACACTCCTGTCGCTAACGAAGAAATTGATGGTTAAGGGCAGAAACCTGAACAAACTTCACAGCCACCCAGATCAGAACATTGTACAACGCAACATCGACTAACTAATCACTGCCATTGATGAGAGATTAAATTGGAGTAATGTGATTAGACATTTTGAAGTTCATCTGGGAGTTCGAGAACGAGGCAAAACACCCACCTTCACAACCCAAGTTAGCAACCCACCTCCTAAATTTGGTTAATATAAGGGTTTGCGATGGGAACACGAACCAGTTCCTTTAAAAAGAAAGAGAAAGGAAGGTGACAGGCGGTTAGGCTTGAATGCTAGGATTGCATACATCAATGAAAGGTGTTTGGTTATGGAGAATGGCTTATACATACTTCAGTGTATAACCCGCTCCTCAAAAGAATCGCTGCACAGATCTCAATCAATAACTGCAAAGACTCTTCTCCACCCCTCTACTAGAGATGCACACAAACCGGTTATTGACCAAACCGGTTTCGGGTTTGACCAAAACCGGTTATGGTCAACGCCGGTCATAACCGGTTTCTCCAATAACCGGTTCGGTTACTAACCGGTTTCGACTCTCGAAAACTATAACCGTGTAATGGGTAATGTAACCGGTTCGGTTCGGTTATAAACCGGTTAACCGGCCAAAACCGGTCTGTTGACCAAACAAATTTCAAATATCTTTGTTTTTTCTAGGGGGAGAGATATTAATTCTAGGGGATAATTAGTATTTCTAGGGGGAGAAAATTCCAAAGATCAAAACAAAATACACACATTTAAAAATGTTTTTGTTTGTAACGCTGATTATAAATCGTTGTAATATCCGTAAACGATCTCTTTACTAGACCCTAGTAAAGATTGCATCTGTTTATTACAAATTCTTTTAATTCTCGTTTCTTACTACATCTAAGACTTACCTTCCCATGGTTTCGGCAAACCGTCTTTACCTTCCCAGAGAAATATTTTTCAGTCGTACTTAAATGTGAGGGTATAGGCCTAGGGTATAGAAATAGGTGAGTGCAGGGTGATGTGAATACATGATAACGTTAAGAAAACACACTTTTGAGTGCATCCAAACAACCAATAAACCGGGAAACCACATAATAAGTGATCATTCATTCGTTGAATGATTCACAAGACTTTACTGGCCCAGTAAAGCAAAAGCACGCCCCCACCAACTACTCAGATTCCTCTCAACAGGAATCTGTGTCATTTCATCAGGGGACGTAGCACATAATCTACCGACGGATCATTTGGAGTCCGTCGGTATTGAAAAATATTAACCTCATGCCCCGGGTTAAGTCTCCATTGTATGCATAAAGTGTCTAGATCTCACCCTCAAATACTTCCAATTTAGGTCACATGCACTACAAAAATGGATCTCCGTGAATCCATCGGAACACTCGTAGTGGCATCACAATTTGATGTTTCACGAGGATAGAGTGGAAATCCTGCTAGAGCTAAAATCACACCAACTCTAAACGCAGGTCCCACATTTGAATCAACGGTTGTGCAAACGACTACTGATTCATACAAAGTGTTAATGGTCACTCTATGTGAGTCCTGTGTTACACTAAAACTACAACCAAAAAGCAACAACTTATACCGGAAACATCAAAAATTCCGATGGATAAACAAAATTGCTGATTAATTGCACATGAACGTTATAGAACACTTCAAATAACTCCTATGATCTGCTATAACCAGCAAGATCTTCCCCGGAGCCACCTACAATATAGGAACTAAAGTGAGGGTCCTTAGGTCTAGGTGAGCAGAATCAAGTATCATGGGATCTTGATTGGGGTGCGCATAGGTAAAAAATTGAGAGGGGGAATGAAATATGGGGTGCAAATCAGCAAATCTCATAATGAAATGAAACGAGGGAGTAGTAAAAAATTGAAAAAAGTGAGCTTGAGTGAGGAGTGTCTGACGGGGTTACAGAAAACGGAAAACCCTTACCTAATCGATTAAAAAGCCGGCTAGCAATATTTCTATCAGATTGCATATGTTACTCTCTGATATTGAAAAAGCCATCATGGACCTAGTGATGCAATGCACAACCCCACTAGCCACTCAAGTACAAAAAGTACTTGTTTAAAAAACACGGATATTAACACATATGCTATCGACATCTCATTTGGAGATTGTTGATATTGAAAAAGTGGACACCTCTCCAGTCCTCGCCTTCGTTTATCCACTAATCGAGTCTAGAACTGAATTAAATACTTTTAGGACAAAGGAATTCTACCAAACATATCATTATGATATTGCCGGAACATTCATAGTGATACAAAAAATATTGGTATTCCACGATGATTGAATGAAAATCCTACCGTTGCTAACATCAAAGCCAACGCTGAACAGTTTCTGTAACTGATGTGTTAACAGGTAATCTATGTGACACTTGGTTACCCTGATTCAAACCAGTGTGAAGATCTGACAACTGTACCCCATTATTATCAAAAACAGCCAACATGTCAGATAGAGAATCTGATTACTGTACTCCAATGTTATCAACAACAGTCACAAAATCAGACGAAGGATTCTATGACCGTACCCCAACTTTATCAACAACGGTCAAAAAATCAAATGTAAATCACAAAACCGCACTTCTACGACCTCAACAACAGTCAGAAACCAAGGATCATCAACAAATCGACAAAGCCACAACTTCAAGAAAAGACTTCCGCTGCAAACAACTCTATCTATGGGTCTTCATTTCCTCAATTAACATGAAGTCTTCTGAGATATTTTCTATTGGTTGAAAAGCCAATTAAAAGTATTATTTTCACAGGTCATCAAAAGCTGATGCTGATACTTCAACAGAACTTTTCAACGAATTATCATTCAGTAACAACTTTTGCTAAAGAAGAACACTTCAAAGATATGCTACCTAGACTATTGTTACAAATGAGGAGATTGTTAGGATTTATTATATTGTATTCAATAGTCTAGGGACTAGAATTGCCTAACTTGTATAGTCTTAATCTTATGTTTAGAATTAAGCATGACAATTAGTGATAGGTATAAAAGCTTCATGTTTAATCACTAATTGTAACTTTGCTCAAATTAATCACTATTACATAGCATTATTCGCTCTCCCTTTTCTCTACTTTCTCTCTCTAAAATTCTCTTTTCTTCATCATCAAGTTTCATTATCTAAAGTATGGATCAAACTATGAATTGAATGCTCTTTTTGGTATTATCACCAAGATTGTTAATTGACCCAAGTCTGATATACGAAGCCCTAGTCCAATTAAACTATTAAACTATTACACATAGATCTCCATAACTTATTAATCAATATAATATGATTAATACAACTAACTACCTTGTTAATTATCACATAGTTATTGTCAATTGGTTTGAGTTGAATGTGAGGTTGTGTGACCCTTTAATGTCTTATAATGTATATGTATTGGACATTATGTCATGTTTACATCATCTGTGCACATAATATAAACATATTTGTTTGTAGTATGTACGATAGCAAGTTCAACGATGAAAATGATAAGTTGACGAAAAGAGTATGATGGGCTAGAAACGACTCAAAATTTCTTAAACCAAAAACATTTATAGTTTAATACATACAATAATGAAGGAGATTAGCAACCATGTATTTTTAGGATTAGACGTAAATTGCATAAAAGAACAAGATACTTAATCAACTTTCAAAATTCTCAAAAATAGCAACGAATTTTTAAAATTTTGATAATTAGGAAACATTTTACCTGTAATGACGGTAGTTAGCATTTTTTTAGGGACTTAGCCGGTTATTTGAATTTTTTACTCATATTCCAATTAATCTTAAACTGGGGTTAGCCATAATACTTATATGGTTCGTCCATGACGACCCCTTCTTTCTCTTCTATAAAATACTGAATACCGTAATACTGGGTAAATTGATTCCCAAATTGCAAAAGTTTAAAAGTCTGTTGCTATCTCTGAAAAATTTGATAGTTTATTGCTAGAATTAGGAATCACCTAATAGTATGTTGCTATTTTATGTAATTTGCCCTACATATATCATCATTTAACAACTGATGATTAGGACAACTAAATTATGTGAGAATAAAATAAATAATTATGATTCAATAATATTTTCAAAGGTTCTAAACATATGGACATCACCTTGACTTTTGCCTATATTGTTTTGATATATAGAAACAAGAGCAAACTACATAGAAGGACTCTTTGTTTTCTCACTTACTACAACATCAGTCTTATTATTTTGTTTATTATATTAAACATCCCTAGTGTATTAAGTTTGTTACATGGTGGTTCCTTCCACCGTCAAAAGATATAAATAACCAAACTACTCTTTTGTCATTTTATAATAAAGTGATGAAGATAAAGACTGCAAATGTAATTATATTTCCCAGGGTTGCAACTAAAAGTTTGATAAATATTTTTGGTTGACTTTAATTGCATTTTGGATCTAAATTGCGCATTTATATTTCCAATGTGTGATTCTAGTTTTGTAAAGTATCGTCACATGATAACTTTCATTTTTTCTCATTAGTTTATTTTTTTTTTATTTTTTTTTGTTTTTGTTTTTTAGCATCTTCATTTAATAGTTTTCAATTTGTGAAAAGTTGAGATATCATTCACCTTCTTTTCGACCTTTTAGCCTACAGTTAAAAAAAAAGTGATACATACTACTAACATTTGACACACTTCACGGTACGAGCAAATGTTTAACCATTCTTCAAAGATGATAAAGTAACAAACAATGGCTACTTCAAAATTTGTATAACACTAAGGTGTTACTAATATAGGTGCTAAAAAACAAAAAATACTTAGGCTTCAAAGGGGTTACGAGGGTATTGTTAGGACCTTTTGTATTGTATCAATTAGTTTAGGGACTAGAAATGACAAGTTGTAATAGTGTCAAGCTAGTCATTAGGCTTAGTCTTATGGGTTAGGCTTAACTAGATGGTAATTAAGCTTGTTTAGCTATGAGGTATAAATACCTTATGTTAAGGCTTAATTTGTAAGCTTTCCTTTCACTAATTGAATTACCATTTGAAAGCTAACAACATTCCCTCCATCTCTCTCAACTACCTCACACACACTCAAACACCAAGAACACACACACTTAAGCAAATCTTCTATTTCTCACCTTGAATCATCATGAATTAGCTCAATCTTAGTTGTATATGATCTAACAAGTGGTATCAGAGCAAAATCTCTCTGTGAGAAGATCCAAAATCGAGCTAAAATGATCAAGATCTGAGAAAATTTGAAGAAAAAGTCGTTCGTCATTGAAAATTTAATGTTGTAAAATTTTTGTTCGAATTGAAGATTTGATTATAGAATCATGTTTCTCCTTCAATTCTAAGCAGAATAGAACCAAAAATCGATCCATTCCGTTAATAGATTACTTCAATTTGGTGATTTTGGTGAAAAAGTAAAAAGTTGAAAAACTTACTGTAAATCGAAGATTCGAAGCTTATACGTTATGGATTGAAGAAATTGATCGGATCAAAGTGTTAGCATTTGAATTTCAATCAACTAGCAAGAAGAATTATTTAATTCGGTGAAGAATTGAGCATAATCAGATTGAATTGAAGAAACTTTGTTCGACTGTGTTGCGTACGTATGAAGTTCGGTTTCATGAAGATCATGAACAAGTTCGGCCCAATCATGTACTAGTTCGGCCCGAAGTGAAGTGCAACAAGTTCGGCCCGAACTACAGGCCCAAGTTCGGCCCGAAGTGTACCAAGTTCGGCCCAAATCGAACAAGTTCTTCGGCCCATATCGAACTACTCTACAATACACTGTTCGGCCCAACAAAAATACACCTAGTTCGACATCTACAATACACTGTTCGGCTTCATCAGATCACCTAGTTCGATCAAAACTTCTAACAGTAGTTCGGCCTTCTTCCAATTCAACAACAACTTCGGCAATCTTCAATCAAATTCGAATCTTCAATCTTCAATCTTTCAATCTTCAATTTCTATAGTTCGACTAATAGAGTTCGACAGTTCAAAACTGAAATCAAAATTAACTTTGTAGAAAGCTGTTGTTCGTCATCATCTTGTTGAGTGACTGATTTGAATAAGAAGGGAATTACTAAAGTAGCGATGATCATAAACAAGAACCCTACTCCGATCAGAACTTGAATCTCGTGCTTCCGATTTGAATCTTGTTGAGTGCTTCCGATCGCATTTTTGATTCGACTCAAAAGAGATTCAACACAAATCGATTCATTTTATCAATCAGATAATCAATTTACGAAATCATAGAAATCAATTTCTGAAAACAAAAGAAGTTCGGCCAAAAGAGAATCTTTGATTTCACTTCCGTCAAAAATTGAGTTCGGCACATATTCCGTAAAGATTGACGCTAGTTCTTGACACAGACTTAAACAAATCTTCTATTTCTCATCTTGAATCAACATGAATTAGCTCAATCTTAGTTGTATATGATCTAACAGGTATCGAGTCCTAAACATGATCACTATGCAAAAATGGGCTAAAAGTAAAAAATAAATGTAAGTAACCTATGTTATTCCTTAAAAAATTAAAATATCGTTATTTAGGTACAAAAAAAAGAAAGATGGCTCTATCGTTGCAATGGTTTAAAGTTCCTTATTTGGTGGTTTTGAAAAAGAAGACAAGTTCTAAGATGATACAACTTTGACATCCTCACAACAAAAGAATATAGTGCATATGTATTGAGCATTATTTAGGCTCAATCACTCAATTAGGAATGGGTTGTGTTAAGACAAAATCGTTTATCTTTTCGATATTTACATATCCTAAAATGACCTAAGTGTCCACTAAAAAGATTCATGTAAAAGTTAAAAGATTGAAAAATTGTACTAGGTTGAATCATTTTTTCAAAAATTTTTAGAAATTGTACAAGTTTGACCGAAGAGTTTTAATTTTCCCTTCCCCTTAAACTTTTATATGTAAAATATGGCTTAACTGTAAGTATATGTTATACTTGCAAGAGATATGGATAATAAATAATCTATGAGTTGTCGACATTTGTAGTTGTTTATTCGCACATGATAGAAAGCTACAAAAAAAAAAAAAAAAACAAGAAACGCAAAATAAATAAGGAAAATGAACACACTATAATTAATCATTTGAGGAAAACATGTAAGGTAATTTAAATTTGCTCAATAGTAGTTCTCAAAATAGTCAAGTATAAACATTTGACATTTCCTTTTAGTTTGTAACGTAACGTCGATGTAATAGTCTATGGAAAATCTCTTAAAGTATGAAAATAATTATAGTTAAAAATCACAAAACTAACAAAGGAGCAAAGATTAGAAACAAAGTTCTTTTAAATTATTTAATAATTTTATAAAATGAAGAATTATTTTTAATGAAAGCAAATAGAGTTTTTTAATATCTCCCGTGTCACACTCCGCCAAAACTGGTTTTGCGGAAGAGCGAGCGTGCGACTTACATCAGAAATCACAATAATCGATAATAGTAAATCAACGCAAATAAAAAAGGATTACCAATAGTTAACGTTTCCAAACAAAACTAGTATTTTTTGATAAATAAAGAATTCTTCAAAATGGTAATCCGAATGCTTTTGATTGCTAATAAAGCTTCAACTTTTATTTTCTGAGAAAATATATTAGAATAAGTGTCAACACAAAGGTTGGTGGGTTCACATGTTTAAAGACTCTATAAATCCTCAATTTACATTAAAGGTTTGATGGTATAATTTTTGTACTAAAATGACCTTGAAATACTGTTTTCAAATTATGAAACCAAATTCACACATGTTTAGTGTTTAAACTCTTTTTGTAAACTGTTTTAACTGTATAAAACTCAATTTGCATATGGTCGATGCATAAAACCCTTTCAACATGATTTTTTTTAAAGGTAAATCGTTTAGTACAAATCCATGTACGTTCAAGTTCACATGTTTCAAATCAATGAAATATAATTATTTAATTCAGTGTATAATCCCTTATAAGCCTGCTAAGCATAGAAGTTAAAGTATAAGTTCATGAGCCCGTAATCAAACCTAGATCCAATTTACCCAAACATGTCGAATCCACAATGTTGTCGAATCCACGACGTTGTCGAATCCACGACGTTGTCGAATCTACGACGTTTTAATAGAATATATATGTCATATGTTACACGTCTTGAGCGACTAGCCATGAGCGGGGGATCAAGCACGACTAGTACTACTCGTATATTCTTTGGCTAACTATAGTTGATGATTACATTAATGTTAGGTATAAACGATCTTGCGATAGGGGCGTCTATCAACTCATGGTCATACAAAATTAATATCGCAAAAATATAGTTTTTCATATTGGTCTTCTTTAAGACTTTTTTCGTTAAAATGTTTGTTTGAGTATGTCTTTTCTATGACCAGTTATCTCAAAAGGATTGTTTATCCCAATTTTCGCAAATATTGATTGTATCAAAATATTGTTAATAAATGTTTTTTCAAAAGACTAATTGTACCAAAATATTGTTGTGAATGACTGTTAGGACTTAGAATGTTGCTCCCATAATTTTAGGGACTAGAATTACCAACAATGTATAGTTATTTAGTTAGTCATTAGGATTAAATTGTGACAATTAGTGATTAGTATAAATACCACAAGTGTAATCACTAATTGTAACTTTTGCCTATTAATCATACTTATCTACATCAACTGTTCTCTATCCCTCTCTCTACTTTCTCACTCTAAAACCCTTACTTCTTCTTCAAGTTTTGATCTAAATCATCATCGAAGGAAGCATTCAATGGATTGAGTTCTCTTATTAGGATCATCAATTGGTATCAGAGCGCAATTTCACTCTGAAATCGATCCATTTCCATTGTTTGCTGCCCAAAACAGAAGATTATATGGGTTTTTCAAGTTTTTGAAGAAAAAAGTGGTCAAAAATCAAAATCCGGACTTAAGGTAGATTTGTTTGTTTTTATGACTTAAATTTGTTCTTATATTGATATTATTAAGTTTCAAATCAAGTTTCAATCAATTCCAATCTGTTTTGATAAAGAAATTTTGAGTTTAGTGAAAACTCCATTAAAGCTTGAGCTTCAAGTTTTCAGTTTTTAAAATCGAAATTTGGATTAAATTTTGTTTGTTTGTGGTTAAAATTATTGGAATGGACAGAAGGAAAACGATTTTTAAACATTTTACATAAAGAATCAATCGTTTTGGTTAAGATTTGAGGAAGTTAGGATCATTTTTGTGGGATTCTCGTATTTTTGGTACGTCACTGTTCGCCACAGAGTATTGATCTCGACTCGACCTGAAGAATGATCTCGGCCCGAGAACGTTCAAAACCATCTCGACCCGAGAACTCATCTCGGCCCGAGAACTTACAAAGAACTCAACCCGAGAACCACTTCCCTACTCGACCCGAGATCCCTAATCGACCCGAGAACCTAACCCTACTCGACCCGAGATCCCTACTCGACCTGAGAACCTATCTCTACCTGAGAACCCAACGCGACCCGAGATCCCTACTCGACCCGAGAACCTATCTCTACCCAAGAACCCTATTCGACCCGAGATCCCTACTCGACCCGAGAACCACTTCTCGACGCGAGATCTTTTTCCAAACCTTCAAATTTTTACCCCGTCATAATCTCAACTTAAACAATCGAACATGACTTCCAAAGATGCCTTGTCCATCAGATCAGATAGTAAACCACCTGGTCTCTACCGAGGAGAATATGGTCAACGGAAGAAATGTTTTCTCCATTTCATCCTAAGTCAAACTGCGGGTCCTCTAATCCTGGACTCCCTTGAGAATGGACCAGCAAAATTCTACCGAACTTTAGTTGATAATCCAAACTCTGACCCACCGGTAATTGGTGGTATGTTCCTAATTGCCCCTGCGGATTACAATCAAGAACAGAAAGAAAGGGCAAGAGCTGATGTATATGAACACTCATAGATGCTGTAATGTCTTCCAAATGATATATACAGCAGTCTCGACAATTTTGAGACTGGAAAGGAACTATGGGATGAGATCCGCAAACAGATGGAGGAAACTGACCTATGCAACAAAGCAAAAATGGTATGAATCCTTAATGCCTACGGTCAGTTTAAAGCGAACACTGGAGAAGAACTGGAACTCACCTACCACAGGTTCTGCAATATGTTGAATGATCTTCGCAAGAACAACCTGAAGAATGGAAACCTAGAACTCAACATCAAATTCATCCAATCCCTTCTCCCTGAATGGGAAATGTTTGGCAACAGTGCTATGCAGCACAAAGATTTGAGCCTCATAGATGTTCATGAAGTATATGAATATTTACATCAGAATGAGCCAATGGTAAAAGGAATTTCCAAATCCAGACAAGACAATGTTGACACACTTGCACTGTTAGCCTAAAAAAACCAAGCACTAAACAAAGGAGTTAATGATGCCTTAATGGCCGCTCAATCAAAAGAGGTTGTCATGGAAGAACCTGAGACTCTCATTCGTGAGGGAACAAAAGAAGAAATTGAGTCTGTTTGCCAAACTATGGCTCTAATCTCAAGCTACAACAACAAGTACTACAACAAGCCAACAAACAACAAGCTCATATCATCATCAAAGTTCAAATTTAACTCATCTTCCCAAACTCCAAACAACAAAACATCATCTTTCACTACTGAACCACCGAAGAAGTGTTGGAATATGCTTCACGTACATGACATATAGTTATATGGCTAGACGTATGTGAGCCTAAAGGGTCACACACTTATACACCAAACATCATTTAATATGTCCTAATTATATTATTTATATAAACTATAATTACTTGGCTAGTTATGTTTTAATTAATTGTTAAGTTAAAACATATTAGTGAGTAATCATAAAGAATCAAAAGTACAAGGGGCTAAGTGCCCTATATCATAACTTGTATTATGGATATATACTTAGATTAGGGAGCAAGAAACCTAACCCTAATCCTAACCTAAATATCGCCGTTTCGGTTTCTGAAATCTTAAATATTACGTCCGTAGACAAAAATGTAAAAAGGAGTTAAGTCTCCTTTTGTTTTTTTGGTGGTCACGACTAAAAGAAAACCAAAGGGACAAATCTTTTGTTTCTTTTGATTTGGGTGTATGGACGTTTGAGACAGTAAAAGAAAACATACGAAATAGTTTTGATTCTTGTGGAAGGGACTAGCATCTGAATTGGTGTTTTAGATTGGTGTAGTGTGGACTAGCTTTAGAGGAATTCTATACTCGAATTCTTTGAGTTCTTCATCCTCTTTAGTTGGTGTAATCAAAGGCTTCAAGGGTATGATTTCTACATACTAATCTCTTTGACTTTCATGCTTAATTATATTTTCAATATGTAGATCCGTTATTAGTGATTTATTGATTATTTTCCGTTGCGTTTTTCTTTGATTAAACTGTAAATCACTAACAGTGGTATGACGAGTCATCATATTGATGATTTAATTAGCAAGTTTTTTTTGTAAAAAGTAGCAATTTTCGTTGTCTTTGGGCCCCTTGGGGCGCCGGTTTTGTTTTCGAAAAGTTTAATTAATTTGGGTTAAAAATTTGATTTTTTGGAACCCTTGTTGCTACTAGTTACAAAAACCGAAATAAAAATTTAATCTTGTTTATTGAATTTTTTATATTTTTGGCTTGGATTTTTGTTTTAATTGTTAAATGTTGTATATGGAAAAACATATATTTTTGTCATATCCCAAACCAATACCTTGTCAAATTGTTGATTGATTGATTGTGCAAAACCGATGAAAACCTAGACCCATTTTGTGTTGTGAATGAATGTGTTGCGATTGATTGTTGTTTTGGAAAAGCCGTCTTTGGCTCTTATTTTAATTTTAATTTTTATTTATTTTTGGTGCCAATATTTAGGGAAAATTTCAGTTGTAAATGTATTAGAATAGTTGTATTTTTATTACTTTTATCATTTGTAATTTGTTGACCAAGAATGAAGAAAAATAAGATTTTCGGCACTTCCTGCGCAGCTGCACGAACAACAGAACTGTAGGAGATCCCGAACTCCGTTGGACCTGAAACCACCGCCAAAAGTTCCGTATCTGAGAGATCTAGAGGAGTCATGAAGGTCGGGAACTGAAACTGGCGTCTTTTAGGGCGAATTTCACTCTGAACGAAGTAGAAACTTTTGGACAAATTCTTCACTTCATTGTTTTGGGAAATTTTTGGTTCTACTTGCTCTTGGAGCGAGTGGGAGCCCATTGGGTTTATGTAGGCCCGCTTAGGTTCATGTTGGCCCGTCCCCTAGCTTGACCCTTCGGTCTGTCGTGATGACTCACGTGACCGAATTTAGGTAATCATCGGTCGAGGTTTTGCACAAATTGTGTTGCATGTTTTACTTGTATGTTTGTGGTTGTTATTTATTTTTTATTCGATACAAACATAACGACTAAAATAAGATTTTTGAAACACAAACATTAAAACATCCAAATTTTTAATCATTATTGATTAGTTGTTAATCATCGATGATTATTGTTTAATCATCTATTATTAGTGTTTAATCATCAATGATTACTTGTTAATCATCCATGATTATAGTTTAATCATCTATGATTATTCTTTAATCTCAACTAGCCTTTTGATTAAAACAAATGTTTAAATATGATTTAAAACTTATAAAATTAATATTCTCTAAAACTGTTACCGCTTATTAAACCGACTTATGAAGTGGTATGAATGAAGTACATGATTCATTCATATCTTAATAATTTTTTCTTAAAATTTCATACCAAAACTTTAAGTCACGCCGTCTAATTGGTTGACATCACTTGCTTCTACTTTGAAATTCACATGAGACGTGGTTTGAATTTAGATCCGAGGTCATTATTGTCTGCGCGTGAGACCTAGATTTATTTTGACACGAGTTCACATTGGATGACTTAATCGAGTTAACGGCGAGACCTTGACACGAGGCGAAGATGCGACAAACATGCCACTTGACCCTAGATGCTTGTTCACTAGGTGCCATGAAGTCCCATAACTTTAAGAGTTGCACTTGTAATGCAATTGTTGATTGTCACATACCTATTCGATCTATCATCACTAGCAGATCAACTGATGCGGTGATAGAAGCTCAATGAGGATCTTAGCTTTTAATTAAATTAATTGATTAGTTAATTTTTTAAAAGAAATTATTATTGATAATACTATTTTTTGAACTTTGTGTGTTATACATATAACAACAACAAATCAAAACCTATGTATCTCTACTCTAAAATCAGTTTTTGAAAACTGAAACTGACTAATATCAACTTTATCGACTGATATCGAACTCTAAGGATTGTCCTTAGAGACGAGAACAAGTTGATACACCCATAAGAGGCCTTACCTGAGGCACCTCTAGTCAATGCTTCTGCTGCTGTTCGTCAAGCCTTTACCGAAACGTTTAACGAACACCAAGAAGTCGCTAATCCTATGCTCTTGAGCATGAACCCCGAGATCCGAAAGAACTTTGAGGAACTCACAGCATATGACACGATAAGCGAGTTGAAAATGATATTTCAACAATATGCAGAACATGAACTCTTCAAAACAGTTAAAGCATTCCATGCTTACAAGCAGGAGGACGGCCAATCAGTTAGCACTTGCATGATCCAGATTCAAACGATAGTTCTATATTCAAATGTAGCACTCAAGAATCCAAAACGGTTTGGATTCCGTTTACCTAGAGCATTGTCATCTTTTCCACATAAACAAGAAACGAATTTTGATACTATAACACGACGGGCTTCTAAACAAGTGATTATGAATCATTTAAAGGCCTCTCTTGTATATTATGGAAAGATAACAAGAAAGCTTTTCTCCCATGTTAGGCGAAAGAGCTAATAATCTACTTGGACTCATACATACTGATGTATGTGGCCCTTTTTAGAACTAAGACTAGGGAAGGTGCCACTTACTTTATCACTTTCACTGATGATATCAGTCGCTACGGTTATGTTTACTTGATTAAACATAAACATGAAGTCTTTGAAACGTTCAAAGCTTTCTGAAGTAAAGTAGAAAATCAACTCGGCAAGACAACAAAGGCTTTCAGTCCTGATCGAGGATGAAAGTACATGAGTCAAGAATTTCTGGATCATCTAACACAACGTGAGATAGTCTCACAATTCACTCCTCCATACACTCCACAAGATAATGGTGTGTCTGGAAGGAGATATCGGACCCTGCATGACATGGTTCGATCTATGATGAGTCCTACTACTCTTACACTATCCTTTTGAGGGGCATGAACTGAAGTTTGCTGCTCGAATACTTAATATGGTTCCGACCAAAAGGTTAAAATGACACCATATGAAATATGGCATGGGAAAGTCCCTAATTTATCTTGCTTGGACATCTGAGGTTGTGAGGATCATGTGGAAGGAGACATGCCGCACAAACTTGAACCCAGATCTATCAAGTGTATCTTCGTTTCTATTTTACTACCCACCTGAGAACAAATTGTTGTTGCTCGGTATGCTGAGTTTCATGAGAAAGTCTCATTTCACAAAGCAAGTGGGAGCACTATAGACCTTGACAAGATTCAAAGTGAAGATGCACAACCTTCTGGTAGCACTAGCAAATATCATACTGAGGCTGAACATATAGATGTTGGACCATAGTATGATGTTGTTCCCATTTGCAGGTCCGCAAGGACACCTCATGCACCTGAAAAATATAGATTTATGTCGATGCTGAGGAGCAAAGTTTCGATGATCATAATGAACCCGCTAACTATCAAGTTTCATTATCAAACATTGAATTCGAAAAATGACATGAAGCTATGAATGGGAAAATGAAATCCATGAGAGACAACCATGTTATGAACTTAGTTGGTCTTTCTCAAAACAGTAAGACTGTTGACATGGATAAAAATACACACACCTATAAAGCTCTTGTAGTAGCAAAAGGTACACTCAATCCTACGGGATTGACAATGATGAAACCTTCTCGCCTGTTACTAAAGACGTTAGGATTCTTATAGCCAAAGTAGTGTACTATGACTTTGAGATTTGGTTAATGACGAAATAAAAATGTTTGTTTCACCGAAAACCCAAACTGAGCATGTGTATATATGAAAGCTAGTGGGAGCATTTTCGTTTCTCGAGTCATACATGTTGATGACATGCCACTCATGTGAAACAATATACAATGCTACAAGATTAAAATTCTGGCTTGGAAAATGTTTTGACATGAACGATTGTAGAAATACGACACACATACTTGAAGTTAAGAATCTATTGGGATAGATCAAAGCGGTTAATTGGTTTAACTCAAAGTGCTTACATTGACAATAATTCTAAATCGGTTTAAAATGGATGCTCCCAAACGAGGAAGTCCTCCTATGCAACACAATGTAAACTTGAGTGAGACTCAAGGACCTTCCACACCTGATGTGGTGAAGCGAATGAATGTAATCCCCTATCAATCGGCTATTCCATTCATCATGTACGCTGTAAGGAGCACTGGGCCAAATGTAACGTCCTTATGGGACCTTACTAGAAAATACTAACAGAATCCACGATAGAGTCACTGGATTGCTGTTAAGAACACATTGACGTATTTTTGAAATACCGGATATATGTTCCTTGGTTATGGTGGAGATACCAAATGAAACTATGTATACTTGCTATACTTACGCTGGTTTTGAAATAGGCCATGATGACGCTAGATCCTATTTACGAAGGTTCACTACATTCGAATGATTTATCGAGATATGTGAAATTCGTAATTTTAAAGTTCAAACAGATAACTAACTAGCTGACACTTATCGAACTCAATGTCTTGTACCAAACATATTGAATATGAATGGAACATTGGACTTCGACAAGCTAGTAGTTTCATGTAAATCTGTTTTAGTATTTGAATAATGGAGCACTGAGCAGTTTTTATTGGAATAAATTGATATATTTGATATGATCGTTTTTATATGAATATCTACTTTGTTCTATATTTGTATCTTTATATCCTTGAATATTTACTGTGTTTTATATTCTAAATTGTCCATTGTCATATTAATAATATGGCAATATTATTAAGACAAATCTAAGAGCATTGATGACATGATCTTAGTATGACTAAGGACGATGAAATCAAAGTCACATGTTGTTCATTGTGATGCACAATTGGACTGACCCAACCTATGAGAAATCACTTCCTGGATTTATGTCACAAGTGAATCTCACAAAGGTTTTTTCGCTTATCCTCTGACTTGAGATGGAAGTTGGTTTGCGTATGTGGAGTATCAAACATTGATGTGGTTAAACGCTGACCTGAATAAGGCTGCTATAACAACCATCTTCAGGTTTGACATTAAGCATATATCAAACACGTGTAGTCAATAAAGAATTTGTTCCGCCACATGTTTGGATTAGATACTACGGGCCCCGTAGATGATTTGAATAGATGCTTGTACGGCCGTACCCAAAGGTAATCAAGATGAATCTTGATTGGTTTGGTAATCTACTTCAATGTAAAGATCGAGAAATAGAATCGTTGAAATTATAGATTGACATTAATCCTTGTCTAAAATTCAACATGGCAGTAACAAAAGGATAACTGACTGAAAAAATTTGAACATGGACTTTTCTGAAACTCACTCAAGTACTTCTAGGGGCATTGGCAGGTTGCTAGACTCTAACTTTTTCTTGTATAACTACTTGATGTTATGACGTGCGCAAGTGGGAGTTGTTGGAATATGCTTCACGTACATGACATATAGTTATATGGCTAGACGTATGTGAGCCTAAAGGTTCACACACTTATACACCAAACACCATTTAATATATATAATATAATTAGGTAATTATTATTATGCATATAAACTATAATTACTTGGCTAGTTATGTTTTAGTTAATTGTTAAGTTAAACCATAGTAGTGAGTAATCATAAAGAATCAAAAGTAAAAGGGGATAAGTGTCATATATCATAACTTGTATTATGGATATATACTTAGATTAGGGAGCAAGAAACCTAACCCTAATCCTAACCTAAATATCGCCGTTTCGTTTTCTGAAATCTGAAATATTACGTCCGTAGACAAAAATGTAAAAAGGAGTTAAGTCTCCTTTTGTTTTCTGGGTGGTCACGACTACAAGAAAACCAAAGGGAAAAATCTTTTGTTTCTTTTGATTTCGGTGTATGGACGTTTGAGACAGTAAAAGAAAACATACGAAATAGGTTTGATTCTTGAGCAAGGGACTAGCATCTGAATTGGTGTTCTAGATTGGTGTAGTGTGGACTAGATTTAGAGGAATTCTAACTCGAATTCTTGAAGTTCTTCATCCTCATTCATTGGTGTAATCAAAGGCTTCAAGGGTATGATTTCTACACACTAATCTCTTTGATTTTCATGCTTAATTATATTGTCAATATGTGGAACCGTTATTAGTGATTTATTGATTATTTTCCGCTGCGTTTTTCTTTGTTTAAACCGTAAATCACTAACAAGAAGTGTTACAACTGTGGCATGACTGGGCACTTTGCCAAAGAATACAGGAAGCCAAAGATCAAAGATTCTGAATACTTCAAAAGAAAAATATTGCTGGCTAAGCAGGTCGAGAATGGCAAAGTCCTACTGGCAGAGGATAAGCAGTGGTTGGAAGACTATGATGATCAGGAGGAAGAACAATGCACTACCAGTCTGGCTCTGATGGCTAGATCAAATGAAATGAGAGCTGAGCTAGGCATTCCAGAGAATGATGAGAATGAGGTACACTCTTCTTCCTTAGATTCTTCTCTATCTGACTTAGACGCTGATTTATCAGAAAATTCCTTGTTCAATGAAAATATTTTACTTGAAATTGACAAGAAATTCCAGTTGACAAAACAAATATCAGATTTAGAAACAGAAAAGCCACAATTTTTAAAAGATCTAAGTCAATGTTCTCTTCAATTAACACAAATGCAGACCATTGAACAATTAAACAAGGAATTGCAAAATCAGTTATCTACGTCACAATATGTTTTTCAATTTAAAATATCTGCATTAAAAGAAAGTTTACAGCAACAAGTAAACATAAATAATACTTCAAATGCATAAATCATTAACTTACAAGCAGAAAATTCTACGTTTCGTCATCAACTTGAATCACTTGTTCCTCAAGTTAATCAAAATAACTCTTCTCAACAAAAAACACAAGAGTTACAAAAACAGTTGTCGACCTTTCATGTTGCACACACTAGTGAGGTCAACCGATTAAATAAACTAATCAATGACAAAAATGCTGAGATATCAAATCTTAAAAACATGAAAACAATGTCAAGTGATAAAGACGATTCCTGTAATTTACTCCAAGACTTATCTGCTCAATTACAAAGAGAGCGAGAATGGGCAAAGGCCGCCGAAGCTAAGATGAAAGACTATCAAGACAAATTGAAGACGGCTGCCACATAAATTAAGAACTTAAATGAACAAATTATAGAAGTTACCAAAACGTTTAAAATGGAAATCAATGATCAATCATCCACAATACACAGTCTCACACTCAAAAAGGAAGAGGCCGAAGAACACATCATAAAACTGGAGCAGACGATTGTCAAAGCCGGTCCTACAGAACAAACGATCAAGTTCAATGAACTAAAAGAGTTCATATCCTACAAATCAAAAGCGGGTCTCGGAGCAGATGATCCTCGTTATCCGGAGAAAGTTGTTGGTGTGCTCCCTACACTATACAACTATGACTACATGAATTTGGGAATCTGGCAAAGTTTTCTTCATATGCCGGACGAAGAAGCAGAATTTGACAAGTTCAATAGAGGAAAGGAAGAATATATGCTGAAATCAGCTTCAACTATGATGCTTTAAACTCCACATATGAAAAGAAGAAAGCAAAATTCTAACATAATGAATATTTTCCAATCATCAACCAACAGAATTTTCCATTCCAAATAATAAAGTTTTAAAACAAACCAAAGAACCAAAGCTTTATGTTCCACCATTAATTTTAGAAAAGAAAATTGTCCAACTTGAATCTGAAATTGATGAAACCACAATTGGAGGACACGGTTTTAGAATTGAAACCTAAAACTAACAAAAATGTTTTTCAAAATTCTAAATCTTCCTTAATAGGACCGGCACCCGTTAATCTAGTTCCAGTCATCTTGAGGAGAAGCTCTAATCCACCTGTTTTGAATGTTGCAGATCAAAAAATAGAGCCCTAGAGAAAGAAGTCTATGATGCCGGATGGAGCCACAAGAGCCATGCAGTCCAAGAAGTCTATTTAGACTGGGCCTAGTATGCTTAAGAAGCCTAGCGAGCTTAAGAAGTCTAGACCATTTACGCCTGTAGTTTCTTCTTCTTCTGTTCAAAATAATTGTAAGGACAATATCCATTTTAGTACCTGAACTTGGCTGAGTAGAATTTCGACTACCCTGAACTATTAAAGGTGCACCATTGTACCCTGAACTTGACAAAATGGTCAATTTAGTACCCTTGCTAACTAATTTGCTCTTGTTTTCTCATATCATTTGCTTCAAATATCAATATATTGAGAAAAACATACATTTTTTAGTCCGTTTAAAGCTCCAACAAAATTAAATCAAGTAAGAAAACGCGATCAAATTTATAAATCAGGGTACTAAATCGACCATTTTGTCAAGTTAAGGGTACCATGGTCCACCTTTAATCGTTCAGGGTAGTATAAATTCCATTCGGCCAAGTTCAGGGTACTAGAATGCATTTTGGCCTAATTGTAATAACTCTAAACATGTGAAATCTCCTGCAATGGCTTATAGAACTGATTATGATGCTACTGTTTATCGTCCTGTCATATATTCTCCTGATTTTGATGTTGTGTTTGTTAAAACTGACGAATTTGGAACAAAGAGATTTTCTGAAAATATTACAAAGAAACAAATTACTCAAACTGATAAACGATTTTTTGTTAGATTAGATGCACCATGTGGTTTTAAGAGAAATGTATTACATAAATCTGGTAAAATTATAAAATCATGCAAAACATGCTTTGCATACCCATGCAAATCATATGTCTCCATTCCAGCAAAATCTAATAAAAAAGGTCCATCCTCACCGGTTTCTAAACAAACAAAGAATTCTCTCAAACACCCACCAACCTCTGAAATCCACTCGTCTTCTCGTCGCAAATCTTCTCGAGGAAATTCCGCACCAAAGCCAAAATCTTCAGGTTCCTCAAAATGCGACAACAAAACGGCTACAAATTCGTCAGCATTTGTTAAATATAATTGGGTTGAAAATGAAAAATCTCATTGGATTGTTCAATCCTCTGAAAAATCATTTAAATGGGTCATCCGATCCACAAATTCTGAACTGGCTCCTAGCAGTTCTCCAAAGCTCTAAATTGATCATAACATAAATTCCTCATAAAACATTTGTCACTAATCGTTCTGGACCCATACATCATTGGATACCTAAGATGTTTTATTTGTTTTATGTAGAATGTATGGTACCTTGACTCGGGCTGCTCAAGGCACATGGCTGGAAACAAAAATCTACTGACCAACTTTCGTGAAAAATATTTGGGATCGGTCAAATTTGGAAATGAACATTTAGCTGCTATTTTAGGACTCGGTGACATAATGCGTCCTAACCTCATTATTAGAAATGTTGCCTTTGTTGAAGACCTCTCTTATAATCTCTTTAGCATCGGTAAATTATGTGACAAAACTCTAGAAGTCAATTTTCGCACCAAACAATGCGCTGTTCGTACATATGACGGGGAAGAACTTCTAACTGGAACTCGTGAAACAAACTTATTCACCATTAATCTCAATGATATTGTTCCACTTGAAGAAGTCTATCTCGTATCTAAGGCAACTTCCAATGAGTCATGGTTATGGCATCGTCGTTTGTCTCATCTTAACTTCAAAACAATGAACAAACTTGTGAAAGGAGGCCACATATCTGGATTACCTGATGTATCTTTTGACAAAGAAAATAAGTTGTGAGGTTCGAATTCAGTGATTAAGCAACGATTTCAATGAAATTGGAAGATTATTGGAAGAACAAGATGAAGCTTTGCACCAAAACAGTATTACGTATTATTCAAATGACGGCACAGGTTACAAGTATTAGGTTACAACTAGGTATTTATACCTAGGCCTAATATTGACTAATGACATAAAATACCCCTAGACTATTGATTACAATAGATGTCACATATTACACCCATAGACTATTGAATGCACTAAATGTGACCCAACAATCTCCCCCTTTGTAACAATAGTCTGGGAAGCATATCTTCGAAGTCTTCATCTTTAGCAAAAGCCTAGCCTTGTAGATATTTTGTTGTATAATGATGTATCAGGATCAGCTTGAGCTTTGTTAACCTGTGAAAACGAATACTTCTTGTAGCTTTTCAACCAGAAAAAGTATTTTGAAGACTTTACTTTGAAGATACATATTGATCGACCAAAACCGAGACCCATAATGATAGAGAGATTAACAGCGGAAGTCTTTTCTTGAAGGTTGTGGCTTTATGTCGATCAATGATTCTTGATAATTGTTGTTAGGATAAAATTATTGTTTACTAACAATTATTTTGTAACTAACGGAAGTTGTTTGAGATCTTAGTTAGATCTTTGGTTTATTGTTTACTCCCCCTTAACTGGTACATATACCTTATTAATGTGGAGTAAACTGGGCTGATGTAATTCTTTATAATGTATCTTCTCCATTTGTAATGTAACTTCCCCCCCTCATGATGGATATGATTTATCGGATGTATCATGTAACCCGGAGGTTCTGCGAGTTTGAGTTAGAAGAATCTTCGATTTTATGGAGAAAATATAAGTTGAATCAGACAAAGCCCATTGATCAAAATGTGTTGAATAATGATTATACTTTGTTTTGTAATAATCAATATATAAAACATTTTATCAGTTAAACTCAGACCGTTGTCACTTTATCAACGATTATGATGTAAGAATACGGTCTATTACTTTATCGCTGAGTTCCTTGACCATTGAAATCCTTGCACCAAAGTCAATCAGGGTAACCCGGGATCTCATAGATTGCCCGTTAACACAACAGTTAACCGTGTGACCTACGTTTAGTTTTGGCTTTTATGTTAGCACTGGTAGGATTTCCATTCAATCATCGTGGAATACCAATAATTTGGTATCACTATGAATGTTCCGGCAATATCACTAAGATATGCTTGGTGGAATGCGTGTGTCCTAGAGAAATTTAATTCGGTTCTAGACTCTATACGTGGCCAAACGAAGGCGAGGACTGGAGGTGGGTCCTCTTTTTTCCATATCAAGAATCTCCAAATGAGATGTCGATAGTAGATGTGGTAATCTCCGTGATTTTGAAACAAGTACTTTTTGTACTTGAGTGGTCAGTGGGGGTTGTGCATTCCATCACCCGATCTTTTGTTCGGTTTAGGGAGGGTTTTCCGTTTTCTTTAACCCTTTCTCACACACTCCTCACTCAACTCACTTTTTCATTTTCAACCACACCCTCGTTTTTGTGTTACCATGTGATAAGCTGATTTGCACCCCATACTTCATACCCTTCTCAATTTTTACGTCAGCGCACCACAATCAAGATCCTAAGATACTTGATTTTGCTCACCTAGGCCTAGGGACCCTCACTTTTTAGGTCCTATATTGTCGGTGGCTCCGGGGAAGATCATGTTGGATATAGCAGATCATAGGAGTAATTTGAGAGTGGTCTATTATGCTCATGTGCAATTTAATCAGCTTTTTAAAGATGAAGCATTTTAAGAGCTTCGCATGGATTTTTTATCGGAATTGTATGTGTTTCCGGTATAAGTAGTTGCCTGAATGATTTTGAGGTTAAGGCACAACAACTTGATTTTTCTTTTGGGTAACACCGGATGCACATAGAGTATCCGTTAGCACACGGTATGAATCGGTAGTCGTTTGCACAACCGTTGATTCAAAAGTGTGACCTGCGTTTAGAGTTGTAGAGATTTTAGCTCTAGCAGGATTTCCACTCGATCCTCGCGAAACATTAGATTGTGATGCCACTACGAGTGTTCCGATGGATTCACGGAGATCCATTTTTGCGGTGCAAGTGTCCTATATTGGAAGATCTTTTTTAAGGTGAGAACTAGACACACTGTGTATACAAAGAGACTTAACCCGAGGCAGGAGGTTATTGTGATTCATTACCGACAAACTCCGAATGAGCAGTCGAAAGATTATGTGCTATGTCCCCTAATGAATTGAAATAAATTCTTGTTGAGAGGAATTTGAGTGGTTGGTGGTGGCGTGCAATTGCTTTACTGGGCCAATAAAGTCTAGTGAAACATTCAACGTATGAATGATCACCTATTTGTATGGTTGCCCGATTTGTTGACTGTTTGGATGCACTCAAAGTGTAACAACCCAAAAATCAAGGGAAATTTAAAATTTTTAAATAATAAAATAAAACAATTTCCCCAAGAGTACAAGTAACTCAAAGGTCCCAACTCATGAATAAAAATATAAAACCGTCTCGTGGTTTAAGTGCAGAATAATAAAAGATTTTAAAACAAAACATGTTTGATTCAAAATAAAGGTTTTAATCCAAATCCATAAATATAAAAATAGAAACGCAGCTCATCAACCATTGACCTTCTCTTTGCCCTTGCTAGTACGTGTAGAATGGGGGAGTGATTGGGGTCAGCCACCGCTGAGTGAATAATATCAAAATAAACAAGTAATTACAAACAACTCAAGCCACATAAGTGATCCCTAAAGACTCTACTCAATTCTCAATTGCACAAGTTTATTTTCTCAGATATTAAATTTATATAGCGCGCTTGTGTAAATCGGGTCGAGAGATCAACCTCACCCCTCCTTACACTAGAATGCCACTCAGGCTACCACACAGAATTGCCACTCAGGCTACCACACAGAATTGCCACTCAGGCTACCACTCAGATTTATTATTTATTTTTATGTTTTCAACTCATAACATAAACCACTCAGATAGCCCTATCACATAGTAGCACATAATGACTCTGTACCGGCTCAGATACTCGGCACGTCTGTCTCAGATCAGTGGTAAATAACAGCAGTCACTCAGATACTCAGATAACAGATCAATCACACAGAAAGTAAAAGTAGATCAAAACAGTTAACCACATAAGTCATACACGTATCGTTATAACTGAATACATGGTGAGAATACTCACGCTCAATCAACAAGACAATTCACAACACATAGCACAAAATCATGGATCGAAAGTAAGTACAAGTTTATAGTGAGATTACCCACCTCGAATAACCGTGAGCTCCTTAATATCCTCGGTACTGAAGAGCCTCTCTAATAGGTCCTAGAAGGTCCTACAATGTACAAGGAAGCTCGGGTTAGGATTAGACTCAAAGGTTGTTTCAGCAGAAATTAAACAACATTCAGCACTTTTGCGGGAACGGCTATAACTCTCAAACCACTCACTAGATATTATTCAAATTTTTACAGTAGTTAAATGACTCAGAGGACTACAATTTTTCAGAGGACTTCGGAAGCTAGATCCAAACATAAAAGGTTCAAAACAGGCTCACGAGACAGAATAGCTGAACCGTAAACTATCCAGCGAAGGTTTACTAAAACAGCAATAACTTTTAAACCATGACTCAGATTAACGAGCCGTCAGCGTCGTTGGAAAGAGGACTCAGAAACCTAGAAACTCACTCGGGCCAAAAATCCAGAAACGTATCTTAAGTGTGACAAAAACGGACTTAAACCCAGACTACAGTTTCTGCCAGATATTAGCATGTTTGATAAAAGCCCGTTTTGAATCCCGACATCAAACTGTACAAAGTTCCTCGATTGCCAAAACAGTAATTAATCATAGCTAACCGAACCCAAACTCTACATGGAAAAATCTATTAGACGATAACCAAATTTTGATTCATAATCACGGATCGAGAATAGTCCCGAGCCTCACAGCCCTGCAACATATCGTAGTCTAAATGACAACAAAACACCAAATTTGAGTGAAGGAAAAAGATAATCAAAGATAACCGAATTCGAGCAACTCCTTCAGCCCGATCACCACCCATTTGCGATCTGATCTTGGGACTTGTTGATGCTCGCTGCCCATTCTCGACACTCGATGTTTCTTCTCGCCATTCACTGACCCGCAACATCAAGAACGGCGTCACATTCAAACCGGGAAAATATCATAATTGAAAACGAAAGAAAAAGGGGGTAGGATTCTGCCGTTCGGCTCACAATCTTGGCTCGGTTTTCTGCTCCATGACTACACTGCTCGCTCACCACCGGTTTCTCTTTCTGCTCGGAACCACGAAAACACAATCAATAATTAACGGGATGAGAACAGTAAAAGAAATAAACCCAAACAGAAAACCACCTCTTGCTGCTTCAGTTTGATCGCAAAAAGGAACAAGAACTCAAGATTGGAGATGCTTATGCTCACGGCTGGATAAAATCAATAGATTGGAGATGCTACAACTGCGATGAATATGAGGCTTGCGGAAGGGAGGGAACGGGAATGGTGGTGGTTATTTACTCTTGCCGGAATCAGAAAAAGAAAAGGAGGGTGACGGTGGTGTTATGTTTACTCTAACGGTGACTCACCTGCTTGCTTAAATCTTAACTCATCTCGCCTAAACACTTGATCGAAGCAACAAGAATTGTAGCAGCTCTCTCATCTTCAACTTCGACGGCGACTTGGGGTTTCGAAGGGAATAAAGAAACGGCCGAAGGAACAAGTGGATATTAGGGATTGGACAATTACTTTCTAATTGATAATAGGTACACACGTGGGCTAGGAACAAGCGGGCCGGACACAAGTGCAAAGTATTGAGCCGGACCAGAAAAACAAGATCACTGCTCGGGTCGAGAATTACATGCCCAATGATTCGGCTAAGGAGAAGTTACAAAACTAATGAGGAGTTCGGCCTCCACTCTCAACCGGGCTCGGGCTACAACAGATTATAGAGGAAGGCCTTGGCCTACTCGGCCGACCTTGGATTTCTAATAACGTCTAAGCTTATTAACTCGGGACTTAACGTATAGAGGAATAATTAGCTATCATAATTAATTAATACAAATTAAATGACACTCTTGTCACTAATTAAATCGCCATATATTTAATTTACTCGAATTAAACACACAAAAGGAGAACAATAGCACATTTAGTTTCAATTAAAATAATTTAAACGTAATTTATTTTAAATAAAGGTAATTAAATTATTTATCATATTTTTAGGGTGTTACACAAAGGTGTGTTTTCTTGTTATTATCATGTTTTCACATCACCTTGCACTCACCTAGATCTATACCCTAGACTTATACCCTCACATTTACCAATCGGCTAAAAAGTATTTCCCTTGGAAGGTAGGACCGGTTCTGACAAACCATGGAAAGGTATTGTCTTTTGAAAAAAAATCGTTTATTTATGCAGTCGGGTATAAATTTTTTTAATTTTCAAAGTTTCTAACCCCTTGAAATACTAATTCTCCCCGTAGAATTATTATTTCTCCCCCTTGACAAAATAAAGATATATAAAATTTTGTAGATCAGAAATGTACCTTGTAACAACAGTAGAGGGGTGGAGAAGAGTTTTTACAGTTTGTGTTTTCTGATTAAGAGCGGGTTTCAAGCTGATGTACTTGAAAGCCATTAAACGGTTAGGAACGGGTTATACGCTGATGTGGGCAGGAGCCATTAAGAAAGATTTAAAAATAGTGAAAAACATTTGGTAGAAACAAAGATTGAAATTTAACGAGTAGAAACGGTTTAGGTTTTGAGATTTAGCATACCAAGTTTAGACACAAGAAAGTTAAATCGTTTTTCGTCTAAAGCCTTGGTAAATAAATCAGCTAACTGAAAATCGGTGGATACGAAGTACATTTCCACAGTTCCGTGTTCAACGTGATCTTTGATAAAATGGTAGCGAAGATCAATATGTTTAGTTTTGGAGTGTTGAACATGATTGCATGAAATTAAAATTGCACTTCGTGTGTCACAATATAAAGGAATACAGCTGTATGAGAAGCCATAGTCTTTCAATTGTGACTGCATCCAAATTACCTGGGATAGGCAACTTGCAGCTCTGATACCAATTGTGATGTTCGAATTCAGTGATTAAGCAACGATTACAATGAAATTGGAAGATTATTGGAAGAACAAGATGAAGCTTTGCACCAAAACAATATTACGTATTATTCAAATGACGGCAAAGGTTACTAGTATTAGGTTACAACTAGGTATTTATACCTAGGCCTAATATTGACTAATGACATAAAATACCCCTAGACTATTGGTTACAATAGATGTCACATATTACACCCCTAGACTATTGAATCCACTAAATGTGACCCAGCATAAGTGTTCTTCATGTGAAATGGGAAAAATGACCAAAAATTCTCACAAACCAAAACCTGCACCAAGCCCCTTTAAACCTCTCGAACTACTACACATGGACTTATGTGGTCCAATGAGTGTTCAAAGTCTTGCAGGCAAACGTTATGTTTTTGTCATTGTTGATGATTACTCAAGATATAAATGGGTCCCTTTCCTTCGATCAAAGTATGAGGCTGCAGAAATCATCATTGCTTTCATCAAGAAAACTCAAGTGAACCTAGAATTACATGTACAAACAATTCGTACTGACAACGGTACTGAATTTAAAAATCGAGTTCTTAATTCTTTTATTGAATCTGCTGGCATCACTCATCAGTTTTCCGCTGCACGAACTCCCCAACAAAATGGTGTTGTTGAAAGACGAAACCGTACGTTAGTTGAAGCTGCACGAACAATGCTTTCATTTTCAAAACTTCCGCTAACTCTATGGGCAGAAGCTATCAGCACCGCATGTTTTACTCAAAACCGCTCAATCATCAACAAAACATATAGCAAAACTCTGTACGAGCTCATCAACAATCGACTACCCAATGTAAATTTCTTCGATATTTTTGGTAGTCAATGCTTCATTCTTAATGACAAAGACAAACTCAACAAGTTTAAAGAGAAAACTTATGAAGGAGTCTTTATTGGATATACAAAGGAATCAACTTCATTTAGGGTATACAACCGGTCAACCAGATTGATCAGAGAAAGTGTGAATGTCTCCTTCGATGAAACATTTCCTGTTGATTCATTGACCACAAGCATTGAAGTACCTTTACCTACAACATCCTCTGATCCTTCAACATCTCTAAATGATCTTGAAATGTTATTTGAACATTTCTATGATGAATTTCACAACATCAGACATACACCTCCACCTCCACCCCCACCCCCACCTCCACCTCCGGCTGATGTCCAATCTATCACTGCTCCGGAAATAAACACTCCAACCACAAATGAATCTCCATCTCCAATCTCACCTGCTCCAACCTCACCGATACCTACAACAAATACTGGTCCTTCAACTACAACACTAGAAACTCAATCTACACCAGATGAGCTTCCACCTCCGTTAAATATTTTTGCTCCCCTGGTGATTGACTTCTCTAGATTTAGTCTTCCACCCGCCACCACAAATTCACCCACCAAATGTTCAAACTGCTATCATCCCACACCCGGCTTTCACTGATAATTCAAACATTAACCATGGTCAACTTCCACTTCCACATTCAACTAAGTGGACCAAGGAACATCCTTTGGATCTAATCATCGGAAATCAAGAGTCATTTGTCCGAACTCAAAGGGCTACAGCGGATGAATGTCAATATGCTTCATTGTTAAGTTCCACCGAGCCTAAGAAAATCAGTGAAGCTCTGTCTGATCCAGACTAGATAATTGTAATGCAGGAAGAAATTAATCAGTTTGAAAGATTAAAGGTCTGGCGTTTAGTTCCAAAAACTCCAGGATCATCTGTAATTGGAACTAAGTGGTTTTTAAAGAACAAGAAAGATGAAAGTGGAATTGTTATTCGAACCAAAGCTCGGTTGGTTGCTAAGGGTTATGCTCAACATGAAGTGTTAGGTCACAACAACCCTGATTTTATATGTTAATTGATAGATTATTATACTTAATGAAATATTAAAGTGATAACACAAGAATATAGTCAATGTATAAATCCACTAAGTGTGGCTTGTTGCAGAATAACAAGACTACTGATCAATTACAAATGTATGGAAGTGAATACGTGAATTTGTAAGTTCTCCTTTGCAAGATAATCTCTGTTTATAATGATATAGAGATATTACATAATGGGCAAAGGAGTAACCGGAGGACTATACTAGGAAAATGACTAAGATCAAGGTATTTGATCTTAGTCAGTTACATAACAAAATGTAACTCAGTCCTTCTACTCAGTATTGGATTTCCAAGACTGAGTACTGATACTGAGTGGCCAATACTGGCCAACTCAGTATCACTCCTAAACTTAGCATATTTATTCTACAAATTATTTTAAGCTAGTCTAGGTTGTTTTGTTATCTTAAGATCTCAAAGGCGTTAGGCTTTTTGCCTTAACAATCTCCCCCTGTCTAATGATAACAAAACAATTACAAAGTGAATTACAAACTAAACAAAAACATAGGCTGCAGAGTCTTCTTCTTCACCTTCTGTTGATAGATTCAAACTCATAGAAGACTTCTTTCTTGATATGGATGAACTCTTCACTTTTCTTCAGTTCATCCTTCTTGTTGTTGAGCACTGCCACAATCTTCTTTCTGAACCAAGAATCCTCCTTCTTGGTTATCATCCAATTCAGACCCACAAGATGACTGATAGGGGCCTTTGGCAGATATGCTTCAGTGATGAACCATTCCCTATCTTCTGGGTCAGTATATGGTGCTCTTTTGATCCTGAAAATAAGATTTTGAGGAACAGGGTATGATTTAAAGATCCTAAAAGTGTTAAGGCACTCAGGCTTGTTGTTCTTGACCGCCTCAGTCATTACACTGAGTGCCCTATAGTCTGCTTGGTACAGAATGCCTTTTTCAAAGTATATAGAAGCAACAGCCCAGATTTCAATCATCATAACTTGGGCTTCAGAGGATCTTGATGGCGACTCCTTTATCAGTCTAGCAATTTTCACCCAGTCTTGGAGTCCCATGTTCTGAATGTCATGAAGAAAGATCTTAATGGGAGGACTGACTGGTCCAGTGCAGACTGCAACTATGGACCTATCAACAGTCTTGACTTTGACTTTGTTGACATATTGGTTTAGCCAACATATCTCCTTCACAATGAGAAATGATTTATTTCTCAGCATACCCATCCTGTTCTCCCTATATCTAGTTCTTTGGGCAACAATGTTCCAGTATTGTTGGAGAACATCATCTCCTTTTCTTCTTACAGTGTGAGGTTTCCATGGAACATCTGCATCAGTGTCAGTATCAGGATCTTCTTCCTTAACAGGAAAGAATTTTTGAGCCTCAGTCTCATCCTCAATATCTTGAGTAATCATCTCCTCAGTATCATGAACTGATCTTATTGGTCTAGTGATTAGAGGAGCTGGATCAGGATCCTCACTTGATTCAGAAGTCATGACTACTCTTGTCATTCTTCTGGTGATTGGCCTTCTAGGGGCTTTAGAAGGTCCTTCAGCTTGAGGAGAGATTGGTTGTCTTGGAGGCTCTTCATCATCTAAGGATGATGATGAAGAGCTTTCTTTATTTGCTACATCCAGTGCAAAGTTGAGGAAGTTCTGAGATGGCACTGGATGTTCTTCATCTTCATCATCAGCTATGGGCCAGACAAATGGCCTGTATACCACTATCTGCATGTTGTTCACTTCCTGAGCAGGTGGCTCAGTGTCAACCTGTTGAGGTTGGTCAGTAGGCTCAGATTCTTCAAGTTGTTGCAGTACTGACCTCCCTCTTTGAATTCTTCTCTCAAACTGAAAATGAACTGGTTTAGTATGAGGAGTTTGCTGATGTTGTTGTTGTTGCTGTGGAGATTGATCTTCATTTAGTTTCCTTCTTTTCTCCCCCTGAGCAGATGGCTCAGGTTGATTAACCTCGTCTTCCCTTTGTCTCTTCTCCCCATTATTGTTATCATTTGATGGGGAAGGAAGTGGTTCAGTATCACCACCTATGTCCCCTTGTTGATCATCAAGTGTGGGGGAGGGCATAGGCTCTGTAGCAGCATCATGTTCACCCTCAGTATTAGCATGTGAAGGTGATCTCCTAGGCCCAGTATCATCACCTCCTTCATCTTCTTCATTATTTCCACCAAGTGGAGACTGTGGAGGTGGTGGAGGCTGTTGTGGTTGCTGAAGTAGTGCCACTAACTGCTTTAATGAGTCAATTTCATTACTCATTTCATCCATCCTGGCCAGAATAGTGTTCTGAGTGTTCTGCATGGCCAGGATTTGATTTCAAATTGTTTGTAGAGCCCCTTGCACTTCTTGAGACTGAGTGGCTTGTGCTCGAATTCCCTGCATAGATGGTGCTAAAGAAGAAAAAAAAATAAAACTGGTTAGAATGAAAGGTTTATCAAATAAAATTGTGTTGTTGTTTAATTCTATAATCATGTAAACAGAATTTTGAAGTCTGTATTTCATCTGGTTCATGATGAAATATCGTGGACTTGTGCATAGCATGTGTAAGAATTTTTTTTTTATTTTTTTTTTTTAGTAAAAGGTGAGTGTGAATATTTGAGTTGCTCAATATAGGATAGGTCACATTTACGCAAAAGTTTTGGTTTGGGAAATCGAAGCCTGGGATATGCTTCTTGTTATGTTAAATGTTTATCACTCGGTATCAAAGTGATAACAGAAATGTTGCTAAACCCATGGAGAATTTTTGGCTATTGTGGCTTAAAAGGTTTGTGATCACTTCTTGAATTATATGACCCAACTCAAGAAAAAGTTGGACATAAGCCAAGCAACACCAGTGGGTGTCAGTATGATGTCAACCACCATTGTCTCTTTAAATGTTGAGACAATTGTAGACTGACAATGATCATTTAAGTGCTCAGTGTATGAATGTTGCATAGCAGCAGTGGGCTAACTATGTTGGCCATAATAGGATATATTTTTGAAAGTTTGTTTGAGACTTTGGTCAGTATTGAGTTGGTTCTATCCAATACTTAGTCTCTATTTGGGAAATATATATATATATATATATATATATATATATATATATATATATATATATATATATATATATATATATATATATATAAAGTTTTTGAGTATTATAGAAATTCATACCTGAGACTTTGTCAGACTCCCTTCGAGCATCTGCAGAGGTCGGTGCTGGATCATTTGTATGTTGATTTGAGGCACCAACACCTTCAGGAGCCATTTCTCTGCTTGCCTTAGCACCTTCCATTGTATGTTGCTCATACTGGATCTCCACATCAAGAGGAACATGAGGTTCCTCAATTTGTTGAGCAATGTGTTCAGGTTCTGGACCTGGAAGGTCAGCGGTGGCAGCAACGATGTTTTGCTCTTGAAGAGATGCAGTTAGTGATGGAACCTGATTGTGATGCACCTCTTCAGATGATAAAGTACCCATTATTAATGGAGATAAGTTTCTTCTTCGTTGTCTTCTTATGATAACGGGTTGCACTTCAGTCGACTCAGTATCAGAATCTGATGCAGTATGAGGAGCATCGGGATCCTGTTCAAGTTGAGGTATATGTGGTTGTGCTTGTTCTTGATTTGGTTGAGCATCCACCATCTCAACATCTTGATCATCATTACCTCCATCACCACTATCATCATCATCATCATCATTATTTTCTGATCCAGTATCAGAATTATCATCATTTTCTTCATCATCAATGTGTGCCTGCACAATGGCCCACATAGAGTGACTCAGTACAGGCTCTCCTGCCCTTGTTCTGTAAAAATATATCTTCTCATTTAGGGGAGGAAGATCTGCTCTTGGACTATTGAATTCATCATAAACATGCGCAGGCATTGCATTTTGGAAGATGAGAGATAGAAATCGGCAGAAAGGGACATTGAATTCTCTGATTTGAGCCCTAACTAGAGATGCTAGTTCATTGAATATGAGTCTGGCATAGTCAATGTCTCGACCATAGTACATGGCATGTACTATCTGCATCCCAAATTCATTTATCTGGTCCAAAGCTCCAGTCTTGTGGGTCATGCACCGAATGAGTGTTGAAATTAGAATACCCCACACTGGACCAAATTCATTTCTCTTGATTATGCGCGTTGTACCTCTGCGTCCAATGAAAGGCAATACTGAGCGAGCCTCTATTTGATCAACAAAGGGCTCATACTGAGCGTGGGCGGGAAGTCTCAGTGTTTCCCGAATTATAGCAGTTGAAACGAAAGCCCTTCGTCTATCTCGGACAACCCAACCGGTAATCATGTCCGGAGAGTCAAGTGTTGCAGAGTACCAGAATTCACATAGCATCTCCGGATATATTGCTCGAGGAGATATAGTCAGTGCACGATTGATTGTACAGTGCTTCAAATATGTAACTATGTGAGTGAATTCAGGACACGCCCAAGGCAGAGGAATATCGAAATTTTCAGTAATATTGTTCCTCGCGAACTTAGGCAGTTCATCTTTCCGAAATTGAGTCGCGGTCCAACCGTCGGTGCAACGGATCGATAATTGGCCATCTATGATTAAGATTAAAAATTGCTTGCATAGAAAGTGTAAAATTGTTAATCGCAGAGAGTAATCGAAGAAGAAAGATTGAAATAACTGTTAGAAAGTTTTAAATGAAAAGAAAAAACGGTTATTTATACTTAAATTATCGATAATTATGGTATTGGGAAGTAAAAACGGTTGAAATAACAGCCTTATCCTGTTCCAACGGTAACTGTCTTATTAAGAAAGGTTACCATTGGGGAGTATGAGGATTAGTATCAGTTTTACCACTCCAGGACTCCAATACCGAGTAAAAAAAATTAAATAAGAAAAATATTTAAAATTATAAAAACATTTAATTTAATCTGTAAATTAATGAAAAATATAAATTATTTAATTTTGATAAATAAGACGAGTGATACTGAGCTGGTCAGTATTAGCACCAATACTGAGCTGTCAGTATCTGAAAAATTTAAGGAAAATTAAGGATTCAGCATACCCAATTGCCCTAGTAAGTACAAAACCTTTCCTCAAAGAGAGGTTTAGTAAACACATTGGCCAATTGGTCATCTATTGGGACAAAATCTACCTCAACCTTACCCTTTTCCACATTATCTCGAATAAAGTGGTGTCTGATATCAATGTGCTTTGTTCTTGAGTGATGGACTGGGTTCTCAGTGATAGCAATAGCACTCTTATTCTCACAATGAGTGGGTGTCTTTTGAAAATTGAACCCATAGTCCATAAGTTGATACTGCATCCATAAGAGTTTAGCACAACAACTGCTTGCAGCAACATATTCTGCTTCTGCTGTGGAAGTTGCTACCGAGTTTTGCTTCTTGGATGACCAACCAACTAGTCTACCACCAAGGAATTGACATCCTCCAGTTGTGCTTTTTCTATCCAACCTGCAACCTGCAAAATATGCATCTGTATACGCTTCAAGGTCAAAGTTTGAGTCTTTGGGATACCAAAGACCCATGTTAGGAGTACCTGAAAGATATCTAAAAATGCGCTTAACAGCTTTCATATGTGATTCTTTAGGATCAGCCTGATACCGAGCACACAAGCATGTTGCAAACATGATATCAGGCCTGCTAGCTGTTAAGTAAAGTAAAGAACAAATCATACCTCGGTATGTGGATTGACATACTGGTTTACCGGTCTCATCTTTACTAATTTTCTCCTGAGTACCCATAGGAGTCTGCATGGAAGATAAATTTTCAAATTTTTATTTCTTTAGCATGTCATGCACATACTTACTTTGATTTATAAAAGTGCCATCAGGTTTTTAAACAACTTGTAAACCAAGAAAGTAAGTAAGTTCTCCCATCATACTCATCTGATACTGAGATGACATTATCTTAGCAAACCAGTCACACATTGACTTGTCAGTGGAGCCAAAGATAATATCATCTACATATATCTGAATAAGTAAGATGTCAGAACCTTTCCTTTTTGAAAATAATGTTTTGTCAATTGTACCTCTTATAAATTTATTTTCAATTAGGTACTCAGACATGGTATCATACCAGGCTCTTGGAGCTTGTTTGAGCCCATATAAAGCTTTATCAAGCTTGAAAACATAGTTAGGAAATTTAGGATCAACAAAACCTGGTGGTTGTTTAACATAAACTTCCTCTTGTAGTTTTCCATTGAGAAAGGCACTCTTGACATCCATCTGATAAACTTTGAAGTTCTTGAAAGCTGCATATGCAAGATACAGCATAATAGCTTCAATTCTTGCAACTGGTGCAAAATTTCATCATAGTCAATACCTTCTTCTTGCCTGTAACCCTGAGCAACCAGTCTTGCTTTGTTTCTAATGACAACACCATCCTTGTCCATTTTATTTCTGAACACCCACTTAGTACCAATAATAGTTTTGCCAGCAGGAGGTGGTACTAAGTTCCAAACCTTGTTCCTTTCGAACTCTGTAAGCTCTTCTTGCATAGCTTCTACCCAGTCTTCATCTAATAAAGCTTCATCAGCTTTCTTTGGTTCCATGGTAGATAGGAAGCTTGAAAAGAAGCAAAAGTTTGCAGTTGCTTGAGGTTCAAAGTCTAACTTTCTTCTTGTTTGAACACCTTGTTCAATTGGACCAATAATATTAGAATGTGGATGGTCTCTGTGTTCCCGTAGATTGTTTCCTAAGGGAGCATTTGAAGCAGTGTTAACAATATCTTGTTGTTCTGATGTGTTGTCTGCCTGATACTGAGCTGAATTCTGGTCAGTATTAGACAGTTCAGGTTGGTGTTCATCTTCATATTGCAGATCTGAGGTAGATTCTTGAGAAATATGAGAAAATTCACCTTCTTCATAGGTGGAGTTCTTCAGATCAATTATTGGGAACTCAGTATTGGGGTTCTCAGATATGGGAACCTCAGTATTTGTTGCATTTGAGATATGTTGAGTTCTGCCTTTATCAGTATCACTCATACCATGATCAACATCGTATAGGTGAGACTTAGGCTGTTCAGCAAGTGAGTTTTCTGGATTGCATAGAATGTCTATGCCACTAATGTCTTCCTTTTCTTAGGTAGAATGAACATCCTGATCTTCATCAAAAGTGACATTAATAGATTCTACAATCATCTTAGTTGAGATGACATACACTCTGAAGGCTTTGGAGTGTGGAGAGTAGCCCATGAACACACCTTCATTTGCTTTGGAAGCAAATTTGTTGAGATTTTGTTTAGTACTGAGTACAAAACATTTGCTCCCAAAGATGTGGAAGTATTCCACATTAGGAACTGTAACATCCCGAGACCCGGCCTAGAATTTTAAATTACTTTTGGTAAGTAATTCTATTTGTTTATTATTATTATTTTTGCATAATTTTTTTGATTTATTTATATATTAGCATATTTTAACCAAGGGGTTAAAATTAGGATTAATTGATATAATCGAGCATGTGAATGATAATTGCAATTTTTTTATTAATCTTTGAATTACAGTTCCGGAAATATTTTCGTTATTAAAATCTGAGTTAGATAGGTATTCTTAAATAAATCAAACGCAACCTAGACTCTCAGTATTACCCTGTGTTTAAATGAAACTATCTGTTTTTCGGAAGGGGGTGTACGTGGCCTTGAGGAGGGCAGGTGTCAAATTGGATTTCTTCTTTGGTCTCTTTGCCAGTCACGTTTTCTACACACACACACACACATTCATGCATTTGCTCTCTAGAAGCCCTCATTGAAGAAGAAGACTTTAGCTTTCTTTCTCCCTCTTATTTTCGGAATTTGCATCATCACAAGGTAGGGTTTATGCTAATTGTTTGTAGTCTTGTGTGTTCTTGTTAGAAATTTCTAGGGTTCTTAAGTTATGGTGATTTTTGCTTAAAAAAAACATGAAATTGATGATTTACTTGGTGTTTATGTTTATTTACTCAAGCTATATGTGTATAATTGTTAGTGATATTCTTGATTTGTGAAGCTTCCATAAAACCTCCAATAATGGAGTTTGATGCTAGAACCCTATTTGGAGAAGATGAAGTTTTATGCTTAAATTAGTTAACTTTTAGTGAAAATGACATGCTAAAATGATTATTGTTGGTGGGAATTAACCATAGCATGAATTGTTGATTGTTGTCTTGAGTAATTGGGTGTTTGGATGAAAATTTGTATAAAAACCCGTAGCTAAAGAAAATGGCAGCTTTTTGCTGAAATTTGGCGGTTTTGTAAAAATCATATAAAATTAACCGTAACTCCATTTTGGGCGTGCGACCAGTCGTTTCGAAGGTCTAAGAGTCTACTTTATTTATATCATATTTTCATGAACTAATGTCGTCAAAAAGGTACTCAGATTACTGAGTTTGTAACAGGTGGTCGGATGGATTTTTAGGTCAAACATGTATTGAAAATTTGGGGTGTTTCTAGGGTAACTAGTCAATATTAAGTTGATATTAATATGGAATAATTATTAGTCATATTAAAAGTTGTTAAATGTGTCTTAACATGTTTGAAGATGTAATTGGAAATCTTGTATCAAACTAAGTAGTTTTGACCCGTTTGGGCCTATATGCTAAATTTGGATTAAAAAGGCAATGCTTGGTATAGTCTTGACCTTAGAAGTCTAATTATGACGAGTTGGAAAATTGTAGAATTACAAGGCATGAATAAGGTAGTTTCAAAGTTAGTTTATGAGTTTTGACCCGTTTGTGTATTATGTGTCAAATTGGTAATTTATAGGACTTTTGACTTGGTAATTGTTTGGTATGCTTGTACTTTGACTAGTAATCATGTAAATGATTAATTGTGTGCACTTTGACATGTTGGAAATGATATATTGTAGTCTTGACTTGAATATGCACTTTTGACCCGTTTGGTTACAATATGTCAAAATAGGTTTACTTGTTAATATGTTGGTTAACTTTGACTTGTAAAAGTCTTAGATGAGTGGTAATGAATTATTGATAGAATGCAAGTAATAGTAGAGATATTAGAATGGGATATTGGCTTTGAATTTAAATTGGTAATTGTTATCATTTGGCGATTTCGGGTTACTAATTTGGTTTATATTGTTAATACACGCAAAGGGAAGGAAACTCAGTAATATAAGATCACTGAGTTTGACAATTGCGGTACTCAGGTGAGTGGATTTAGCCTTTAATCTATATGTGTACAATTTTGGTAGAAATTGGATACTTTGGTAAAAAGTGCAGGATTTTGGTATCTGGGTTGTTCGTGATGCGAACGCGTACATTTTCTTGTGCAGGATTTTGGTTGTAATTTTTATTACAAGTCCACACTTCGGTATAAATAATTCGGTAATTAATTAAGTGCACTTTTGGGGAAGAGGTCAGTAATTGGAACATTCTACTGGGCATAAGTTTACTATTGAAAAGGTGTATCGCCCTTAGAAGTACTGGTTGTTCTAAGGGGGTACACACTGTCTTTGAGTAAAGGGCCATCGGTTATCATTGTTAGGCCGACAATGATTTAAGGTTCGGCCGAACCGCCGTTACTCTTCAAAAAATTAACTAATTGGGATAATGTAAATTATCATCGGTTGTTCTATATATATATATATATATATATATATATATATATATATATATATATATATATATATATATATATATATATATATATATGTGTGTGTGTGTGTGTGTGTGTGTGTGTGTGTGTGTGTGTGTGTGTGTGTGTGTGTGTGTATTGTCGGTTTAGTTGATTCACTTAGCTGTTAGCTAATCCCGACCTCGTTGATACTTTTGCAGGTTTATCTTTTGGGCGGGTCAAAGGGTGTTTTTAGGAATGGTTGGCCAACACTCAGATTTTGATATAGTAATAAATGGACCGCCGGGTGTTTTAACAAAGTTAACTACTTTTAATATTTTGGATAATTACTGTAAAAGGCCTTTTTATTATTATCTGTTTATGATGACTGTTTATACGCTTCCGTTAGTATTTAAAAAAAAACCGGGTTTAAATTTGCGGTGTTACAAGTTGGTATCAGAGCCAGGTTTGGCAATGTGTGCACATTTAGGTGTAACATTCCCAAATCATGGCTCGAGTCTGGTCAAACATTCCTAGATTCGGGTTTGGGTTAGTGAGTGAATTTTTGGAGTGTTAGTAGTTAGTATGTAGGTACTAACGAATTACACTAATTGTTCGTGAGATGTTGTGATTGTTACAGGTATGGCAGATAACGATAATACAAACCACCCGAACCCACCGAATAACAACGTCGGGAATGATCAACCTTCGGGAAGTAATCCGGTATATAATGAAGAGTATGTCCAATCGTTGGAAGGTCAACTTCAAGTTCTCAGAAATATTGTTAGAGAATACGAATAAAATCATACCTACTCAATACCAACTCCACCCCTGAATACCACCACACAACCTCCTACCAACATGCCACCCCTAACGTTTAATTATCAATATCCACCGCAAGGATTTTATCCTTATCCTTACCCTGGTTATCTGTCGCCACCACCTCAGAAAAAACCTTGCACATATAAACATTTCCTTGATTGTAAGCCCTCAGAATATGGTGGAAGTACCGACCCCAGTGTTACCTTAAATTGGCTAATGAAGATGTCTAAGGCCCTTGATGCATGTAGCTGTGATGATGATCGGCGAGTAATATATGCCTCTAGAAGATTGATAGGTGATGCAATGCAATTGTGGGGAACAATAACCGCAAACTTCTCAACCGCCCAATTAGCTTCAATTACATGGAACCAATTTTATGAACAAGTTTGTGCTCAGTATTGTAATACATTCGAGATGAACAAGATAAGGAGAGACTTTATGGCGTTGAAGATGGATGAAAGGATGAGTGTAGATGAGTTGATAAAACAATTTAATGGGAAGTTACGATTTGTGAAACAATGGGTTCCAGACGAGCAAGCTCAGTTACAACACTTTATTGATGCATTACTACCACAGCATCGAGGGTCTGTAAGATATGCAAATACTCTCACCCAAGCCTTCACATTGGCTAAGTCCGCGGAAAGTGATCACAAGGCAAGTGAATGGATGAATAGAGAAAAGACGGGGTTACACAAATCGAATTCAATACAATCCAACTTTCAACAAAACCGAAAGGGGCAAGGTAATCAAAGACAAGGTAACTCAAGTCGCGAGGAAGTGAGTTTTGGTTCAGATCACAGAACTCCTTGGTGTTCTAGGTGTAGATCATCACATTCAGGACCGTCTACAATTCAGACTTTGAGGTGTACACGATGTGGTCAATTCAAGCATCATGCTAAAGATTGTAGTTTTCTGGGAAACGTGTGTTGGAATTGCCATAAAGAGGGTCATCGGGCGGGGGAGTGTCCTTCAGCTAGAAAGACGGGTGTGGGTTCCGGATCGGGTGGGGGATCGTTATCAACAACAAGCCATAAAAGGAAGACTTACCCTCCACTTGAGGGTAGAGCGTTTCGAATGACTGTGGAGGATGCTATTACAACAGATGATGTCGTTACTGGTATGTTTCTGATAAAACTACTTACTTATACATATATTATTTGAAATTGGAGCAAATTGCTCATCTATGATTATGAACTAGGTGACGAACTGAAATTGTTTGCTTGTGTTTAATCCATTAAAAGGAAAGGTAGCTAATGATATATTGATATGTCGATTTGATTTAGAAAAGTGTTTGCTATGAACTTCTGTTTATCTGGTGCCTTTAGTAGATTGATATAATCTTAGGTATAAATTGAGTAGTCTTGGGTAGGACTAACATTTTATTATAAAGAAATTTATTAACCGTGACCTGTCGAGTCACATGTAGTGACTCGTAAATTATATTTTGGAATTATTTTACTAATATGAATGAATAATTACCTTATTAGTTTGAGCATGTTGAGATTCCGGGGACGGAATCTTTTTAAGGGAGGTAGATTTGTAACATCCCGAGACCCGGCCTAGAATTTTAAATTACATTCGGTAAGTAATTCTATTTGTTTATTATTATTATTTTTGCATAATTTATTTGAGTTATTTAGATATTAGAATATTTTAACTAAGGGGTTAAAATTAGGATTAATTGATATAATCGAGCATGTGAATGATAATTGCAATTTTTTTATTAATCTTTGAATTACAGTTCCAGAAATATTTTCGTTATTAAAATCTGAGTTAGATAGGTATTTTTAAATAAATCAAACGCAACCTAGACTCTCAGTATTGCCCTGTGTTTAAATGAAACTATCTGTTTTTGGGAAGGGGGTGTACGTGGCCTTGAGGAGGGCAGGTGTCAAATTGGATTTCTTCTTTGGTCTCTTTGCCAGTCACGTTTTCTACACACACACACATTCATGCATTTGCTCTCTAGATGCCCTCATTGAAGAAGAAGACTTTAGCTTTCTTTCTCCCTCTTATTTTCGGAATTTGCATCATCACAAGGTAGGGTTTATGCTAATTGTTTGTAGTCTTGTGTGTTCTTGTTAAAATTGATAGACTTTGATTATGATGATAATCGTTGTTAATTGTATAAGTTGGTTTGTTAAATACTTTAACATGTTATGGATGTAATCAAACAATTTTTGGACAATAAAACTTGTTTTGATCTGTTAGGTCATAGGTATGACTAATTGGGTATAAAAAAAATGTTGCTATTTGTATTGCCATGATCGTAATGAAATATGTGGGGTAGACTTGAATTGTGTAGACTTCGACTAGTTTTGTCAAAGCGTGCAACTTGACTTTGTAAAGTTTGTCATCCTTGTAATATGGCTAGTTACGCATAAAATAGTTGGCGATTGTTAGAAGTATTGTTAACTAAGGACTTTGATAGTGTCACGATGAATTGCTTGATTTTGACCCGTTTGTGCTTAGTATGCGAAATTGGTGTGACTTTATATTATGAAAGGGTAGTTTTGAGAATTAAATGATTAAGACCGGTAATTTTGTTTTGGAAATTTGTAAAATTTTGGGTCGGTTAACGAGTTAAACTGTGCATGATTGTAATTTTCGTTAGAATAAAGAATAAAACGAGTAGGTATTTGAGACTTGAAATAAGTGTGTGACCTTGTGTATGGAAATGATGTTGTAACTTATGCTAGTTGGTTAACTGTTATGACATGAGGAATGCCATCTTGTTATGTAGGGTAAATGCTATATGAATTGTATGATGAATTGGATGTGATTTTGTTTGAGCATGTATACGTGAAAGTGATCGGGATAGAGTCGTAAACTTGTTGTGATAAATACGTGCTAATTGAATATTGTTGTTGGATTCCGGGGACGGAATCCTCTTTAATGAGGGTAGAGTTGTAACATCCTAAAACCGGCCTAGTTGTTTTAGGTATATAATGATATTTGATAAATATATATTTGACCATATGTGGAATAAATTGATTAAGTGTTAAATGAATTGTTTGACTTTTTGTCCTTTTGTGATATTTTAATCAAGGGATTAAAATATCTGTTTTCTGAAATGTGTAAATGAAAATGTGATTTTTATATCTTTAGATTCCTTGTCGGATCTCGTTTCCAGAAATGCTTTCGTTTTTTAAAATTGGAGCCCGTTTGGTATTTTAAATAGATTAACTACGAAAGGGACTTTTTATATTGTATTGTTTAAAAGTTGAAAAAAGACAAAAGAGGGTCCCACCCCTCCTCCCTTGGCTGGCCTCATGAAGGGAGAAGCCCCATTTCTTTCCATTTTATCTATCTCTCTCTCTCTCTCTCTACGTCTCTCTCTCTCTCTCTCTTGTTCATCTCCATCTTCTTCATTGTTCTTGAGCTCCAAGAGAGATTGCTAGCTCGTTTCTTGATCAATCTTAAATCCGAACCCGTTTTTGAGTAGCTCTTGAGGTAAGCTTCAATATATGGGTGTTTATTTTCGATTCCATGATAGTTGATAAATTAGGGTTTATGTGTTCTTGAGTTTTGGTTGGTGATTATTGGGTTAGACGGTATACTAAGTGTTTGTGTAAAGTTTGACATGTATTGTTGCTTGAGTACAAGTATTTTAGCACAAGGTACAACTATTTTAGCAAGATGTACAAGTTAGGGTGTTTATGTTAAAAGTAGGTTATGTGGGTTTTGACAAACCTTGGATTTCTTGTGGTTTGAATGCTTGGAATTGTTCATTATGTTAAGGAAACATGTTTGGTAAGTTATGTATGTTTAAAACCAAGTATTGGTGGATTTTGATAAGTAAACTAACTAGTGTTTGGCTAATTGGGTGAAAAGATGAACTAGGAATTTTAGAAGTAAAATTCTTGGCTTTTTGGTTGTCATGAACTTGATGAATTGTTTAATTGGTTATGACTTGTTAGTTGTGATGAATGTGTGCTAAATGATTGAGCTTGGGTGGTGTTTGGATGGTTATTGGGAGATTTCATGAACTAGTGAAATTGGTGGTTAATAATGATCTAGGATGGAGTTTCGATCTTGTTAAAATAACTAGTTAGTTATTAATTGTTAAATGGTATGATTATAGCAATTATAGTTGTGCTTGAAAGTGTTTAAGTTAAAAATGTTGTTTTGACCCGTTTGGGCAAATATAGTGAAAGTTTGACTAAATGTATTTTAGTATGGATTGACTTGGTTTATGAATGACAACAACATGATAATTACATAATTTGGTGATTTGTAAGTTGTTGACATGATTGTAGTTGTAGAGTGCATTATTGTTTTAATAATCCGGTTTGACCCGTTTGAATGTAAGACATGCAAATGACTAGTTGACTTGTTATGTAAGTGTAAATGGTCATGACATGTTCATATGATGATTTGAGTGTTTGGTTATCTAGTTAGTGCAAGCGTTAGTGTTAAATGTATATTTAACATTGTTTATAATTTGGTGGAATTATATACTAATTCGGTATTCCTTTGGTGTACAGGAATCGGGATCGTGACTCAGAAACATTAGACCTCTGAGTTCGACATGTGGAAGTAACGGTGGGTGGATTTAACCTCCAATTTGTGTTCGGTTTCAATTGGTTCGGTATATGCATACTTGGTAAAAATGCAGGAAATTACCAGACGTGGGGAGTTCGCGACGCGAACTCCCGTTCCCGATCGCGAAGTGTCTCCAGCAAAGTTGGTCGATGGTCGCGAAGTAGTTCACGTCGGAGTTCCCGACGCGAACTCGAGTTCACGATCGTGAACATGAGTTCGCGATTGGGAACTCTGCCGTGACGTTTTTCGCGGTGTTTTTCGTAGCTAGTCTTCTTGTTATGTATGCCTAGTGTTAGGGAATACCATACATGACCATGTGCACATAGGTGAAGAGACTTGGCTTGATTGTAAGCAACAACTCGGTTGATTGGTAACCGAGGACTCGGTAAGTGACAACCGAGGTTTGAGAAGTCAGTGTCGGAAGGAGAACGGCTGGGCATCAGGTATCGACTAATAGGGTATCCGACCTTACCTGTATTTGTTGCATGGTTAAGGGGAGGGAGTTGCCCTGGTGTTGGATACGAAACGCTATCGGTTACCGTGGTTTTGGTCGGCCATGGTTTAAGGCTCCGGCAGGACCCCGATCTTCTCGAAGAAACAGTGATTCCCCAACCGGAGATGTTTTATAACTTCCGTGTTTTACTGAACAGTGATAAGTGGTTAGGTGGCTTTTAGATAGTAGAGATGTCTATGCTAGCTTGTTGGGCTTTACATAATTTGTAGATTATATTCATTCACTTAGCTTTGTGCTAATCCCTCCATCGTTGAATCTTTTCAGGTGATCGGTGCTTTGGACGGGATGATTGACCAAGCTCTGTTTGATATGTTTTAAAAATGAGCCATGTCGTTTAAGTGACACCGTTAATGTATTGTTTAAGAAATGTTTATTTGGAAGCTTATTGTGGGACCTTGTTTGTAAACTAAACTAAACTAAACTAACCTAGAGGATAACCTAATCGCCTTTGGGCATTTAAAAAAAAACGCTTCCTAAATTTTGCGGTGTTACAACTTGGTATCAGAGCTTCGGTTTGGCGATGGATACACGGGGTTGGTGTTCCATTCCCAAATCGTGGCTCGAGTTTGGTCATGCATTCCGGACGAGTGGGATTAGAGCAAATGTGAATGAAGTTAGTTTATAGTTAGTATGTAGTTACTAACGATTTAAACTAAGCTTTCGTGAGTTGTTGTGATTGTTATAGATATGACAGGTAAAGAGAACCCGACCCCCTTGACCCTATGAAATGTTGGTACATCAAGTAACGATGCGGGAACTACCCGAGGAGCATATATACGCATGTGGGAAAATGAAGTACATTAGAGGTGGTTAATTTGGGCAAGATGGGAGTTGACCTTGGGGAAAAGAGAATGGGTTGTGGGTCAAGGACGGGGGCGGTCGGGGGATCTTCACCAACGTTAGACCGACAATGATAGCTCGGGTATGCTCTAATAAACTCAATACTTGTGTTTATGTAGAATTGTTAATTGAGAATATTGCTTAATTAAGATTTGTGAAATGTTGTGATGAACTGAACTGTTTACCTTCGGTGTGTTATGTCACTTGAATTAGAATAATTGATTGCTTATTGATTTGCGATACATCATATATGTCGGGAGTTGTGTAGATATAAGTGATGCATGCTTACGTGTCCCTTTTATTGAAGCTTGGACTAAGTTTAGAGTGATATGATGTATGGATTAGTCTAGTTTAATTAAAGTTATGAATTAAAGGTTATAAGAGATTGTTTCTTTTCTTGTTGTTGGGACACACATAGTGTCTCGGTGGTTAGAGTTACTCGTTTTCATATGGTACAAATTGGTGATTTGTTGATTGTAATTGTTTGTTTGTTCCTTCACTCCCGGAGAAGCGAAGTGAATCGAGTGTATGTCGGGTTCGGTTACAATATATGTGACCATGGATCAAATTGAGTATAATAGTAATTATTATAAACTTCGCGATTGTGATGCTTGTAATTAAAATGGATGGAATTGTATACGTGAATTGATTAGTCCAAGTAGGACTAGTGTTTGTTATGTGAAAAAGGGGAATTTTGTTGTGACCCGTCGGGTCACATATAGCGACTTGTGTGGTGAATATCGGAAATGTTTGTGAAATGTGAACAAATTGATGCTTGCTTTTGTTATAGCCATTAATTATGACACTCAATCAATGTTAGTTATCTGAATGACCTGAAATGTTTATGATGAAATCCTGATTGGTTTTCTATATTGAATTTGGAGTCTGAAAAGTAACTAATGAACTGTATGTTTAGATTATTTTGAGTTGACTTGCGATAGTAATAATTGAAGATAAAAGAGGTTGTTAAATGATTGTATTGAAGTGATTTATGTTAACAACATTGATCATAGTTTAAATTGGAAATTTAAAAAAAAAATTACTCAAAGTGACGATGATGTCTTATTGATTGTAATAAAAGTTGTTTATGCTTAATTGTGAATTGAAATGATGAAGAGTATCATGTTGCCTGGATGTTAATATGTAAGAGTCGAGAACTAGTTGAATTGTAATTGTTTGACTTGAAGTCTAAGTAAAAGTTGGCATTTAATTGAAAACACTTATTAGTCATGACATGAGTTTGATATGTTTAATGAACCGTTAGTTGTATGGTTGGAATCGTTTTGATAAATTCCCCAATGTTGGCCCTTTAAAGGTAATTGGTGTCAAGACTTGATTGATTGCATTTTAAAATTGATAGACTTTGATTATGATGATAATCGTTGTTAATTGTATAAGTTGGTTTGTTAAATACTTTAACATGTTATGGATGTAATCAAACAATTTTTGGACAATAAAACTTGTTTTGATCTGTTAGGTCATAGGTATGACTAATTGGGTATAAAAAAAAATGTTGCTATTTGTATTGCCATGATCGTAATGAAATATGTGGGGTAGACTTGAATTGTGTAGACTTCGACTAGTTTTGTCAAAGCGTGCAACTTGACTTTGTAAAGTTTGTCATCCTTGTAATATGGCTAGTTACGCATAAAATAGTTGGCGATTGTTAGAAGTATTGTTAACTAAGGACTTTGATAGTGTCACGATGAATTGCTTGATTTTGACCCGTTTGTGCTTAGTATGCGAAATTGGTGTGACTTTATATTATGAAAGGGTAGTTTTGAGAATTAAATGATTATGACCGGTAATTTTGTTTTGGAAATTTGTAAAATTTTGGGTCGGTTAACGAGTTAAACTGTGCATGATTGTAATTTTCGTTAGAATAAAGAATAAAACGAGTAGGTATTTGAGACTTGAAATAAGTGTGTGACCTTGTGTATGGAAATGATGTTGTAACTTATGCTAGTTGGTTAACTGTTATGACATGAGGAATGCCATCTTGTTATGTAGGGTAAATGCTATATGAATTGTATGACGAATTGGATGTGATTTTGTTTGAGCATGTATACGTGAAAGTGATCGGGATAGAGTCGTAAACTTGTTGTGATAAATACGTGCTAATTGAATACTGTTGTTGGATTCCGGGGACGGAATCCTCTTTAAGGAGGGTAGAGTTGTAACATCCTAAAACCGGCCTAGTTGTTTTAGGTATATAATGATATTTGATAAATATATATTTGACCATATGTGGAATAAATTGATTAAGTGTTAAATGAATTGTTTGACTTTTTGTCCTTTTGTGATATTTTAATCAAGGGATTAAAATATCTGTTTTCTGAAATGTGTAAATGAAAATGTGATTTTTATATCTTTAGATTCCTTGTCGGATCTCGTTTCCAGAAATGCTTTCGTTTTTTAAAATTGGAGCCCGTTTGGTATTTTAAATAGATTAACTACGAAAGGGACTTTTTATATTGTATTGTTTAAAAGTTGAAAAAAGACAAAAGAGGGTCCCACCCCTCCTCCCTTGGCTGGCCTCATGAAGGGAGAAGCCCCATTTCTTTCCATTTTATCTATCTCTCTCTCTCTCTCTCTCTCTCTCTCTCTCTACGTCTCTCTCTCTCTCTCTCTTGTTCATCTCCATCTTCTTCATTGTTCTTGAGCTCCAAGAGAGATTGCTAGCTCGTTTCTTGATCAATCTTAAATCCGAACCCGTTTTTGAGTAGCTCTTGAGGTAAGCTTCAATCTATGGGTGTTTATTTTCGATTCCATGATAGTTGATAAATTAGGGTTTATGTGTTCTTGAGTTTTGGTTGGTGATTATTGTGTTAGACGGTATACTAAGTGTTTGTGTAAAGTTTGACATGTATTGTTGCTTGAGTACAAGTATTTTAGCACAAGGTACAACTATTTTAGCAAGATGTACAAGTTAGGGTGTTTATGTTAAAAGTAGGTTATGTGGATTTTGACAAACCTTGGATTTCTTGTGGTTTGAATGCTTGGAATTGTTCATTATGTTAAGGAAACATGTTTGGTAAGTTATGTATGTTTAAAACCAAGTATTGGTGGATTTTGATAAGTAAACTAACTATTGTTTGGCTAATTGGGTGAAAAGATGAACTAGGAATTTTAGAAGTAAAATTCTTGGCTTTTTGGTTGTCATGAACTTGATGAATTGTTTAATTGGTTATGACTTGTTAGTTGTGATGAATGTGTGCTAAATGATTGAGCTTGGGTGGTGTTTGGATGGTTATTGGGAGATTTCATGAACTAGTGAAATTGGTGGTTAATAATGATCTAGGATGGAGTTTCGATCTTGTTAAAATAACTAGTTAGTTATTAATTGTTAAATGGTATGATTATAGCAATTATAGTTGTGCTTGAAAGTGTTGAAGTTAAAAATGTTGTTTTGACCCGTTTGGGCAAATATAGTGAAAGTTTGACTAAATGTATTTTAGTATGGATTGACTTGGTTTATGAATGACAACAACATGATAATTACATAATTTGGTGATTTGTAAGTTGTTGACATGATTATAGTTGTAGAGTGCATTATTGTTTTAATAATCCGGTTTGACCCGTTTGAATGTAAGACTTGCAAATGACTAGTTGACTTGTTATGTAAGTGTAAATGGTCATGACATGTTCATATGATGATTTGAGTGTTTGGTTATCTAGTTAGTCCAAGCGTTAGTGTTAAATGTATATTTAACATTGTTTATAATTTGGTGGAATTATATACTAATTCGGTATTCCTTTGGTGTACAGGAATCGGGATCGTGACTCAGAAACATTAGACCTCTGAGTTCGACATGTGGAAGTAACGGTGAGTGGATTTAACCTCCAACTTGTGTTCGGTTTCAATTGGTTCGGTATATGCATACTTGGTAAAAATGCAGGAAATTACCAGACGTGGGGAGTTCGCGACGCGAACTCCCGTTCCCGATCGCGAAGTGTCTGCAGCAAAGTTGGTCGATGGTCGCGAAGTAGTTCACGTCGGAGTTCCCGACGCGAACTCGAGTTCACGATCGTGAACTTGAGTTCGCGATTGGGAACTCTGCCGTGACGTTTTTCGCGGTGTTTTTCGTAGCTAGTCTTCTTGTTATGTATGCCTAGTGTTAGGGAATACCATACATGACCATGTGCACATAGGTGAAGACTCTTGGCTTGATTGTAAGCAACAACTCGGTTGATTGGTAACCGAGGACTCGGTAAGTGACAACCGAGGTTTGAGAAGTCAGTGTCGGAAGGAGAACGGCTGGGCATCGGGTATCGACTAATAGGGTATCCGACCTTACCTGTATTTGTTGCATGGTTAAGGGGAGGGAGTTGCCCTGGTGTTGGATACGAAACGCTATCGGTTACCATGGTTTTGGCCGACCATGGTTTAAGGCTCCGGCAGGACCCCGATCTTCTCGAACAAACAGTGATTCCCCAACCGGAGATGTTTTATAACTTCCGTGTTTTAGTGAACAGTGATACGTGGTTGGGTTGCTTTTAGATAGTAGAGATGTCTATGCTAGCTTGTTGGGCTTTACAGAATTTGTAGATTATATTCATTCACTTAGCTTTGTGCTAATCCCTCTCTCGTTGAATCTTTTCAGGTGATCGGTGCTTTGGACGGGATGATTGACCAAGCTCCGTTTGATATGTTTTAAAAATGAGCCATGTCGTTTAAGTGACACCGTTAATGTATTGTTTAAGAAATGTTTATTTGGAAGCTTATTGTGGGACCTTGTTTGTAAACTAAACTAAACTAAACTAACCTAGAGGATAACCTAATCGCCTTCGGGCATTTAAAAAAAAACGCTTCCTAAATTTTGCGGTGTTACAAATGTGGTCAAAAAAGTACTCAAATTACTGAGTTTGTAACAGGTGGTCGGATGGATTTTTAGGTCAAACATGTATTGAAAATTTGGGGTGTTTCTAGGGTAACTAGTCAATATTAAGTTGATATTAATATGGAATAATTATTAGTCATATTAAAAGTTGTTAAATGTATCTTGACATGTTTGAAGATGTAATTGGAAATCTTGTATCAAACTAAGTAGTTTTCACCCGTTTGGGCCTATATGCTAAATTTGGATTAAAAAGGCAATGCTTGGTATATTCTTGACCTTAGAAGTCTAATTATGACGAGTTGGGAAATTGTAGAATTACAAGGCATGAATTAGGTAGTTTCAAAGTTAGTTTATCAGTTTTGACCCATTTGTGTATTATGTGTCAAATTGGTAATTTATAGGACTTTTGACTTGGTAATTGTTTGGTATGCTTGTACTTTGACTAGTAATCATGTAAATGATTGATTGTGTGCACTTTGACATGTTGGAAATGGTATATTGTAGTCTTGACTTGAATATGCACTTTTGACCCGTTTGGTTACAATATGTCAAAATAGGTTTACTTGTTAATATGTTGGTTAACTTTGACTTGTAAAAGTCTTAGATGAGTGGTAATGAATTATTGATAAAATGCAAGTAATAGTAGAGATATTAGAATGGGGTATTGTCTTTGAATTTAAATTGGTAATTCTTATCATTTGGCGATTTCGGGTTACTAATTTGGTTTATATTTTTAATACAGGCAAAGGGAAGGAAACTCAGTAATATAAGATCACTGAGTTTGACAATTGCGGTACTCAGGTGAGTGGATTTAGCCTTTAATCTATATGTGTACAATTTTGTTAGAAATTGGATACTTTGGTAAAAAGTGCAGGATTTTGGTATCTGGGTTGTTCGTGACGCGAACGCGTACATTTTCTTGTGTAGGATTTTGGTTGTAATTTTTATTACAAGTCCACACTTCGGCATAAATAATTCGGTAATTAATTAAGTGCACTTTTGGGGAAGAGGTCAGTAATTGGAACATTCTACTGGGCATAAGTTTACTATTGACAAGGTGTATCGCCCTTAGAAGTACTGGTTGTTCTAAGGGGGTACACACTGTCTTTGAGTAAAGGGCCATCGGTTATCATTGTTAGGCCGACAATGATTTAAGGTTCGGCCGAATAGCCATTACTCTTCAAAAAATTAACTAATTGGGATAATGTAAATTATCATCGGTTGTTCTATATATATATATATATATATATATATATATATATATATATATATATATATATATATATATGTGTGTGTGTGTGTGTGTGTGTGTGTGTGTGTGTGTGTGTATTGTCGGTTTAGTTGATTCACTTAGCTGTTAGCTAATCCCCACCTCGTTGACACTTTTGCAGGTTTATCTTTTGGGCGGGTAAAAGGGTGTTTTTAGGAATGGTTGGCCAACACTCAGATTGTGATATAGTAATAAATGGACCGCCGGGTGTTTTAACAAAGTTAACTACTTTTAATATTTTGGATAATTACTGTAAAAGGCCTGTTTAATATTATCTGTTTATGATGACTGTTTATACGCTTCCGTTAGTATTTAAAAAACAATCCGGGTTTAAATTTGCGGTGTTACAAGTTGGTATCAGAGCCAGGTTTGGCAATGTGTGCACATTTAGGTGTAACATTCCCAAATCATGGCTCGAGTTTGGTCAAACATTCCTAGATTCGGGTTTGGGTTAGTGAGTGAATTTTTGGAGTGTTAGTAGTTAGTATGTAGGTACTAACGAATTACACTAATTGTTCGTGAGATGTTGTGATTGTTACAGGTATGGCAGATAACGATAATACAAACCACCCGAACCCACCGAATAACAACGTCGGGAATGATCAACATTCGGGAAGTAATCCGGTATATAATGAAGAGTATGTCTAATCGTTGGAAGGTCAACTTCAAGATCTCAGAAATATTGTTAGAGAATACGAACAAAATCATACCTACTCAATACCAACTCCACCCCTGAATACCACCACACAACACCCTACCAACATGCCACCCCCAACGTTTAATTATCAATATCCACCGCATGGATTTTATCCTTGTCCTTAACCTGGTTATCTGTCGCCACCACTTCAGAAACAACCTTGCACATATAAACAGTTCCTTGATTGTAAGCCCTCAGAATATGGTGGAAGTACCGACCCAGTGTTACCTTAAATTGGCTAATGGAGATGTCTAAGGCCCTTGACGCATGTAGCTGTGATGATGAGCGGCGAATAATATTTGCCTCTCGAAGATTGATAGGTGATGCAATGCAATTGTGGGGAACAATAACCGCAAACTTCTCAACCGCCCAATTAGCTTCAATTACATGGAACCAATTTTATGAACAAGTTTGTGCTCAGTATTGTAATACATTCGAGATGAACAAGATAAGGAGAGACTTTATGGCGTTGAAGATGGATGAAAGGATGAGTGTAGATTAGTTGATAAAACAATTTAATGGGAAGTTACGATTTGTGAAACAATGGGTTCCAGACGAGCAAGCTCAGTTACAACATTTTATTGATGCATTACTACCACAGTATCGAGGGTCTGTAAGATATGCATATACTCTCACCCAAGCCTTCACATTGGCTAAGTCCGCGGAAAGTGATCACAAGGCAAGTGAATGGATGAATAGAGAAAAGACGGGGTTCCACAAATCGAATTCAACACAATCCAACTTTCAACAAAACCGAAAGGGGCAAGGTAATACAAGACAAGGTAACTCAAGTCGCGAGGAAGTGACTTTTGGTTCAGATCAGAGAACTCCTTGGTGTTCTAGGTGTAGATCATCACATTCAGGACCATGTACAATTCAGACTTTGAGGTGTACACGATGTGGTCAATTCAAGCATGATGCTAAAGATTGTAGTTTTCCGGGAAACGTGTGTTGGAATTGCCATAAAGAGGGTCATCGGGCGGGGGAGTGTCCTTCAGCTAGAAAGACGGGTGTGGGTTCTGGATTGGGTGGGGGATCGTTATCAACAACAAGCCATAAAAGGAAGACTTACCCTCCACTTGAGGGTAGAGCGTTTCGAATGACCGTGGAGGATGCTATTACAACAGATGATGTCGTTACTGGTATGTTTCTGATAAAACTACTTACTTATACATATATTATTTGAAATTGGAGCAAATTGCTCATCTATGATTATGAACTAGGTGACGAACTGAAATTGTTTGCTTGTGTTTAATCCATTAAAAGGAAAGGTAGTTAATGATATATTGATATGTCGATTTGATTTAGAAAAGTGTTTGCTATGAACTTCTGTTTATCTGGTGCCTTTAGTAGATTGATGTAATCTTAGGTATAAATTGAGTAGTCTTGGGTAGGACTAACATTTTATTATAAAGAAATTTATTAACCGTGACCTGTCGAGTCACATGTAGTGACTCGTAAATTATATTTTGGAATTATTTTACTAATATGAATGAATAATTACCATATTAGTTTGAGCATGTTGAGATTCCGGGGACGGAATCTTTTTAAGGGAGGTAGATTTGTAACATCCCGAGACACGGCCTAGAATTTTAAATTACTTTCGGTAAGTAATTTTATTTGTTTATTATTATTATTTTTGCATAATTTATTTGAGTTATTTAGATATTAGCTTATTTTAACCAAGGGGTTAAAATTAGGATTAATTGATATAATCGAGCATGTGAATGATAATTGTAATTTTTTTATTAATATTTGAGTCACAGTTCCGGAAATATTTTCGTTATTAAAATATGAGTTAAATAGGTATTTTTAAATAAATCAATCGCAACCTAGACACTCAGTATTACCCTGTGTTTAAATGAAACTATCTGTTTTGGGAAGGGGGTGTACGTGGCTTGAGGAGGGCAGGTGTCAAATTGGATTTCTTCTTTGGTCTCTTTGCCAGTCACGTTTTCTACACACACGCGCACATTCATGCATTTGCTCTCTAGAAGCCCTCATTGAAGAAGAAGACTTTAGCTTTCTTTCTCCCTCTTATTTTCGGAATTTGCATCATCACAAGGTAGGGTTTATGCTAATTGTTTGTAGTCTTGTGTGTTCTTATTAGAAATTTCTAGAGTTCTTGAGTTATGGTGATTTTTGCTTAAAAAAAAACACGAAATTGATGATTTACTTGGTGTTTATGTTTGATTACTCAAGCTACATGTGTATAATTGTTAGTGATATTCTTGATTTGTGAAGCTTCCATAAAACCTCCAATAATGGAGTTTGATAATAGAACCCTATTTGGAGAAGATGAAGTTTTATGCTTAAATTAGTTAACTTTTAGTGAAAATGACATGCTAAAATGATTATTGTTGGAGGGAATTAACCATAGCATGAATTGTTGATTGTTGTCTTGAGTAATTGGGTGTTTGGATGAAAATTTGTATAAAAACCCGTAGCTAAAGAAAATGGCAGCTTTTTGCTGAAATTTGGCTGTTTTGTAAAAATCATATAAAATTATTCGTAACTCCGTTTTGGGCGTGCGACCAGTCCTTTCGAAGGTCTAAGACTCTACTTTATTTATATCATATTTTCATGAACTAATGTGGTCAGAAAAGTACTCAGATTTCTGAGTTTGTAACATGTGGTCGGATGGATTTTTATGTCAAACATATATTGAAAATTTTGGGTGTTTCTAGGGTAACTAGTCAATATTAAGTTGATATTAATATGGAATAATTATTAGTCATATTAAAAGTTGTTAAATGTATCTCGACATGTTGGAAGATGTAATTGGAAATTTTGTATCAAACTAAGTAGTTTCGACCCGTTTGGGCCTATATGCTAAATTAGGATTAAAAAGGCAATGCTTGGTATATTCTTGACCTTAGAAGTCTAATTACGACGAGTTGGGAAATTGTAGAATTACAAGGCATGAATTAGGTAGTTTCAAAGTTAGTTTATGAGTTTTGACCCATTTGTGTATTATGTGTCAAATTGGTAATTTATAGGACTTTTGACTTGGTAATTGTTTGGTATGCTTGTAGTTTGACTAGTAATCATGTACATGATTGATTGTGTGCACTTTGACATGTTGGAAATGATATATTGTAGTCTTGACTTGAATATGCACTTTTGACCTGTTTGGTTACAATATGTCAAAATAGGTTTACTTGTTAATATGTTGGTTAACTTTGACTTGTAAAAGTCTTAGATGAGTGGTAATGAATTATTGATAGAATGCAAGTAATAGTAGAGATATTAGAATGGGATATTGGCTTTGAATTTAAATTGGTAATTGTTATCATTTGGCGATTTCGGGTTACTAATTTGGTTTATATTGTTAATACAGGCATAGGGAAGAAAACTCAGTAATATAAGATCACTGAGTTTGACAATTGCGGTACTCAGGTGAGTGGATTTAGCCTTCAATCTATATGTGTACAATTTTGGTAGAAATTGGATACTTTGGTAAAAAGTGCAGGATTTTGGTATATGGGTTGTTCGCGACGCGAACGCATACATTTTCTTGTGCAGGTTTTTGGTTGTAATTTTTATTACAAGTCCACACTTCGGTATAAATAATTCGGTAATTAATTAAGTGCACTTTTGGGGAAGAGGTCAGTAATTGGAACATTCTACTGGGCATAAGTTTACTATTGACAAGGTGTATCGCCCTTAGAAGCACTGGTTGTTCTAAGGGGGTACACACTGTCTTTGGGTAAAGGGCCATCGGTTATCATTGTTAGGCCGACAATGATTTAAGGTTCGGCCGAACCGCCGTTACTCTTCAAAAAATTAACTAATTGGGATAATGTAAATTATCATCGGTTGTTCTATATATATATATATATATATATATATATATATATATATATATATATATATATATATATATATATATATATATATATATATATGTGTGTGTGTGTGTGTGTGTGTGTGTGTGTGTGTGTGTGTGTGTGTGTGTGTGTGTGTGTATTTTCGGTTTAGTTGATTCACTTAGCTGTTAGCTAATCCCCACCTCGTTCACACTTTTACAGGTTTATCTTTTGGGCGGGTCAAAGGGTGTTTTTAGGAATGGTTGGCCAACACTAAGATTTTGATATAGTAATAAATGGACCGCCGGGTGTTTTTAGGAATGGTTGGCCAACTACTTTTAATATTTTGGATAATTACTGTAAAAGGCCTTTTAATATTATCTGTTTATGATGACTGTTTATACGCTTCCGTTAGTATTTAATAAAAACCAGGTTTAAATTTGCGGTGTTACAGGAACCCTGTAATTGTATAACTCATAAGGAGTCTTTTGATGTCTCTGGACTATTGTAGCTCTGTTCTGAGTAAAATTTGCACAGTTTACAGCTTCTGCCCAGAAGCTCAGTGCCAGTCCAGCATGGATTACAAAGTTCTTGCATCTTCAATTAGTGTTCTATTCTTCCTTTCTACAACACCATTTTGTTGTGGTGTGTAGGCTGCAGAGAAGTTTTGCACGATTGCTTTTTCTTCACAGAAATCTGCTAATACTGAGTTCTTAAACTCAATACCATGGTCACTTCTTAGTTGTTTGACCTTGTTGCCTTTCTGAAGTTCTTCTCTTTTGATAAAGGCAATGATTTCGGTGGTTGCATTTGATTTAGTCTTGAGAAAGATGACCCAAGTATATCTTGAGTATTCATCAACCAAGACTAAGGTATAGATCTTTTCGGCCAAAGATGGTGTACTTTGGATTTGAATGAACTCTTCTTCTGCTTGCCCATTTCACATGCTGAGCATAACTTATTCTTGTGCCACAACCAGTTCAGTTCTGGCTTGACTTTAGAAAGCAGGCAAACTCGAATAGTATGGTCTAGTTCAGACAAGTTGCCCACATAGACATCTTTTTCTCTTCTAGCAATGTGTACAGGTTGCCCTTTATCATTGTAGATGATTCCTGCAGTCTTCCTGAAGCGAGCTTCATTGTCATCATCACACATCTGGCCGATACTGAGCAGATTGTGTTTAAGACCCTCTACATAGGAAACTCTTTTAAAAGTAATGTTGCCTGCCTTGATTACTCCATACCCTCTTGTTTTTCCAACTGAATCATCTCCAAACTTGACAAAAGGACCCTTCTCTGGTGTATAGTTTAGAAGATACTCCATACTGCCAGTCATGTGTCTTGAGCAACCACTATCTAAGTACCATTTTCTGTCACCCTGCACAAGACACAAAATTATGATTAGTTCTTTTTAGGAACCCATTTTTGAATGGGACCTTTGGTAGGAGAAAGAGGTTTAGACTTGATCTCTTTAGTCGGAGAGGTCAGTATCACTTCAGGGGAAACCTTGGAAGTGGTGATACTGACTTAGTTTCTCTCCTTTTCTTTGGTACTGAGTACCTAGGATTTGAGAGATCAGTCCAGCATTCATCTCCTTTATGTCCAGTATGATGACATCTATAACATTTTCTAGGTCTATTTCCGAACATGTTTTCATAAGGTATTTTTGAAAATTGTTTTGTTTTGGTTGATCAGTATGAGTAAGTTTTGCAAACTTTTGACTTAAAATTTTTATCTGATCACCAATAGATTTTAAAATGTTATTTTTGTCATTTTTTATTTGTGTGTTAATATTGTTTTTTACTACTTTAGAAGGAGATGGATCTGGTTTCTTCTTTTTATTTGGCAAAGAAGTATTTTTATTATTAGATTTCTTGTTTTTGCCACTAGAAGATCCTGTTGAAGTTGATTTTTGATTATCATGTTTTAAAATGACAACTTTAACAGGTTCTTTAGATTCTTGAGTATTTGTCTTTTTTGTTCCTGCAACTTCAGTATTAAATAAATCACTAGGAATAAAAGGAGTTTTATTTTCATTATATATCTCAAAAGTAGTTGTATTAAATAATAATTCAAATGGAGGAAGAACAGATGTATCATACTGCACAACTTCGAGGTTAGTATCAGGAATTTCTTTTTCAGGAAATTCAATACTGAGCTCTTGTAGTTCAGTATAACACTTTGACCAAATGGAACGACCACTTGGTTTATAAAAAATAATTTTATCCTCATCATCTGACTCAGTTTGACATCCAACTTCACAAAAAGCTTTTGGTTTTACAAACTGAATAGGGTTCATGTCAGAAAATTCTTCAAATAAATCAGCAAAATTATTTCTATTTTTTAACTGAGGATCAACACCAAGTGCAGCCCTCACATTTTCTGAAATTATTGATTTAGACATTTATTTAGTTCAATAGATGCATTTCCCCAAGATTTACACTAGTTTTCAAATTTTTCTTTTTCTAATTTGTGTAAATGAGCTTTATCAGCTAATATTTGGTTTATGTCTTGTAAGTTTAAAAAATTTAATTCTATATCTCTAAATTTTGCTAATTTATCTAAATGTTCATTATTTACCCTTTCAAGTTCAAGAATAGTGAATTTTAAGGCTTTTTCTTTTTGTACTAAAGTTTTAAGATCAACAATAATATACTCAAAAATCTTTTCTTTTTCATTCACTGAATAAGTATGAAAGGAACTCACCTTGAACAACAGAGTGAAATCCCAATCAGTATGAACACTCATCCTCTCAGCTTCTTTGATATCCTTCTCAAATGAGCTTTTTAAATCATCTTCAGTGAAAGCCATAAGGGCCTTATTTTCAACTTCTTCCTCATCATCACTAAGCTCTTTATCCATCCAAGCTTCAGAGTAAAGTGCTTGATGAGGTGCTCTATTCCCTGCTGCACCCTTGCCCTTACTCTAGTTCTTCAACTTGACATACTTGTCTCTATACCATTTAGCTCGGTATGCAATCTTGTCATTCTGATCAGTTTCAGTTGGCTTAGTATGACCGTTAGCAGCAATGTGTCCAGGCTTTCCACACCTATAGCAAAGACCTGATCTTGGGTCAGTATTGGAAGAGCTAACTCCAAGCCTCTTCTTCTTCAACTGATCCAACTTCATAGACATAAGAGCCATTTAGGTTTCAAGATCCTCTGCCTCAGCATCATCAAGATCAACCTCTGGCTCTTCAGGCTCAGTAACAGTATAGGCCTGTTCCACAACTAGAGCCATGCCAGTGGAAGTCTTGTCAGTTTTATTCTAGTTGATCAGTCTTGCAACATTGTTCTCCTCATGATTCAATATTAGACCATACAAAGTTTGGAGAGTGTATGATTCAATGTTATTAGCAGCATTGACAGAGTTTGTCATATCAAGAAATTGTTGAGGAAGACTGTCCAGAAATTTTTGAACAAGCTCTTCTTCTTCCTTTACAATGCCTACATGGATAAGATCATGGATAAAAGTATTAAACCTGTTATAGAGAATGGTGATGTCTTCATTAGAACTTGAGAAGAAGTTTTCATACTTTCTCCTCATGTTGCTTTTTCTTTGCAACTTCACCTTAGGTGTGCCTTCCTAGGTGACTGATAGGCTATCCCACATAGCCTTTGCTGTTGGCAATTTCATAATTGTATTCAATATTTCTTTGGTAACAAGATTACCAATCACCCCCTTTGTTCTGGAGTCTAAACTATACAACTGACGGTCAGTATCAGTCCATGTATGCTTCAGTTTAGGAACTGTTCTTGTGCTCTCAGGAGCATCATCAGTAGCTGCAACGGGTTCCACAGTTTGTGGAATGATGGGACCATCATTTGCACAATGAGCATCTCATGATGAATAGATTTGAGATACCATTGAGCTTTTAGCTTCCATTGATGGAAATCTTTGCCATCAAAGATAGGCACTCCCTTTCCAGACATGACTGGGGCAACTATAGTAGACATTTTGGATTTTTGAGTTTGGGAGGGATAAATGTAAGGAATGGCTGCCATGGTAATAGATCGACTAAATAAGGATTTATTTAGCCTGCTCTGATACCAGTTTTTAGGTCACAACAACCCTGATTTTATATGTTAATTGATAGATTATTATACTTAATGAAATATTAATGTGATAACACAAGAATATAGTCAATGTATAAATCTACTAAGTGTGGCTTGTTGCGGAATAACAAGACCACTGATCAATTACAATTGTATGGAAGTGAATACGTGAATTTGTAAGTTCTCCTTTGCAAGATGATCTCTATTTATAATGATATAGAGATATTACATAATGGGAAAAGGAGTAACCGAAGGACTATTCTAGGAAAATTACTAAGATCAAGGGATTTGATCTTAGTCATTTTACTTGGATTTTGTGAATATCCAATCATTCCTATTAGGGAATTATGACTTCATCAAATTCTTTATTACAAGTATGAAACACTTGTAATAATACTCTTAAAGTTTATCTTGATTAGGGGTGTAATCGAGTCGAGACAGCTCGTGAGTTACTCGAGACCGACTCGAAAAATACTCGAAATTGACTCGTTGTGAACCGAGTCGAGCTCGAGCTCGAGCTACTCGAGTAGGGTTTCGAGCCGAGTTCGAGTTCCAAAATACACAGCTCGTTAGGCTCGCGAGCCTTATCGAGCTTTTATTTAATTACCATTTTACCCTTTTTCCATATACATAATTACATTTTACCCCTTTCCATATACATATTTACAACAAAAAAGTGCACTTTTAAAAAAATATGAATTTTTCGAGCCGAGCCGAGTATCGAGTCGAGTTTCGAGCTTTCAGCGAGTCGAGTTCGAGCTTAAAAATGGAAGCTCGTCGAGTATCGAGTCGAGTTTCGAGCTCGAGTTTTAATTGTCGAGTCGAGCTCGAGCTTGGCAGAACTCGGCTCGACTCGACTCGTTTACACCCCTAATCTTGATTACATCAAATATAATCAAACTATATTAATACTAACACTTTAAAACGTACTATCATAAGTAATGACTATTACTTAAGATGTTTTAACTAAGTTCAACAACTTTTGAACCTTTTGCTTCCATAAAACCTCTTAAATACTTGTATTAGAAAAACTTCTAACTTCTAGTATCTAAGTACCTTGAGCTATCAAGACATTATTCATTCATACAACAATCAAACAAGTATAAAACATGAAATATAAAGTAAATCAAAAACTTGAGTTACAATCTAGTCATAAACCTTGATTAGTGTAATTATCACACATGCACACAATATAATTCAACCATGGATTCGAATTGATTAAAACCAAAAACTTTGTTTTAACATAAAATAAAAATTATCCAAACAATAAAATAAAATTGTTTTTACTGAATCCATAAAAATACTGAATTATAAAAAACTTGGTGCTCGTGGGATCATCACCATCTCATGCCGGTCATCATCAGTTTCCATATCCTCCTGCAATAAACGATTGCAAAAGTTAGATTACTCGTAATGTACTTTACAAGTATCTTAAAGTGATTAAGAAGTGTGTTTGTGTTATCTGAGGAACTTGCGTTTCCTCCACCACCACTTGCACCCTTTGGAAAATTTCTTTTCCAGTGCCCAGCCTCGCCACACTTGAAGCCCCGATTCTCGGTCCTCGCTGTGTTAGGCTTTACCTACTTGACATTTTGTTTGACACTTTTATCATTTGGCACTCCTTGGCTAGGATTGGTTTTACCCTTTCCTTTACCACCATGCCCTTTTCTCTTCTTCCCACCGCCACTGCCATTACCGATCATCAGAACATCCTTAGATTTGGTCCCCAAACTCAACTCAGCTATCTTGAGCATGTAATGTAGCTCAGCAATGGATTTCTCCATATTATGCATGTTGTGGTTGACTACAAAAGGCTTGTAGTCATCATACAACGAATTGACTACAAAAGGCTCAGCAATGGATTTCTCCATATATGTTGCCATCTGCAACAGAAAATGGGGTGACCAATTCTAGCGAGGTGATCCATGTGCCCTTTCATTTTCATGACGTTAGAACTCCCCGGTGTTCCTTTGACCATCTTTCAAGAATTGAAGGCTCGATTGATGTCAAACCTCTTAGTGTGAGCTAGCTCTTGAAATGAATCCCTAAGTTGCTGGATCATCTCAAATGCAGGCACATCCATAAAGCCTGCTTGTAACCCGGGACTCATAGTGGCGAGCATCAGACATCTCACATCGAGTGCATCACTGACATGCTTATCATAAGCTTGCCTCGTTTCAGCTCTAGTATTAGCGGCAGGGACATTTGGTACTGCTCTTTCTAAGACATGCCACTTTCTCTCATGCCTAAGCACAATGCGAAGATTGTGCTCCCAATTGAGAAAGTTTGACCCAGTCAACTTGTCTTTTTCTAGGATTGATCGAAGTGAGAGATTGTTGGTACTTGTCGTCGTGGATGTTGCTGCCATCTACAAATCAAACCCAGTTTAATTAGTAATCATCAATAAACATTTTCTAAAATATATTATAAACCCATAATTAATATTTTAGGCCTAGGATCCATATATCACATTCTCGCCGCAAGGTTTGGGCACTTCCCGACGAGACATGCTGTTTCTGGTAGGTAACATCCTTATCGATCGTATCAAGACTTGACACGATTCCTAGGGGTCGTAGAATCTTTAGACTTATAACTTATTACAAAGTCTAGTATATTTATTCTACTCAAGTACTTTTTAGGCCGGGACTCCCGATTATCACCAAAGTAGATTAGACCATCTAAGACAGTGCGATGCTCTGCGTCGGGACTCCCGATTATCACAGAACCTTACGCACCCTAACACTCGCAATGATTTGAATCCATATCTAAAGTTCTTTATCCTTACAATATGAATATCGTTGAACAAGTGAGATGTTCCATTAGGTGGATAGTACTTAGATCTAAGATTTTATTGGGTTTGTTTAAGTCTTAAACTAAACTTAAACCTTTATTCCAATCTTAATTCTTGTTTAAAATGTGTGACTTGTGAATTTAAGAATTATACAAGACACCTTTTTAAATCTTACGAACTTTTCTTTAAAACTTAGAGTTTCAAGAATTGCGCGACTTATATGTATACCTAAAACGAGGTGTACAAAAGGTTTTACTAGGTTTTGTGAAAAACCTTATCTACAATAAAACTTACTTGTTTATCTTTCTTGAAAAACTTTAAAACTTATGTTAAACTTTTAATTCTTTTATGATTCATAAACTTGAAACATAAATCTAGTTTAACACATCTTGTTTTTCACATGTTTAATAATGAAATTAAACATTTGTTTTGACTTACTAGATTCGACCAAAAAACTTATGTCTTAGTGACACATTTATAAACTTTGTGATTTTTCTTGTGTAGCTCCCACTACCTCCAACAACCATGATGGAACTTAAGCAAACACAATCACCGGTTTATATTTGGTGAAACTAATAAACTTATTATATAAAGACTTTATATAATAATTCTTAGTTTGTTTAAACCTTTCTTACATTTAACTTGAACTAGTTAAATATAGGTTATAAACTTCTTTTGTTATTTATCCCTTGATCATTAATCTAGTGTTTTACATCACTTGTAAAATACTTATATTATACTTGTATAATTATCTAGTTATAATAACTTATAACTTTATACACTTTATAAAAATAATAATAATATGTAACTTTGTATACTTCTAGTTTATCATATAATCTTAACTTGTACAATTTCTAGTTATAATGAAATCATAACTTGGTACTTTCTAGTCTTAATTATATAATAACTTATACAATAACTAGTTATACTATTATCCTTTAAGATCAAAATGACATTACCTTTTAATGTTCCATTTAATCTTGTATTTAATTTATATACATATACATTACTTTATAATAAACTTGAAGAATTCTAATAAGAATATTACATCTAATTTATACATATGTATTTTAACTTAATCTAATTAAAATACGTATAAACTATTTTATCTATTAAAATTCATTTTTCTTTTAAATATTAAAAATTCCGAAAATATTATATATATATATATATATATATATATATACTTCCTCTGTATCAAAATAAGTGACACAAACTGGCTTCCACGTTTTTTGAGGTAAAAGATTAAAGTAGAGGTTAAAATAGATTAAAGTACATAGTTAGTGGAGAATGGGTCCCACTTTTCTTGAATAAAGTGATATTAATGAGTTTTAAAGGTAAAAGTAAGGGTATGAGGGTAATTTCACTTGATTAAAGTGGATAGTTAGTGGGTATGGGTCCTACTAATTTTACTAAATTAGGAAAGTTTTCAAAGTGTGTCACTTATTTTGATACACCCTAAAATGGAAAGTGTGTCACTTATTTTGATACGGAGGAAGTATATATAAATATATACACCTTGTTAATTTTAGAACTTAAAAAGTAACACTTCTTTTAATCTTATTAATTAATTAGACCCTAATCTTGTTCTTGATCAATTGAAACTAGGGTTTTGATTTTTTTGATCAAAAACATTATTTATTAAAAGATTAATCCTAATCAATCCTATCTAAACAATAAATTTATTTCAACTTAATAAATATATTTCAACTTTTTAATTCAAACCTTATAGACAATAAACTTTGTCTAAGTTTCTAGGTTTAAAGAGCTAGTTTTAATAAATCTACTAAAACAATAATTATACCTATTAAACATGAACTTGTTTAATTATCTAGGTTTTAGATTATCATCTTAATTAATTCTTTTAACTAATCAAACTACACTAGTTTAATGTTTTTGGTCCTAGGTTACTTCTAGGGTATTTTGAAAATTCCTTCAAGCCTAGGAAACTTTTCCACCAATTAAACTAAACTAGTTTAACAAACTTGGTGTCCAAGCAACCTCCTTGATCTTGAAAATATTGAGAAAAGGAAAGAATCCTTTTTGACCAATTAAACCAAAACTTGGTTTAACATACTTGGTCCTAGATTTTGAAGATCAAATAATAAGGAAAGAATCCTCTTGATCAAGAACTTTGATATTCTTGATCCTAGGGTTCTTCATATTTAAAAAAAAAAACTAGGGTTAGGGAAAGAAGCCTCTTGACCAATTAAACAAACCTTTGTTTAACATACTTGATCCTAGGGTTCTTCCTTGATTTCGAAAATTCTAGGGTATTAGAAACCTTTTGACCAATTAAACTAGACTAGTTTAATATTCTTTGTCGTAGGGTTCTTACCCTTTTCGAAAATTAAGAAGAAGAAGAAAAAAAAGAAATTGGAACAAAAAGAAAGACTTTAATTAAAATAAACAAATGAACTTTATTAATCTAGTTTAGATTTCTAAACCAACGCTCTGATACCAATGAAGGGTTTCATATAACCTGATCAACCCATTGGGTCGACCACCTAGTGCTTGGTTCGAACCATACTGACCAAGAACATGATGGTGTTCTTGATGGGTTAAACCAACTAGCTAATTTAATCCCTAAAAGCGGAAGTGGGAATAATCCTAATCCTTAAACCCTAAAGGATTGGATGTTGGAAATCTAGATTAGATTAACAAGAAAGAAACCTTGTACGAAGAACTCGAACACACACACAGCTTGTGTGTGTTCGTCGACCATCATCCAAGAACCCTAGGGTTCTTGGTCGAATTCGAACAAGAGGAGAGGAAGAAAGAGTGTTCCATGAATCATACCTTAGGTTTAGCTTAAGATAGTCCACTGATGATCAACATGACGAGCGATCCTCTAGATGATCACTTGAAACGATCCTTGATCTTCGAAACTCGAAGAACATGAAGAACACAAGCTTGTGTTCTTGTGTTGTGTTCGGCCGATCGAAGGGGGGAGAGGGGAGGGAATTTCGCGCATAAGGTGTAAGGAACCAACATTAGGTTTAAGCCATAAGCCTTCTATTTATAATAGAAGATTTTACACTTAAAACCCTTGTAGTTTAATTAAGATTAACTTCTTAATTAAACTTCCTTTTTACACTTCCACCCCTTATAGTTTTACTAGTTGTTATTGTCACACTTAATTATCAAATGTCTTAGTATTATACACTTATATATTTCGGTACCCATATACACGAAATATATAAATACTTGTATTTTATACCATTAACAATTAATTAGACAATAATATTATCCAATCACTATATGATTTAATAGCTTTAAATCATATCATGGATAATCTATAATTAACACATTGTATATTTGCTCAACTAGTAAATGTACAAATACTTGTATTAATTAGTTAGTTAAACTAATCTAGTAATAAGTTAAACTTAACTTAATACTTAACTGATTCATAATGAATATTATGAATCATTCCTCTTCGTAGTATCATTGCATATCTTGCTCGTATTACATGCACTCACCGGTGTGACCCTTAAGTGTTTGTAGGCATGGATGTATCATCATAGGTTGACTAAATGTGCACATAATTCCTTCACAACAACCACAACTTTAGCAGCAACCTCCCGCTCAACAACTACCTGTTCCACAACAACCTCCACAAGTTTCCCCTAGACAACCCCCGACTCCTCAACGACCAACACGTCTCCGAATAAAATATTCAGGAGCGTCAGGAAGTCGGTCGGTTGCAACTCCATCCAGTCACCCAATCGCAACTCCATCCACTGAACCCACTGCTTCGTCATCAACCTCAACCTCAACCTCATCACACTCCTCTACCGACTCAGACACCCAATCAGATCGTCCTGATTCACCACCCCCAACAGATCGTCCAGAACAAACACCACCACGAACAATGCCATATCCTTACGAGCACGAATTTGTCATGGATCCACCATCCCCACAACCCACACAACCACCATAAACAACGGTATATCCATCCTCTTCTCCTTCACAAACTGTAGTTTCCACCGTCCTTTCACCCATCCTTTCATCACCCTCACTGATCCTAACACATTCATCTTCATCATCATCCATCGCCACAACTTCTACACAAGCACCAGCATCCCTTCCACCAACCATCACTTCATTAACCACATCCACACCTATAACTGTCACCATACCTCCAACCATCCCCTCCACTACAGTTCCAGCCTTAAGGGCTACTACCACTCCCACATCACACATTGTCATGACCCTTCCACAAAAAACAACCATGTCAGAGGCTACCACCACCACACCTATTCTTATCTCCCAACCTGACTTACAACTGATTCATCATATTGCATCTGCACTAGAGAGCGTAAACATGAGGCTGGAAAACATCGAGAACAAATTAGACAATGCTCCTTCTCCTCCTCAGGATCATGTCATTCGTGACTCTGCATGGCTACGTGAGTCCACTAGACATTTATCTCTGGAGGAGATCAAAGAAATACTCATTCTAGGAACCAGAGAACTTCTACAATCCTGTTCTCAAGAAAATATATTTCAATGGAGGCCGGAGGATCCGAAAATGATCCTCGGGGAGGAGGAAAGAGAAGGAGATTGGAACAGGGTGGATCCAGTTCTCAATATACAGCTGCGGGAAGCCAAACAAAACAACAACCCAACTCCTCTCTAGAAAGACAGAGAGGAGGCCCACAACAACATGTATCGATCGATGACTGGGCGGTTGTTGATTTTGAATACACAGGTTCTGGACGTTGAACCACTAAATCAATGGCGAGTGGATGAAAGTGAAGACATACTTCCAATTAACAGCATCCCGTCCGAAAAGATGACTGAAGCACAAAGATTAGAGTCTATGAGTCTTCAACAATCAATCAATTCGGATGTTGAAGATAACCACTCGCACAACGTCCAAGAGGTTCTGATAAAGAATGCTAACAGAATCATCGACATACCAAGTGATTCAGAAGAAGACAAAATTTTGAATGAGGCATTCACTGAACCAACTCCAGCTTCACCACCACACAATGTACCGGTCTTAACTGATAGTCAAAAGAGAGCTGCAAATAGAGCAAACAAACGTCGATTGAAAATATAAAAAAAGCTCTTATTCTGCCATATCAAGATGCCATACCTTGAAGACCTCTTTACTGCTGTCTTCCAGGATACAGAGCTGCCAATCGTTTATCAAGACCTATACAAAGAGGTGATCTTGCCACCACGTGAGAAAAAGATGTACTTTCTTAGAATGTGGTATTTAAGAGGAAAGACAAATTGCTACAACAAATCACCGATCAAGCAGCTCTTGGAAATAAAGACCAACCACTTCTCTGGCTATTACCAGTACACCATCTTCAACGTCCGCAGAGACGATGACCAAGAGTACACCATTGATGAAGGAGACTTTTACATTCTCGAACCTCGAGACATTGAATGTCTATACAATGAATTACGAACGATTCTTGACGGTATCTTCTCTGAGAAAAACATTGCAAGAAATCTTGCTCAGGCTGCCTTGAAACGTTTCATGTTGGTGAAAACTCTTGTTGCGAGACAGGAAGATGTGCAAATGGCCTTTGAAAGTGGCATAGAAAAGGTTCACCTGACCGCACCAAACAAATCATTTCCATCCGACATTCAAGCTCGGAAAAATGTTATTCTCGGTGAACCTAACTTGGGGATGAGCTACAAGGACGCTTCAATGAAAAAACAATTCTTCCGTGCTTCTGAAGTCTCCATGTTCTGTGATGGTACACTTTCAACCCTAAAGAAGAAATTGAAGAAAAAGGGTAGAAAGTTGAACAAACTTCCCAGCAACCCAGATTAGGGATAACGTTACAAAGCAATATCTTGAAACTAATCACTGCTATTGATGAAAGATTAATCTGGCGCACCATGATTTGACACTTTGAAGTTCATCTGGGGGTACGAGACCGAAGTAAACCGCCCACCTTCTTGACAGAAGTTCGCAATGCACTTCACAAATTTGGTCAATATCATGGTTTACGATGGCCTGGCGAACCAATTACTGTTACACGAAAGAACAAGAAAGGTGTCACGCGTTAAAGTTTAAAAGCTGGGCAATATCAATGGTGTTTAGAGTTTGGAGAATTGCTTCTGATCAACTCAGATTCAGAACCCGCTCACAACAAGAAAGCACGAATCTCAATCATTCTTAACCGTAAGAACTCTTCTCCAACCCTCCGACGATGTTTAAGGTACGTCTTCAAAACTCAGACTTTTAGATATCTTTGTTTTTTCGAGGGGGAGATATATTAATTCTAGGGGGAGAATTAGTATTTTTAGGGGGAGAAAATTTATAAAATCAAAACAAAAATACCCAATAGAATAAATGAACGATAAATCTTTCAAAAGATAATACCTTCCCATGGATTGCCAGAACCGGCCTTACCTTTCCAAGGAAATTTTTTTCAGTCAATTGGTAAATGCGAGGGTATAAGTCTAGGGTATAGTTTTACGTGAGTGCAAGGTGATGTAAAAACATGATAACATTAAGAAAAGACACCTTCGAGTGCATCCAAACCATCAATAAACCAGGCAACCACACATAAAGGTGATCATTCGTACGTTGAATGTTTCACTAGACTTTACAGGCCCAATAAAGCAATTGCACGCCACCACCAACCACTCAAATTCCTCTCTACAGGAATTTGTTTCAATTCATTAGGGGACGAAGCACAAAATCTACTGACTGCTCATTTGGAGTTTGTCGGTATTAAAAAATAATAACCTCCTACCCCGGGTTAAGTCCCATTTGTATGCATAGTGTGTCTAGTACTCACCCTCAAAAATTTCCAATTTAGGACACATGCACTACAAAAATGGATCTCCGTGAATCCATCAGAATTCTCGTTGTGGCATCACAATCTAATGTTTCACGAGGATCGAGTAGAAAACCTGATAGAGCTAAAATCACGCCAACTCTAAACGCATGTCGCACATTTGAATCAACGGTTGTGCAAACGACTACTGATTCATACGAAGTGCTAACAGATACTCTATGTGAGTCCGATGTTACCTAAAAAGATCAAGTTGATGTGCCTTAACATCATCAATCAAACATGCAACAACTTATAGCGGAAACACATAAAAGTCCGATGAAAAAATCCATGTGAACAACTCTTATAAAGATATGCTTCGTAGAATGCATGAGCGTTATAGTCCACTCTCAAATAACTCCTTTGATCTGATATAACTAGTATGATCTTCCCCGGAGCCACCGGCAATATAGGAACAAAAAAGGTGAGGGCCCCTAAGTCTAGGTGAGCATAATCAAGTATCATGGGATCTTGATTGGGGTGCGCTGAGATAAAAATTGAGAGGGGGAATGAAGTATGGGGTGCAAATCAGCTAATCACATGATAAAACAAAACGAGGGATTAGTTGAAAAATTAAAAAGTTAGCTTGAGTGAGGAGTGTGTGACAAGGTTAAAGAAAACGGAAAACCCTTACTAAACCGAACAAAAAGCCGGGTAGCCACATTTCTATCAGACTGCATATGTTGCTTTCTGATAAAGTCATCATGGACCCAGTGATGCAATGCACAACCCCACTGGCCACTCAAGTACAAAAAGTACTTGTTTCAAAATCACGGAGTTTACCACATACACTATCGACATCTCATTTGGAGATTGTTGATATTGAAAAAGAGGACCCACCTCCAGTCCTCGCCTTCGTTTGTCCACAAATAGACTCTAGAACCAAAATAAATATTTCTAGGACACATGCATTCTACCAAGCATATCTTTGTGATATTGTCAGAACATTCATAGTGATACCAAAGATATTGGTATTCCACGATGATTGAATGGAAATCCTACCAGTGCTAACATCAAAGCCAACAACGAACGTATGTCACACAGTTTTTGTAACTGTTGTGTTAACAGGCAATCTATGTGATCCTGGGTTACCCTGATTCAAGCCAGTGTGAAGATCAGATGACTGTACTCCATTCTTATCAACAACAGTCACTATGTCAGATAAGAGTATCTGATGACTGTAAACCCTTCTTATCAACAACAATCTATATATCAGAGGAGGGATTCTATGATCGTACTCCAACATTATCAACAACGGTCAGAAAATCCATGATAAATCACAATACCGCACGTCTACGACCTCAACAACGGTCAGGAACCAAGGATCATCAACAAATCGACAAAGCCACCACTTCAAGAATAGACTTCTGCCGCTAACTGCTCAATCTATGGGTCTACATTTCGTTGATTTACTTGAAGTCTTCCGAAATACTTTTGATTGGTAGAAAAGCCAATTAAAAGTATTATTTTACTAAAGAAGAAGACTTCAAAGGTTTTCTACCTAGACTATTGTCACAAAGGGGGAGATTGTTAGGACTTAGAATGTTGCTCCCATAAGTCTAGGGACTAGAATTACCAACAATGTATAGTTATTTAGTTAGTCATTAGGATTAAACCATAACAATTAGTGATTAGTATAAATACCACAAGTGTAATCACTAATTTTAACTTTTGCCAATTAATCATACTTATCCATAGCAATTGTTCTCTCTCCCTCTTTGTACTTTCTCACTCTAAAACGCTTATTTCTTCTTCAAGTTTTGATCTAAATCATTATCAAGGAATCATTCAATGGATTGAGTGCTCTTATTAGGATCATCAATGAGTCATCAAATTCGCCAGATACTTAATAATAGTTAAACATGAATTTATAAAAGAGTAATACGTTTCAAACCCCAAAACAGTTAGAATACAGTAAAAGTGGGGCTGTGAAACTCACCTGGTGCAAGCTAGTGATGCAACACGACAAAAGTGTGATTTTCATCAATTGATTCCTAGAGTCCTAAACGTATAAGAATAAAATAACAAGAGGCAGCCTTATCGGCACGTCTATGCTAGAAGTTCACTTTAAAGGTTGCTTTTTAAAATGTCGCTATACACGAGCGACTTGTTAGTGACTTTATTAAAAAAATTCATTCTACTAATAAATTAATTTGTATTTCATAAACACCCTTGTTTTTATATTTGTAGATCAAAAAGCTGAACAGAAAGCTGAAATCGAATTGTTGATTGAATGAATTGTTGAATTGTTGATCGACTGTAACAGGCAATCGAACACTATGGGCCGAACTTCCAATCGAACACAGTAAGCCGAACTTCCAATCGAACACTGTGCGCCGAAGTGTATGTCGAACTCTTTGTGAGCCGAAGTCTATGCCGAACACTTTGTGAGCCGAAGTTCAAGCCGAACCGAGAACCTTCAATGGGCCGAACTTGTTCTTGAGGCCGAACGACGAACGGTACGTAAGCTTCAAACTACGCTAATTTGATCCTAGATTCTTCAATTCTTAACCAAAATCAATGATTCAAATCACAAAATGTTAGAAATCACTTTTCTAACAGTTTGATACAATCAAACAGCTCAAAACGGATCAAATCAGCCTTCGATTTTGAATATGCAGTACATTTTTTTTTTGTTGAGTTTTTAAGTTTTTCACAAAAATCACCAAATTGAGATGAATACTTGATGGATTGGATTGAAATTTGATTATAAAGTTCTTAGAATCGAAAGAGGAATGCATTGATCAAATAAAAACAACGATTACTACCTCAAATTTTGATTTTGATTCTTGAGCTATTTTTCTTCAAAATCTTCAAAAACTTGCTAAAATTTGCTAAATCTCTACTGATTTCGATCGAATCTTTTGAGACTTTTGCTCTGATACCAATTGTAGGATTTGAATACAAAGATTAATTCATATATTAAGCAAGAACAATTAGAAATGAGAAGATTAAGATTGATAGAAAATGAAGAACTCTTTGGTATGGATATCACTGTTAGTAGTAATACTAACTATTTATACCTAGCCAAATTTAGACTAAATACACAAATGATCCCTAGACCATTGGTTACAACATATGAGACCCAACAATCTCCCCCTTTGTAACAGTAGTCTGGGAGGCGTATCTTCGAAGTCTTCATCTTGAGCCAAAGTTGTATCTGGTAGATATGTCGTTGAATAATGTTGTATTAGGAACAATTTGAGCTTTCTTTGGATGTGTAAATGAATACATATTGATCGACTATAAGTAAGACCCATAATGATAGAGAGATTAACAGTGAAAGTCTTTTCTTGAAGTTTTTGGCTTTATGTCGATCTATGATTCTTGATAATTGTTATTGAGGTAACATGTTGATAACGGTTACGCTCCCCCTAAAACAACCAACTATTTCTTCACGGGAGTTGGATTGAACATTCTGATATTTACTCCCCGGTGAACGAATTACCAAATTCAACTATGGATGTTGTTTGATACCTTCGTTAGATCTTTGGTTTTTTGTTTACTCCCCCTTAACTGGTGCATATATCTTATTAATGTGGAGTAAACTGGGCTAACGTATTGATAATCTCCATAATATTGTAAGAAACTCCTAAGTTTGTTCCCGCAGATTGAGCTTTAGAAGAATTTTTCTCTGAAAGTATCAATTCTTTATAAAAAGAATTTATGTAATGTATCTTCTCCCCCTCATGATGAATAAGATTTATCTAGAGTAAATTACACGAATGGTCCCTGTGGTTTACACAATATTTTGGATTTGGTCCCTAAGTCTCAGTATTTACACCCGTGGTTACTGTGGTTTACACTTCATATTGGTTTTGGTCCCTAATACTAACAGCCGTTAAAATTTGTTGTTAACTTTTTTTAATTGACAATTTTACCCTCACCACTCCTTCCTCTTTCCTTCATCTCTACATACTAAAACACACCCAAATTAAAACCCTAACCCCAATTAAAATATCATCCAAATACACTTTTGAAAATGTACATTTATTTTGGGGATAAGATTACTGAGACGAGACCTCTCGTCTCCCTGTAAAATTGGCAACACCAACGCAGCTTCGGGGATTCTGGCGATAACAAAAACATCAATAATCTGATTCCTGATTTGAAACAATCCTTCAGAAATCACAATCACCAAGTACCTCTTCTTCTCATTGGCAATCTTAGCAGACCTCTTCCGATAATTCAAACTAAAATCCAAACACCGCCTAAAACCTTCCCCATCCGGCTGCTCCCAAAAGTCCGATGTAAATCCTGCAACTGACCGAGGCGGCAATGGCACCATCGCAGTGGTGTCGAGACTTACAGGAGCATCGTTATCATCATTAGCACTTGGATCTTCAAATACGTAGGACAGTGACGCCATAAAAAGAGACGAGTATGTTGTCGTATGAGTGATTATAGACACTGATGGTTTGTTATGAAATGAATTGATTGATGCAAGACACAGAATCGAAGCGATCAAAAGAGTGAAGAAGAAGAGTGTGCGTGTTGAAGGTGTGTGAGATCATTGAGGGTTTCTGTGGTGATTTTTTCGGGAAAAGAGATGGAGAAATTGAGGATTAATGGTTAATTTGGAGTTCTTGATGGATTTGGTTTTCACCATTAGAGCTGATTGAGATTGAGAAAGAAAGAGCTCTGGTGTGCGTATAACATAATCATTATGGGCGTTTTATATGGCAATTTTTAACCGTTACAAGGGTGAATTTGTTATGGCAATATTTTAATTGGGGTTAGGCTTTTAATTTGGGAGTGTTTTTGTATGTAGAGATGAAGGAAAGAGGAAAGAGGAAGGAGTGGTGAGGGTAAAATTGTCAATTAAAAAAAAGTAAACAGCAAATTTTAACGGCTGTTAGTATTAGGGATCAAAACCAATACGAAGTGTGAACCACAGTGACCATGGATGTAATTACTGAGACTTACGGACCAAATCCAAAACATTGTGTAAACCACAGGGACCATTCGTGTAATTTAACTCATTTATCTAATTCATCATGTAAAATGTGAAGTCCTGCGAGTTGAAATTAGGAAGAATCTTCGCTTTAAGGAAACAAATAAGTTGAGTATGACGATGCCCCTTTGATAAAAATGTGTTGAATAAAGATAATACATTTTTGTAATAATCGATATATAACGCATTTTATCATTTAAACCATTGAAGTCTTCTTCTTTAGAAAAGGTTTGTTGGAACTAAAAGTACAAAAAGAAACATTAAGTCTGTCCTAAAACAAGAGTTTGAAAACTTCAAAGGACAAAAGAGTAAATCACTATCACAATTTTTTGATCGATTCAATAAACTCATTGTTGAACTCAATCAAGTTGGAGTTAAACCAGACAATGATGATGTCAACAGGAAGTTTCTCAGATCTCTTGGTGAAGCAAGAAGAAAAAGAGCTTGATGAACTATACAATGAACTACGAGTGTTTGAATCTGAGCCAAGTCAGAAAACTCCTAGTGTACCTTCAAACAATGCTGCTTTTGGGTCTAGTACAGGCGCAGGTCAAGATGCTACAACTGGAAAGCACAAGGAAACTGAAGACTTAGCAAGAGAATCCTTCTTTACTGGTCATGTGCACACTGCACTAATTAGTGAATATCTGGAACAAATAAATCCTGATGATCTGGAAGAGATGGATCTAAAGTGGCAGATGGAAATGCTAAGCTTGAAAACCAAAAGATTCGTTCAAAGAACTAGAAGACAGAAACTGAACTTCAACAAAGGTGAACGTGCTGGATTTGACAAAACCAAAGTCAAATGCTACAACTGCAATAATTTTGGTCACTTTGCTAGAGATCGTCCCAGAAAAGATCAAAGATCAAATTACAACAAGAACAGTTCATCAAATTCAACTGCTCTTGTATCTCAAGAGGGACAAGGCTATGATTGGAGCTTTCAAGCAGAAGAACATGCTCAAAATCAAGCACTCGTGGCCTTCTCTGATCCTAATATTGAGGTACATTCCAAATCTTGCACTCCTAAATGCATCAAAGCAAAGTGACTCTTGATGAAGAAACTCTTGATAAAGAATCTTAGATATCATGCAGTTGGATATCATGCGGTCCCTCAACCATCAAATTTTATTCCTCCACTTAAGTCTAGCTCAGAAAGAATCTTAGATGAATTAAAATTAGAAAGTCAAACAGAATAAGTAATGATTCATCTAATGATGAACAACCCATTAAATCAACTGATACAAGCTTTCACATCACTCAAAGTCAAGAATCCCCTAAATATAATTATGAAAATATACCCACTATTTTAAGAAGGGGAAATCAAAGAAACTTAAATTAGTTAAAAGAACAAAGAAAACCTGAAAGTGCTAAAACAACAAAATGAACCTGTTTAATTTGCAAAAAAGTTAACCACTTAGCAAAGGAGTGTCACTTCAATCCAATTAATTACCAGTAATACCTCGAACACACAAGATACTACTGATACCAGTAGTAACTCAGAGACTCAAAATGATAATGGTGAATCAAACAATACTGATGTCAGTAATAACAGTGAACCACAAGATTTGAATGAAAATCATGTTACTACTGATAATAGTATGAATGAAGAAAATCAAGAAGAAACATGGACAGATGCACAAGTTCCTGAATCCATTGAATCAAACCTAGATAGTCAAATGGTTGTTGACAAAGTTTCCAACTCCAGAGCTCAAAAGAATCATCCCTTAGACCTAGTTCTAAGTGATGTTAATTCAAATATGCAGACAAAAAGCAAATTTAATTCAAGTTTATTTTCAAATATTTGAAATATAAGTCTAATTTCTAATGAATGTATGTCTGCATGTTTTCTATCTCAGGAAGAACCTAAAAAGATTCAACAAGCCATGAAAGACTCAAACTGGATTGAGGCAATGCAAGAAGAACTTCTTCAATTCTAATTACAAGCTGTTTGGACACTGGTACCTCTTCCCAAAGGAAAAAGGGCCATTGGAACAAGATGGATCTTCAGATATGTAGCTCCATCGCCATCCGCTTGTTGTGCTCAAGTACTGTGGATTCAAAATCAACTCTTAGACTTTGGTATATTTATTCTTAAAACTCCTATTTTTATTGATTATCAAAGTGCAATTAGTATTGTGAATAATCCAGTAAAACACTCAAAAACCAACCATATTGAAATAAGATTTCATTTTTTAAGAGATTGCAATGAAAATAAATTAATTAAAGTGCTGAAAATTCATACTGATAATCAATTAGCAGATCTTTTTACAAAAGCATTTGATGTAGGAAGATTTAGCTTCTTGGTTAGCAGTATCGGAATGATTTTAATAAATTAATTTCATAATTAATTTCATATGTAAAGTTTTTGTACATTATTTTTAAGTGTTTACTTTTAAACCTTTGTATTTTACTACTGATTACTTATTACTGATTAAGGGTTTTATTCACAAATTACTATTGATCGGGTATAACTGAGAATTAGGGCATGTTTGGTTGGGGAAATGGAGCTAGAGAAATGAGAATAATTTCAATACCATTGTTTGGTTGAGCTGAGAAATCAAGACACGGAGAAATGCTTTTCACCGAGAAATCCAATTACACATGACTCTATTTCTCTACCTTTTACTAAGAAATCCATTTCTCACACTTTTAGCTTTGAAAATGAGGTACACGGAGATTTCTATTTCTCAACTTTTTGTTATAATAAACTAGGGTATAAATGCAACTTCACGTGATTTGCACAAGACACAAATGAAAATTTGAAATTTCCTAACTGTAACCCATTTTCCTCTCTAGAGATTCACAAATACCACCGTTCTTTCGGGAAAAACCTCGAAAAATAGAGAAGACAAGGAAGAAGCAGCCATGGTTTTGCAGTGGCGGAAGGTTATTGGTTGAAGCACTCTTCGATTCGCCGTATGTTGGTATACATACTGCTGATTGTTTACAAGCACTCTTCGAAACTGTAATATAGTTGGTTAATAATTGCTATTGATAAACTTACATAATTACACTTTTTGATTTAGTTGCTTCATCTCCATTCATGTAATTAAATTGCTTTAAATTAGAAAGTGTTATTGTGTATTTGCAACTAAAACCCGATTACGATGTTTGAAAACCAATTTCAATGGTTTGTTGTTAAGTGTAAAACAACAGTTACTACTGACGTTTTACTACTGGTACTTAAGTTACTACTGATCGACCGGTATTTGTGAAATACGCAGTTTTACCATACAAACCCCCATGAAAATAGGCGTTGGGTTATGATTTGAAGGCTATTTCGGTCATTTTGTAGGTCAATTCGAAAATTATAAATAGCTGACATCGATTAATTAAGCATTAGCCAAACCTCGATTTGCTAAACCCTACGATAAACCCTAAACTTTGCAATTTTGATCAAAACCTTGAACCAGTAACAAATTACACCGGTATCAGGGAGTTGAAAGAGGAAGTATCAAGTTCCCACCAAGAGCATAAGTCTCTGAGAAACCTCCTTGTAATTGGGCATGTACAGGACAAGTGATCTTCGTCTTCTTCAACAAAGTCACACATTGGACAAAATTGAGAAAGACACATAATGTTTCTCTTAAGGAGGTTTAGCTTAGTAGGAAGCCTTTTATGGAGAATACGCCAAGCCAAAATGTTTACGTTTTCCGGCACCCAATAACACCACCCAAAGCTCCTACTGCTTCTAGACTAAAGATATAAATCATCGAAAGCGTTCCTTAAAGACGTTACCTTGAACCCGTCTTGGTCCAAAGCCCCCGTCCAATGACCTTCACCGTCGTTGACTGCGGGATTCCATTGAGCCCATGATAAAACAGGAAGATTGAGACTTGCATTGTCTTTTTGACATTTGATGATGTTTCTCCAAATGCCCGGAAAACGAACGCATTTATTTAGATTATTCAGGCCGCCATCTGGCCCATGCAATGAGACGATCACTTTCTTCCATAACGAATCAGTTTCTGTTTTAAACCGCCACAACCATCGTGCAATTAGGGCGGGGTTTTGAGCACGAAGGCTGCTCACGCCTAGCCCTCCTTTTTGCTTGTCTGAACAAACCGTTTGCCAATCTATCCATGGTATTTTCCTCTTATCTTCTGATGATCCCCAGAAAAAATTTAAACGAATACTTTCCAATTTTTTCAATATTTTCTTCGGGACTTTAAAAATGGAGAAAAAGTACAACCCAAGACTACCGAGAACAGCTTTGACTAAGACAAGTCTCCCACCAAAAGATAGAGAATTTGACTTCCAATTGGAAAGCTTTGAATTGAATTTATTTATCAGTGTGGTCCAATTCTCCGTTCGGTTCATTGAGGCACCGATAGGAATCCCGGGATAGGTGAAGATAAACTTACTGGCTTTACAATGGATTTTTCTAGCCGTGTCGTCTATATCAGAATCGTCTACAGACACGCCCATAACACAACTTTTATTTAAAATAATTTTCAAACCCGAAGCTAACTGAAAGCAGCGCAAAATACTGATCAGATTGTAAGCATTCGAGAAAGACCAATCAGAAGCGAAAATAATATCGTCTGCAAATTGCATATGTGTTATAATCGGCCCGGGTTTAGGAAGTCGAATGCCATTGAAGACGCCTTTTCTATTTGCTTCAAACATTACCACGTTTGGGGCTTCGGCAACGATGATAAAAAGAAAGGTGGCAAGCGGGTCCCCTTGCCGAACACCCCTTCCCATAACAAATTCTGTTGTTGGAGCCCCGTTTATTATCACTGAGACAGAGTTAGAGTGCAGGCACCCTTTGACCCGAATATTTATGAAATAACTTCGCTGATGATCAGCGGGCCGTCAAGAATATTTATGTTCTTGACGAAGGCACATTGTTCGGGACCAATAACTGAATCAATTACCAAACTCAATCTTGTGGCCAATTGGTAAAAAATATCTTAAAACCTATATTTTGCCTTTTCATATAAAATAATATTTTCTATGTTGTATAAATACCAATAAACAATCTTTGAAATATTATATTAAATTACCCCGTAACATCGCGGGGTCAAAATATTCTATTCTAGTTTATTTACTATATTACATTTTGCATCTTTGATGAATAGTGGACGCCAGCTCCTACTACGTCGTTTTTTGACATCTGCTTCTTCTATGAATTCCTACTCTAACGGTCTACCTACGTCTCTCCTCCTTATCCATCGATAGCCCTTTCTTCTTCTTCAGAAAACTTTGTGCTTGATAATTCGTCTTCTTCTTCAGGTAATTTTCAGCTGGCTCTCTTCTTTTTAACAACGTTTGCTTATTTCACTCATCTTCTTCAGCTCACTTACCCTCTCGAATTTGAAGATTAAAATCTGACGTATCTTTCTTTTGTTTTAATTAGGGTTTCGATTTTCGCCATTTGATTTTGAATTCCCCCGCTTCAGTCGTCCTCTTCAGATATGTGTTACTCACCTTTAATTTGGGGGTTCATATTTGGGAATTTTAGTTCCCGATTTTCAGTCCCCCCTGTACCTGTAACTCACCTTTTCGAATTTGAATTTGGGTGTTCAATTTGAATTTTAGTTCCCGATTTTCATTTCTCTGTAATCGTTTGACTATTGAATTGGTACAATTACGAATTCTTTTCTTGTGTTTGAATTCATGATTTGCCTTTATCGTCTCTTTCAATTCGTTTGAATTCTAAGAGTTTGTTACATAGTCATCGTTTGATTGCGAATTAGGGTTCTTGAGAATTTTTTTATTTTATTTTGATTGTTAAGGTTTAACAGAGATTTATCAGATCGATGTTTTGGATTGGTGTCTACGGGTGAGTTTGGGGTTTTTCAAGTATTTATATTTTTGGGAAAACCTGCAAAATGACAGACATACCCTTCGAATCATAACCTAACGGCTATGTTCATTGAGGTTAATTTGGGAATTTTACATATTTTAGAGTAAACTGTCGATCAGTAGTAAGTGAGCAACAGTAGTAACTGATATTCAGTAGTAACTTAATACTCGGTGCTAACTAATATGTAGTACTCATAAATACGGTGATCAATCCTTAAGCAGTATTAAGTCTTGATTAGTATTAACCACATAGCAGCATTAGTGGTTGATCAGTATTAATCTTCACATTAGTAATAAACTCAATATCAGTACTAACTCAGATATATCCCAACACTCTTTCTTATACAAAAAACAAAAAACAGTTTGTTGTTAAAAGTTAGGAAACAAACAAGATGTATGCTATATGGCATAAAGGATATATTTTTTTAGGAATGAAAAGAACCTCCTTACTAGGGAATACAAATGCAGGTGGCTTCCAGTTATGATAATCCTTCAAGCAACTTAACGGGTTGAAACCTAAAAGCCGCAGTTTTCCTGTTTCAACTTGCTTTTAATTTCTAATAATACCTATATTGAAAACATCATATCCTCACTGAAAAAGTATATCATAATCACATAACCAAGTAAACTATTACATCATAATTAAGCCATTAGAATACAAACTGCAACTTACTTTTTGTAATTTTGAAAATGTTTTGGTCTCTTGCACCAGTGCACATTAACAACCTTTTAGCCTGCAAAAACTTGAATCAATTACCATTAAAAGAAACTCAAATAATCATATGATGGTAAGAAACTAATTACCTTTAAAGGAACATTTGTGACAGAATCAATCCATGTAACTTTTTGCTACAACAGTAAAAGGATTAATCTGTCTTCAAGGCCCCGAGATTGAATACTTCAATTTAAACCAGATACTTAAAATTAAAAATATGTCAAAAATTAGAACGAAATACGCGTCAACTACTAAAATTCCTAAACGCAGTAACATAGAAAAGGGTTAAAGACGCTTCATTTGACACATTTCATTGAATGCCTTGTTTGCATAAAACAAAAGACAAAAACACAACATCACATTCGAAGTAGACCCCCAAAAAGATTTAAAACAATTAACCTAGTTATTCTAGGAATCGATTACAATTAAATTTAAAACAGATTTGATCTTCTAAACAGACTTCCTAAGATCTCAGACTCGATATACTCTGCAAATAGCTTCATCAGCAGTAACTTTCTAATGTAGTTCTTTGATCTTTTTCTTTAAGTATTCACCCATCTGAGCATCCGCCAAATTTATGAATGATGATGACAGAAGTTGTCTGCAAATTTCCTTTGTATGATTGTACTCAATTTCCGTCAGATAAAATTCAAAGGATTTATCCACTCTTTCAATGAAGTACATTCCACAAGCAGGTAGAACATTCCAATATAGCACATTTTTCTTGATGGCCTTCTCTGGATACTTTTCTGGATTAAACATTGTCAAGATCGAATAACTCAACAAGTTATTAAATCACAGATCTACTAACAAAGAGAAGTTACAGCGGATTAACATTCTTGTTACCAATTAAGAACAATGTAAACTGTAAATTGAATACGAATAAATAAGGAAAATACAGTTTATCACAAAAAGCTTTAGTGTATATTAATTTTTATCGATCAATACACACCTATGTTTACAATTCATAAGGAACTATATATAATAGTCCTTGAAGCCTAATACTTTAACCTAGTTATTCTAGGAAACGATTACAACTGAATTACAAAGAGATATACATTATATAACTAACTATGCTAGAATCTCGGACACAGTCTGTTCTGTTTATCGACATCAGTAGTATATGCACCCATCAGTAGTATATCCAAGATCAGTAGTATATTTGCATTTCTGCCCCATCAGTACTAACTTATGTATCAACATTAAATCTTCATCAGTACCCTATATCCCAACAAACATTATCTCCAGTAGTTCAGGTACAATTGAATTTCAACAAGGTACAAGTCATGAATGCGTGGGAAAAACAAATTGTCTTCTTGCGAGGTGATAATTCTTTGCAATTGATACTTTTAGTCTGTGATTAAAGCCTTACCTACAAATTAATTGCAAAATTACAATAAATGAGAATTAACTGTTTTAGATGAAACCCACCAATCTATCGATCATTAAGCTTTTCATTCTTTCAATTGTATTTATTGTGAGAAATTAATAATTGGTTTAATAAGTGATGTTCGATATCACAAAAATAATACTGAAATAAAATTGCAATGAACACAAAAGTTAGAACTCAAAAGTTGAAAGATGCCGGAAATGGAGGTGGATGCCGCAGGTTCATGTGACAACCCTCGAAAACGAGCCGTGTTTCCCGACACCTTATTGCCGTGCACCATTTTATAAACCATTATCTATCAAATACGTATAACGCATGAGCTAATTAATTAAATGCGAACCTAAGTTGATACCTCAAATTAAGCCACTAAATGACTAAAGAGGTAAATGGAAACTAAATAAATACTTAGGTACATTTTTTACTAAGTTTATAAATGAATATAAGAATTTGTCCTCTTCTCCTTGTCCTATATCAGCCAACCATCACCAACCCATCAACTTCACACCATCCTTCGTTTCAAAGTCATGACCACTCAAATGTTTATCCAAAAGATGCAACGGTATGACGCGGATATGGCAAAATTGATGAATTTGATAACACGTAACTGTTGATAAGAGAGGTCTAATTCGACATCACCGGCACTTTGTAGAGCAATATCCATGTCATCAAACTAGTAAGAAATGGTATGAAAATGTTACAGATGTTATTTATTTCCATATTTGTAATTGTAATTTATTTATTGATATAATTGTGACATATGATAAGATAAAAAAGATACAATAAACACATATCAACTTCTCCTAAATTAAGGTATGAATTAGATATAAACTGTAGTCTTATTCAATGTTATTAATTTTTCTTTTATAAATCTTATTCCATATTGATATCTTCAACAAATCTTTAGTATCGACTTTACTTTTTCTATTATTTTAGTCTAAAATTATATATTTTCCATTTATTATCCTCAAATCTATCACTTTAATATTAGAATCTGCCTCGTCAGACAATATGTAATTGTTTGAGGATAGCAATAAAATTTCCAGTTAATATTTTTATTACACATTGATTTCTTTCAAGAAAAAGAGCGAGCAGATTTGGAAACAATCATTTTCATGAGAAAGCTAGAATTGAGAGTAAGTTCAATTATGTAAAGCTAGAATTGAAAGCTAGATAGGAAAATCATACCAGGGAGGCAGGGACCAATTATGTAAAGTTTTAATAGCCTAAGAAACACGAACCCTAAAAATAGGAAAATGAAACTTTTAATTGTCAAACTAATTAGCTTCTTTTTCTCGCAACTTATACCACAAATCAGCTCCAAACAGTAATTATACCAGAAAAAAATCGGAAAAATCCCAGAAAATCCTGTAAGATTGGAAATTATGTTACTAAGGCACACAAAAACATTCAGCTCTAAAAAACCACCCGAGCTGACAGAACACCCCCAAGCAGCCCTAAAATGACCCATTCGGCCAATTTTTCCAAAAAAAATCAGAAAAATTCCAAAAAAATCTGAAAGAAGATAACATAAATACACCAAAACTAGTTACCTACATGTCTTATACAAATATAACTACACCAAAAATACCAAGTTAGTTTCTACATGTTTTCTTGGTCACCAAAAAAAACCAAGGTTATCACCAAAATTGCAGTGTTCCGGGTCATAGCCAAGTTCCGCCTTCTTCCATGTCAAAATTCCTGTCAAAATGTAGAGACAGTTAAATAATGTATCTTAACATAAGTTAAATTTACTTTAAACTAAATCCATTAACAGTACTATTAATCTCATTTTGATGGATCGATTTGATCACTTAATTTGAAGAAATATTTATCAATCAATTGTGTCTTTAATTTATGTCTCTTAAAAGTAGTGGTGCTAATGTTGAATACATGGATCATCACAAAGGGGTTGTGTTTCCTAGGGTGTGTATTATAGTTACCTGAGGAAACCATGTCTGACTAATAGTTTTGTTTTTCTGTTAAGGGTTGTGTTTCCTAGGGTGTGTATTATGGTTATCCGAGGAAACTAAGTCTGAATAAAATGAAAAGGACCAAATATCAACACCATACAAACTTCAATGTCTCTTTAAATCAAACAAAAATCAGGAAAATCAAGTTGAACCATTGCAGACAGTGAAGCCATACAACCACTAATAAATTTCGTTAAATCTGGTATGAACAAAAAAATAATCAGCACAAATGGGCGGGTCAATTTGGGCCGGGTCGGGTTGAAATTGCCACCTTTAGTTGAAAATAATAAAAGGGTACAAACATGGCCATTCAATGTATCCTCTAGAAAATGACCCACTTTGACCCGTAATCCAACCCGCCCGCCCCCCATATTTGATAATTAATATAATCATATCAAATTAGCAAAACAGACCCAAAATTAAAATGAATATGATGGGAAGTTTTTTTTAACATAAGACCTACCTAAATTGATGAATTTAAAACACTATATTCTGGTCGTCTTTAGTTGTTCCTGTTCAACGAAATTCAAACATTAATAAACCTAATGCTGCATCTTATTGTTCCCTAATGAAAAAGTGGATAAATCATAACCACATATACGTTTTTGAAATGAACCAAAAAACCTTAATTATATGAAAATTGGGGGAGAAAACAAAGATTAAATGTTTCAATTTAAACACATACCTCAAATAGGGCGATTTCTTATGGATAGCTTTCCCTGAACAATGTTTTATTTATAGGGTGAGAAATAATCATCATGGTAGAAGAATTGAAGAGTCGATTGAAAATGACTAGTTGTATGACCTTGGTACTATCACTGTCGCAGAGAAACATAGAGACGATGAACGAAGGGTCAGGTTGAACGAACCATCCTATAACTCCTGTACTGTGGTAAATGGGCCAAACAGATATATGATGGGCCACGGTAAAATGATAACAGGCCACATTGATGGAGGTAAGGCTCAACCCGTGTGCGAAGAGTTATAATAATTTTGTTTAGAAAAACAATGCATCCGAAGTCTTGGTCAGGTGGTATTGGCCTTGTTATGTGAAGGCAAGGTTGGGGGTTCGATTCCTGGCAGACCCATTTTTTTTCCTTCCAAAGTGATTAATTCCATAATTAGCAAGTGTGTTGGCTGAATTTTCAGCCTTGCTAATTATGGAAGGGGTAAACTCTTTATAACATAGTAAAGAAGTAAAAATAAAGATGTGTGGGGTTTATGGATAGAGGCATGGATAGAGGGATAGATACCCTCTCACTTTAAATATAGAGGGAGCTTTTCTCTCACTCTATATTTAGAGTGAGGGATAGAGGTGGGTTGGAGAAGATAAAACTTCAAATATAGAGATAGAGGGAATGATAGAGTATGATCGGAGATGCTCTTACAAGGTTTGAGCTATGGAATGTGAAAGATAATAAAGAGGGTAATTTGGTAACTTCTTATCATGGGAAAGGAAAATGGTACACTTTTCAAGAAGAGTATTTGAGAAGCTTTTTTTTTTAACGGGAGTTTTTGAGAAGCTAAATGGTTTCTCTGCTTTTTACCGTTTTCAAAATCAAACCTTTTATTAAATGTAAAAACTAATTAAGTAATTAAAAAGAAAATACTCCACCGGAATTACTTTTAGGATTTTATACTTTATTTTCTTATAAATATTTAATTCATCCTCTTAGGATTAAATTAGTAATGGACCATTTTTGTATTAGCCACTTAGTTATTCACTAGCAGGGTACCCGCGCAATGCGGCGGCGGGTACCCTGTAACTTCATATTTTTCGGTGGTGCACTGATGGTGGCGAAAGTAGCAGTAGTGGTGGTGGACTGGTGGGTGGTGGTACGTAGTGGTTATGGTCTTGGAAGTTCATGTCATGCTATAGTCCCAAATACAACTTTTTTTCTTGAAATAGCATTATATAGTAAAGATTAGGTGGAGGAAATTGATGATGGAGGGGAGAGATAATTAAGCGAAGACAAACATTACAAATTACAATCATGCAATTTTTATAGCAAATCGGTTATAACATTGACAAAAGAATAACAAAAGTCAAAGGATAATTCATTCTTGAATAAGCTTTTACAAGTTCAAGCAATTAGCATTTACAAATATCTAATACCAAGGAATCAAAAAGTGTACTAAAATTCACCCACAAAAATGTCAAAATTCTATATGCGCTTTTGTTGTTTAATTCTTTCATATTTCAAGATCCATAAAATTAAGAATTTCCAAAGTCCCACACCTGAATTTGTCCACATAATAAACTGCATATTGGCATCAGAGTTGGAAATAAATCTAAAAAAACATAAAACTCCATCTAATTTAGTCTCTTGAAAAATAGTTACTGTTTGACTTTTTGAGGTCAAATGGGCCAACTTTTAAATCAAGGATAACTTTGCACGTCACAAATTGCTTAATACCAAAAAAGTTTGTAACAATTTGATAACTAAAGACAATGTTTGTGCTAATTTTTGTGATGATCATATTAGTTTTAAGCTCATAAGGTAGAAAGTTTGACCTGAAAAGTCAAAGTATAAATAATAAAACACTGTCCAAATTTGATACAGATCAGAAGTTCAATAACGCAGATAGCAAGAACAACAAAAAGCTCACACATTTTTTCACCGGTTTTTTGAAAATATAAACCCATAGAAAATCAGATATTATCCATCATAAAAAGAACATACAACCCGACCCGGCCCCAAATTATATCAATTTAGCCTTTCCCCAAATTACACCATATCTATACTTTCGTTTTCTTCTTTAGCCTTTCCCCAAATTCAACCATATCTATACTAATTGTGACAAAATGAATATTAAATAATTCATGAATATTAAAGAAATCTTTTCTATTACATTTTAATTGAACCAATTGCAGCGGCTTTAACCTTCTTTTCAGCTAACTCTTTGGCTAGACTGGAGGATTAGTAGCCCGTGAATCCATATTGGGACCCAAACCGAGGTGCTCAAAGTCTCATGTGGGCTGCCATTCTTGGTCTCAAAATAGACCAACCACTACAAAGAGTTTCTTCTTCTCCTACACCATCCTTAGCTGCATCTTTGCACAACCATAAATAACATAATACCATATACACTTATTCCTTCGGTGTAAACAGTCATTAACATTGAGTGATTAACAATGAGTGTTAATTGGCAGCCAAAAAAGTTTTAAAACAAAAAGGTCTTTAAACTTCAATCAGGTAATATCTAGTTAAAATTGAAAAGTTCATCTTCCATACACTAAACACAAATAGTGAAATATCACTTTCTTTTTACCTCTTCCTTTATAAATTTGTTCTTTTTGTGTATTTAAACGATAACTAAAATTGAAATTTATATTCATAAATGAATAGGAAAATGTTGTTTAGAATCTACAGTAGCAAAGTAATTAGTTTAATTAATTAATCAAAAAAACAAAATTTAATTAGTAACACTAAGGAGATCAGACTCTACCTGGTAGAGGTTGATTGGTGGATCAGCTAGGAACATGAGCCGCATCAACATTCATGATTTACAAAAATTGATTTACCAAACAATATAAATTAGAAATAATCTATTTAACAATGAAATAGCATCACCGGTTAAGGAATAATATAGATCCAAATCATACACGGTTGCATAAACACTCTAGATCGTAAGGTCGAGATTGAAGACCTGTATAAATGCCCAAAAAAGGTTAAATCAATAAACCTTCGTTACACCCCAATTCGAAAATTGACAGTACATAGATTGTGAATTAAGGTTTACCTAGCAATGTGCATAAAACTGCAGCTTCCGATTATTCTACCGACATTCGGATGATTCTGGAATCATGAAGAAGCTTGCCTTTATCGTCCATGGTTCCAATAGCTTTATATCGATAACGGAAGAGTGGAAGAAGTCATACGTCTGCGGTTTCTTTTCCAAAGGTGGAGGAGGTGAAGGTCATCGTTGGTTTCATTTTCCCGCTGGAGGAGACGGCTGTGTGTAAGGTGGGAGACGTCTGTAAAGAATCTTATATGTTGGGATAAACGAATTGGTCTTTCAGCTCCCCAAGTAGCAGAGGTCGTTTGAATTCCCAATAAATTAATGTTTTCGCTTCGCAAAGAATTGGTCTTTTGGCCTCCCAATTAGCAGAGGACGATTCAAATAAACAATATATCCTATTATGTTGAGGTTTTTCTTCAAGTGGCTTAGCATCGAAGTTGGTTGAATGGTTGTCTAGGTGACCTCACGGACTTGGGTTCGAAACCTGACTCTATTTTCTTAATAAATGCAAACAATTCTAAAATTAGCAAGTATTTGGCTGAATTTTTAGCCTGCTATTTATAGAGAAGTCCTAAACACATTATAGATAGTAGAGAAGAGCATGATGCGAGCCTAATATGGGATGAGTTCGTATCAATTTATCTTGTTAAAATCAAATTTGTCAACAAAGTGTTATAGATAGGTTTGAAAATGAAGGTTTTTATGGTTGAGATAAATTGTAATTAATTATTAATTAAGTTAATTAACTACTTCCTCCGATTTAAAATACGTGATACATTGTTGGTTTCACGCTTTTTGAGGCAAAATGTGATAATAACTAATAAGGGTTAAATTAGATTAATTGAATGGTTAGTGGGAATTGGTCTCACAGTTTTTTAATAAAGTAGGTTAATAATGTTTAATAAGTCATCTCATTTTATTAAAGTAACTAGTTAGTGGGTGTAGGGCATACTACTTTTTACCAAACAAGGTAAAATTTCAAAGTTTATCACTTATTTTGATACACCCAAATATGAAAAGTGTATCACTTATTTTAAATCGGAGGAAGTATATATACTAAGCTAACATCTTTTATTTAAACACATAATATCAATATATAAAGTTTTTTTTGTCTTATAACAATTATAAGTATTTTATCATTATAAACAGTTAGAGGTTGAAAATAAAATTTTTAATAACTATTTATTAAAACAAACACTATTTAAGGGGTGATTTTTGAAAATTTGTATTTAACTCTATTTCTATGAATGACCCTTCCCAATAGCTGTTGCCAAATTACACATACCGGTATCTTTTTCAAATTTCAGCATTTTTCTTTTCTTTTTTATTTAATTGTTTTCTGATCTAAGTGACATCTTTTCGTAAGTTGGAGTAATTCTTTTAGTTGCTTTATTTCCTTTTTTTTTGTCCCTAAACACCTTACCTGGTCAGACAAATCGCGTCGCTATTCAAAAATTTACAAAATTTTATAATGTGATCTTTTTACCTATATGTATTTTTAAAACATATAGGTATTAGTTTTAAAAAATGTAAACATATAATGTATATTATATTTTTATGTGCATTTTTCTTTTAAATGTAAAAATAAATATGTTCTTCCTTTTCTTAAACAGCCCCTCAATTTTTTGAAAGTTATAAAAAAGCCCCTTCACTTTTAATGATTTCTTTTTTTTTTTGAAACAACTTTCATTGTAACACCACAAAATTTAGAAACTATTTTTTTTATAACAGGTGCGGAAGCATAAGATAATAACTAACTCTTAAGTTTAGGTTTACAGTCCAAACGTCCCAAATTAATTTCCAAAATAAACATTATTGTTTAAACGGTGTCACTTAACAAAATGGCTCATTTTACAAAACATATCCAATTGAGCTTGGTCAATCATCCCGTCCAAAGCACCGATCAAAATGAAAAGAGTCAACGAGGGAGGGATTAACACAAAGCTAAGTGAATAAATATAATATACAAATTCTGTAAAGCACAACAAGCAAGCATAAACATCTCCACGATCGAAAAGCCACATAACCACATAACACTGTTTGTTCAAGAAGCTCGTGGGGTCCTGCAGGAGCCTAAAACTATCGTCGGCCAAACGACGGTACCCGAAAGCTTGTACCCAACTCCCCGGTAAACCCCCTTACGTATAATGAATACAGGTAAGGTCCGAATACCATATGAGTCGATACACTATGCCCAGCGCACTGACTTCTCAAACCTCGATTCCCCACTTACCGATTCCTCGGTTACCAATCAAACCGAGTTGTTGCTACCAATCAAGCAAAGTCTCTTCACATATGTGCACATAACCTATTTAACTCAACACAAGCAAATAGGTACCAAACAAGCAAGCTATAAAAGTTTGCGCCGAAGCATAGTCCAGACATCTTCGCGCTCTGCGAAGATGATCACGTTACAGTCCCAAAATAGCGGAGCACCACTAACGGATCAACATTAACTGATCAGCATTAACGGATCTGCATTAACGGGGTCAGCACTAACGGGGTCAGCACTCACCGGTCAGCACTAACTGACCAGCACTAACGGGGTCAGCACTAACAGGGTCAGCACTAACGGGGTCAGCCCTAACGGGGTCAGCACTAACGGGGTCAGCACAAACGGGGTCAGCACTAAAGGATCAGCATTAACGGGATCAGCACTAACTGATCAACACTAACGGGGTCAACACTAACTGATCAGTACTAACGGGGTCAGCACTAACGGATCAGCATTAACGGGGGTCAGCACGGTCAGCACTAATTGATCAGCACTAACGGGGTCAGCACTAACAGATCAGCATTAACGGGGTCAGCACTAACTGAGCAATACTAACTGATTGCAACCAAACACAAGTTGGAGATTAAATCCACTCATTGTAAGCTTCTCCTTGCACCAACTCAGTAGTCTAATGTCACTGAGTTGTCCTCCCGTTTCCTGTGAATCCAAAGGATTACCGAATTAGAACATAACTCTACCAAATTATAAACAATTGTCAAGTAAGTTCGTAAACTAACTTTTTACCCAAATGACATCTAAATACTTGCAATAATAACTACTCAAGTCATAATCACATCATACTTTCATAATTCAAGTCAACTAACCACATTATACATTTTACATCCAAACGGGTCAAAACCCAAACATAGTTCTAATACTACTAAATCTTGACTTTTAACCCATATAAACCCCACATTTATCAAGTCATGACTAACTACATAATTTAACCAAATCAACGCCTTTCTTAACCAAGTATTTTACCCAAAATCACAAGTTTATCTTTTTTATCCAAATCATCTAAACACTAACTAGTTTATATTACAAAATCCACCAATACTTGACAATCAACAAAGCACTTTACCAAACATGTTATATTAACATAATAAACAATAATAACCATCAAATCCTCAAGAAATCCAACGTTTGACAAAACCCATCTTCTCCAAACCTCCATTAATGGAGCTTGAAGGTGAGTTTCACCAAAACTTAGTTTCTTCCCACAAATAACCACACAATACATGTAAAAGCTTGAATAAACATGTAATCTAACATCTAACACAAGATTCACCCACAAAACTTCAAGAATCATAAACCCTAGTTTAACCAACTTGCATGAAATAAATAACAAACACATGTAGAATGAAGCTTACCTCAAGGCCTACTAAAAAATGAGTTTAAAATTTAGATTGAGCAAGAAACAAGCCCTAGATCTTCAAAAGACACCAAGAACAAGCAAGAAGGTGAAGAGGGTTTTTTGAGAGAGAAAATGACACATGAAATCTTGTTGTGTTTGTGTTGATATGTAACTGAGAAAAGAGAAGGAGGTTTTGACAGCTCCTTCAAAACGTGGCACAAGGGGAAAACAACAGGTGCACATATCATTTAATAACAAGATGAAAAAAAGGTATACGGCCCACATCTAAGTTATTTAAAATTAATTATTAATTAATTAATTATCAACTATATAACATTTATCATGGGGTGAACAGTGGCGTTTTCTCCAGTAGCGACTTCTCATTATTTATTGCTTAAAAACGGAACAAAGACACATCTAGGCGTTTGTCCTGGTGGTTGCACCCCGTGTCTGTGACCAGAAGGTCCTGCTCTCGAGTCCTGGCATCAGCTAATTGTTTTTACCATTTTCCCCAACTTTCCATATATTACATTTTACACCCTTGACTTTAATTTTTCTAGAATGACAATTTACAGCCCTTAACTTTGATATTTAATATTTATATTTTTTCCAACAAATTTTTTTACTCTTTTTCCAACTTTATTAAACTTTAATTTTTAACAAATGATAGTTAAGTACCCCAAATTTTAGTATTTAACATCTATGTTTTTTATAAAATAATGGTGTATCTTTAAAACTTTTACGTTATTATATAAAACACATCGCGCATATAACTAAATGTTATACAATTGAAACGTAAACTGATGTAAATTATATTTTGGACGTCGTATGAAAATTTCCCCACGGCATCGTGCGGGGTAAAAACCTCCTAGTACCAAACATACTCCATTTTCAAAAACGAATATATTTTCGGGATTGAAATTCAAAAGTTAATCTAACAATATATAAACCACATAATCATTTAAACATTTGAGAAATCGGATATTTTAATCCCTTGATTAAAATATCACAAAAAGACAAAACACTAAACAATTCATTTAACATTTAATCAATCCATTCCACATAAGGTCAAATAGACATTTATCAAAAAATCAATATATACCTAAAATAACTAGGCCAATTTTAGGATGTTACATTCATATATATAAACAAAACTAGCAAAAAGCTAGAGTACCAAAGTTACAAAGAAAATAAGAAACAAACAAACTCAGTTACATGGTAATATTATCCATTCGTTCCAACTAACTCTATACTTAGGACGACGATAACAAATCTAAAGATACGAGACTTCTTTAATCGAGTCAACAAGCGTACTTCTACGTGCATCACCATTGTTAAAAGTGATCGCATTTCTATACCTCCAAATAATCCATAAGCCTGTAAAAACCACCACCTCAATGATCTGTCCATCCCGTTCTCTTTAAACCTACTAATCGTCTTTAATCTCAGAACAAACAATTAGAGATCATTTTCAACTCAATGATGAATCAGGTACTTCACTTCTATCTAAATCTGTTTTAATAGAAAATGTTTTGAAAATGGGGTATGAGGGAAGAACCGATATTCAAACTTTTCAGAAAGGTCTTCTCTCTTCTCAATGGAAGTATTTGATTCATACAATTCAACATTGTATGTCACCAAAGAAAAGCACTTGGAATGAGTTCAACAGATCAATAGCATATGCTGTTGTCTGTTTGTGCACAGATCAAGTATTTAATTTTTCTAAAATGATCTTTGAAGGAATGCTTGGAAACCTGTCTGTTTCAAAATTTTTAATGTATCCAAGATTCCTTGCACATATTTTTTATTGTGAGATCCCTGATCTTATCAAAACCAAAAACATTTTTCGCATTCCAAAACTAAATAAAAAGGTTAATTCAAATATGAACAAGAAGTTCAACTTTTCTGGAAAAGAAACTCCAATTTTTGCAAACATGATCTATGATCATCCCCCAACAGGAGAAGGTTCAAGCCACCCCATTGAACCCCAAACCACTCCATCACCCCTCAAAACAGCCCAAACAGAACCCAATAAGTCCACTCAATGAACCAACCCACAAAATGTCTTGAATGTGTCCCAGGAACATGTTATTAAACCTCAGAGTGCTACTCTTCACTCTGAGGTAGACCAACCTAAAGCCAAACAAATTTCCACAACTTACAAAAGGAAGAAAACTTCCAAAAAGGACACCAGGGAACCCTCAGAGTCAATTCCCAGGCTCAAAGAGTTGGCCTCCAAGGAGGAGAGAGGGCATGAGGAAAGGGCTCTCACTACTGATGCATCAAAGGTTGGTGCACAGGCTAGTGAGAACATAATTAGGACCCAGACCTCGGCAGTTTTAAGTGATGACTCTTCATTTCAGGCCGCACAAAGGGACCCTGGTCCCAAGAAACCACAAGGGGAGGTACTTCTGCTTCTTCTAGGAAGAAGAGAGTATCTAAACAACCCAATGAATCACCAAGCAGTGATGAGGGTAGAATGAAAATTCCTAAATTGATGGAAAGAATGGAAAACCTTAAAGCCAATGTACCAAACAAGCCCGATGATCTACCTAGATGGAATGAAGGCAGTATTGAACAAACCAAATTGACGGATAGGAAGGAAAACCTTGAAACCACTGTACAACATTGTATGGTACTTTTAAACAATCAGGGAAAACCATGAGCTACATGAAGCACTACATCAATGTGATGAACATGAGACAGAGGAGGTTCGATGTCAGGCTTCAAAGGCAATCAAATATCATAAACAAACTAAAAAGAAAGACTGCAAATAGTGAGGCTCAACGAGTTGAGATCACTAAAGGGGAGAAGAATCAGATTCAAGAAATGATTGAAACTTCAATTGCAGAAGCAACAGCCTCCCTCCTAAATTTAAAAGAAGCTCATGGTGAAACAGGTCAGTTTATTGATGAAGACCTGAACAGAGGAGTTAAGAGTATGGATGAAGATGTGTTTGTGTCTGCAAATCATTCCCCGACAGCAGAACAAATTCCTTCTCCACTTACTACTGATCACATGGATACTACTGAGGAAATTGAACAAACAGAGGTTATTACTACTGATCCCATTGAAGAAGAAATCCAAGAAGCAACATCAGTAGTAAACACTCCAATAGTCATTATAGTTACTACTGATGCTCTAGCAATAGTAAACACAAATGAAACCTCTCCAGTAGTAGACTCCTCAAAAAAATTGGTAATCCATACAACAGCTACAACACCAGTAGTAACTACCTTAGTTACTACTGAATCTGATGAAGAAATACCAGATCTTGTTGAACCAGCTGTGATCATCCCAAGGCCTTCAACTCCAGAATTACAACCACTTATCATCCCAGATTTTGATGATAATGTGAATTGGGATGATGTTGATGAATGTGCTCTCCCCCCTCATCGAAAAATACTACCACAGAATAAAATCCATAGATTTTCTCCCTCAATCACAATAAATCCAGTCATAGATATGAAGTATACTCCACTATCTAAATGTGTGAACGTAGGTAAAACGGAGTTTGATGATGATTACCCACATAGAGCTCTAGGTCACTACTGTAGGAAAACCTTGTAGTACTCACATGGCGGAACTTGAATACCACATTACTGGATCTCTACTAAACAATGAGATCACGAGAAGAAGGAGATGATGAACATTACCTTTAGATAGCTAAAGAATTGATCCACCTCTACTGCACCACCTAAACACGCTGCAAGACCGTGTTGTACCAACAAAGCAATACACGAACTCGTGTATGTGTGTGTGTTGTTCATCGAACTCGAACAAGGAAAACCGAAAACCCCCTTGGGGTTCTTTCTACGATCGGCCAAAAGAGGGAGAGGAGAAATTAGAGTTTTGAGTGTGTAAAGTTATTAACCCTAAAGCCTTAACCCTAAGCCTTTATTTATAAGGACTTAAGTTATAGTTAAGTCCTTGGAGTTTAATTATGATTAATCTCATAATTAAACTTCCTATTGACACTTTAAACCCTTGGACTTTTACTAATTAATTAATCAACTATTAATTAACTATCCGTTAAATACTTAACCCAATAATTAACCATCCTCACAAGTAATAATTAACTTATTATTATTTATTCTCTTCTTTATAATTAACTTAGCTAGTTAATTATTCCACACAACTTACTTTATTCGGTTGTCCATTATTGGGTGTGTAGCAGTGTGACCCTTTAGTGTCTTATAACATTGGACACAGTGACACGTGTACTTATCTATGCACATAAATCCTTCGACTACATGGTAAACAAGATAAATTTAGTCAGACATGTGAAGCAAGATAAGTGGAAGGTAAAGAGATTGAGATATCATAGAAAATGTGCTAAAACTCAGGCTCTTGAAGATAAAAGTATGGCTGACGAAGAAAAACTGAAAAATGCAGCCATCCATGAAATTGAGGAGTTTTTAGAAGAAGATAAACAAGAAGAACTGAATAATATAAAAAACATTGAAAATGAAAGTATAGATCTTCTTGAAGCACAAGTGAAAGAATGCAAACGAATGAAAGAAGATATGCCTGAGTAGTTTGCAGAAAAGAAAGATGATATGATCTCATACCTAAAGTCTAGAGGGCATAACGCACAATCCTTTGGAAGAATAAAGTTGATAACCATTATTGAAAGGTATTGCATTGAGAAAAAGAAAGAACTGGCAGAACCAGAGATCAAGGAAGACAAAGTGACAAATTTAATTGATATTGATCCTAAAGTGGTAAATACAAGTAATTCAAAGACTGATGAATCCTCAATCATAAGTGCCAAGAAGAGAAAAGACATAGAGGCTGAACAAGAAGCAAGGAAGAAAGCTAAACAAGAATCACAAATTATTAATCTTCCAATAGCTCCTCTACAAGATAATCCCATTATTAACCGGAGAGTTGTAAATGAAGTGATAGAAGTGATCAGAGAAGATAAATCAACTCAAAAGTTCACTGCTTGGAAACCAATAGTTATGTCATTAATAAGAAGTGATATAATTAAAGTATTAATTATTGGTAAACCAAGAATTTCAAAGAAATCATGGAGAAACTCAGGTGCTGGATACTTAACAGAGATGATATATGCTGCATTCTATCCAGATGATTATCCTGAGAGATTTTCTAGCACATAAAATGTGTATGCTTGGAATGTGCTACCAACTGTTAACATGTATTTCATTGAAAGGGCCAGCAAGAAGTGTGAAATATTTTTATTTGAAAAACAATATCCACACTCTGAATAAACAATGTATCAAATCACCACCTGTTCCTTCATGAAACCATATGATGCTGCTATGTTTGCTGAAAAGTTAAACTATTTTGTGAAGAGGAACAACAAGTATATTATTGGACAAAGAAAAACAAAAAATCAACAAATTAAGAAAGGTGATGAAAGAAGGGCCAAGCAGTAGGAAGAGAGAAGAAGAAAGAAGAAGAGGAAAAGAAACTTTATTTATTCAAAGTGAATTAATAAGTTTAGGGGGAGATTGTTGGGATATAAGTATTCTACTACTGATGCTGCAGTTGGTACTGACGAAGATTTAATGTTGATACACAAGTTAGTACTGATGGGGCAGAAATGAAAATATACTACTGATCTTGGATATACTATTGATGGGTGCATATACTACTGATGTCGATAAACAGAACAGATTGTGTCCGAGATTCTAGTATAGTTAGTTATAGAATGTATATCTCTTTGTAATTCAATTGTAATCATTTCCTAGAATAACAAGGTTAAAGGTTTAGGCTTCAAGGACTATTATATATAGTTCCTTATGAATTGTAAACATAGGTGTGTATTGATCGATAAAAATTAATATACATTGAAGCATCTTGTGATAAACTGTGTTCTTATTTATTCATATTCAATTTACAGTTTACATTGTTCTTAATTGATAACAAGAGTGTTAATCCGCTGTAACTTCTCTTTGTTAGTAGATCTGTGATTTAATAACTTGTTAAGTTATTTGATCCTGGCAATGTTTAATCCAGAAAAGTAACCACAGAAGGCCATCAAGAAAAATGTGCTATATTGGAATGTTCTACCTGCTTGTGGAATGTACTTCATTGAAAGAATGGATAAATCCTTTGAATTTTATCTGATGGAAGTTGAGTACAATCATACAAAGGAAATTTGCAGACAACTTCTATCATCATCATTCATAAATTTGGCTGATGCTCAGATGGGTGAATACTTAAAGAAAAAGATCAAAGAACTACATCAAAAAGTTACTGCTGATGAAGCTATTTGCAGAGTATATCGAGTCCAAGATCTTAGGAAGTCTGCTTAGAAGATCAAATCTGTTTTAAATTTAATTGTAATCGATTCCTAGAATAACTAGGTTAACTGTTTTAAATCTGTTTGGGGGTCTACTTCGAATGTGATGTTGTATTTTTGTCTTTTGTTTTATGCAAACAAGGGATTCGATGAAATGTGTCAAACGAAGCGTCTTTAACCCTTTTCTATGTTACGGAGTTTAGGAATTTTAGTAGTTGATGTGTATTTCGTTCTAATATTTGTCATATTTTTAATTTTAAGTATCTGGTTTAAATTGAAGTATTCAATCTCGGGGCCTTGAAGATAGATTAATCCTTTTACTGTTGTAGCAAAAAGTTACATGGCTTGATTTTATCACTAATGTTCCTTTAAAGGTAATTAGTTGCTTACCATCATATGATTATTTGAGTTTCTTTTAATGGTAACTGATTCAAGTTTTTACAGGCTAAAAGGTTGTTAATGTCCACCAGTGCAAGAGACCAAAACGTTTTCAAAATTACAAAAAGTAAGTAGCAGTTTGTATTCTAATGGCTTAATAATGATGTAATAATTTTACTTGGTTATGTGGTTATAATATACTTTTTCAGTGAGGATATTAAGTTTTCAATATAGGTATTATTAGAAATTAAAAGCAAGTTGAAACAGTAAAACTACGGCTTTTAGGTTTCAACCCGTTAAGTTGCTTGAAGGATTGATCACCGTATTTATGAGGAGGTTCTTTTCATTCCTAAAAAAATATATCCTTTATGCCATATAGCATACATCTTGTTTGTTTCCGAACTTTTAACAACAAACTGTTTTTTTTTTTTTTTGTATAAGAAAGAGTGTTGGGATATATCAGAGTTAGTACTGATATTGAGTTTATCACTGATGTGAAGATTACTACTGATCAACCACTAATGCTGCTATGTGGTTAATATTGATCAAGACTTAATGTTGCTTAAGGATTGATCACCGTATTTATGATTTACTACTGATTAGTTAGCACCGAGTATTAAGTTACTACTGAATATCAGTTACTACTGATGATTAGTACTACTGTTGCTCACTTACTACTGATCGACAGTTTACTCTGAAATACGTAAAATTCCCAAATTAACCTCAATGAACATAGCTGTTAGGTTATGATTCGAAGGGTATGTCTGTCATTTTGCAGGTTTTTCCCAAAAATATAAATACTTGAAAAACCCCAAACTCACCAGTAGAAACCCTATCCAAAACATCGATCCGATAAATCTCTGTAAAACCCTAATAATCAAAATAAAATAAAAAAATTCTCAAGAACCCTAATTCGCAATCAAACGATGACTATGTAACAAACTCTTCGAATTCAAACGAATTGAAAGAGACGATAAAGGCAAATCATGAATTCAAACACAAGAATAGAAATCGTAATTGTACCAATTCAATAGTCAAACGATTACACAGAAATGAAAATCGGGAACTAAAATTCAAATTGAACACCTAAATTCAAATTCGAAAAGGTGAGTTACAGGTACAGGGGGGACTGAAAATCGGGAACTAAAATTCCCAAATATGAACCCCCAAATTAAAGGTGAGTAACACATATCTGAAGAGGACGACTGAAGCGGGGGAATTCAAAATCAAATGGCGAAAATCGAAACCCTAATTAAAACAAAAGAAAGATACAACAAATTTTAATCTTCAAATTCGAGAGGGTAAGTGAGCTGAAGAAGATGAGTGAAATAAGCAAACGTTGTTAAAAAGAAGAGAGCTAGCTGAACTGAAGAAGAGGACGAATTATCAAGCACAAAGTTTTCTGAAGAAAAATAAAGGGCTATCGATGTATAAGGAGGAGAGACGTAGGTAGACTGTTAGAGTAGGAATTCATAGAAGAAGTAGATGTCAAAAAATGACGAAGTAGGAGCTGGCGTCCACTATTCATCGAAGATGCAAAATGTAATATAGTAAATAAACTAGAATATAATATTTTGACCCCGCATTGTTGCGGGGTAATTTAACACAATATTTAAAAGATTGCTTATTGGTATTTATACAACATACAAAATATTATTTTATATGAAAAAGCAAAATATAGGTTTTAAGATATTTTTTACCAATTGGCCACAAGATTGAGTCTGGTAATTGATTCAGTTATTGGTCCCGAACAATGTGCCTTCGTCAAGAACAGAAATATTCTTGACGGCCGCTGATCATCAGCGAAGTTATTTCATGGGCCAAACACTCAAAAAGAAAATGCATGCTTATGAAGATAGACTTCGAGAAGGCGTTTGACTCAATTCTTTGCGATTTTCTGGATGAAATTTTTGCTCATATGCAATTCGGGTCAAAATGGAGACACTGGATCAAAGGGTGCCTGCACTCTAACCTCAAAACGGGGCTCCGACAACAGAATTTGTTATGGGAAGGGGTGTTCGGCAAGGGTACCCGCTTGCCACCTTTCTTTTTATCATCGTTGCCGAAGCCCTAAACGTGGTAATGTTTGAAGCAAATAGGAAAGGCGTCTTCAATGGCATTCGACTTCCTAAATCCGGGCCGATTATAACACATATGCAATTTGCAGACGATATTATTTTCGCTTCTGATTGGTCTTTCTCGAATGCTTACAATCTGATCAGAATTTTGCACCGCTTTCAGTTAGCTTCGGGTTTGAAAATTAATTTAAATAAAAGTTGTGTTATGGGCGTGTCTATAGACGATTCTGATATAGACGACATGGCTAGAAAAATCCATTGTAAAGCCAGTAAGTTTCCCTTCACCTATCTCGGGATTCCTATCGGTGCCCTCAATGAACCGAACGGAGAATTGGACCACACTGATAAACAAATTCAATTCAAAGCTTTCCAATTGGAAGTCAAATTCTCTATCTTTTGGCGGGAGACTTGTCTTAGTCAAAGCTGTTCTCGGTAGTCTTGGGTTTTACTTTTTCTCCATTTTTAAAGTCCCGAAGAAAATATTGAAAAAATTGGAAAGTATTCGTTTAAAGTTTTTCTGGGGATCATCAGAAGATAAGAGGAAAATATCATGGATAGATTGGCAAACGGTTTGTTTATACAAGCAAAAAGGAGGGCTAGGCGTGAGCAGCCTTCGTGCTCAAAACCTCGCCCTAATTGCATGATGGTTGTGGTGGTTTAAAACAGAAACTGATTCGTTATGGAAGAAAGTGATCGTCTCATTGCATGGGCCAGATGGCGGCCTGAATAATCTAAATAAATGCGGTCGTTTTCCGGGCATTTGGAGAAACATCATCAAATGTCAAAAAGATTATGCAAGTAGGAGCTTCGGGTGGTGTAATTGGGTGCCCGCAAAAGTAAACATTTTGGCTTGGCGTATTCTCCATAAAAGGCTTCCTACTAAGCTAAACCTCCTTAAGAGAAACATTACGTGTCTTTCTCAACTTTGTCCAATGTGTGACTTTGTTGAAGAAGACGAAGATCACTTGTTCTGTACATGCCCGATTACAAGGAGGTTTCTCAGAGACTTATGCTCTTGGTGGGAACTTGATACTTCCTCTTTTAACTCCACTGATGACATATTTACTTGGCTTGACAATCTAAGTATGGTTTCTTCTCGAAGTAAGGCTACTATGGGCATTTTTTACACTTTCTTTTGGGTCATTTGGACACTTAGAAACAGTAAAGTGTTCCCTGATACCGGAAGAGTAAGGATGGGCTGCTCGAGTGGTCATATACAAGCCTTATCTTTCTTTTGGATCAAGAATAAAGTAAAATGTTGTAATCTAGCAAATATGTCGTCCGATTGGTGTATTTCGCCTAATTCATGTTTCTAATGGGCGTTTTTTTGTTCTTTCTCGTTGTGTTTCTTTTTGTGGTTCTGTTTTGTATGTTTTGTCTAGCTCCTTGCTAGTTGTTTTAATGTTAATTTGTCGTTGCCGTTAAAAAAAAAAACAAAAGGGAATTAAAAATAATAAACTAACTGCTCATGTAGTTAACAAACATTGTAAAGTCCGCACATTGCTGCGAGATACTTTTTTATCAATTTTTTTATAATTTTTTTAATGTATCTATATGTTGTAAAAATGGTAGAAATCAGTACAGTAAAACTATTTGAGCTTTTGCCAACTCATTGTAAAGTCCCATAGTGAATGTGTGTTTAGTTAATTCAATTTTTTATAATATAATATTTTACTGATCAGACAAATATAAAGTCCGCGCATTGTAAAATTGTAATTAAATGTAATTTTATCAATATACATTATAAAATAATTTGGCATATAAGGTAAAAAAAATAGGCCGGTCATTTTAAGTTATGTCTTTTAACTATTATGTATAATACCTAACTTTTATATTAAAATTAAAATCTAGGATGGAGGGCAAACACCTTACCGGTAGGCCATTGGCCCTTTGTTTGCCAACTCATTTGCTACCTTTGAAGATGTGCCTGTAATTACATGTTTATATTAAAACTAGGGTTTATGATTCTTGAAGTTTTGTGGGTGAATCTTGTGTTAGATGTTAGATTACATGTTTATTCAAGCTTTTACATGTATTGTGTGGTTATTTGTGGGAAGAAACTAAGTTTTGGTGAAACTCGCCTTCAAGCTCCATTTATGGAGGTTTGAAGAAGATGGGTTTTGTCAAACCATGGATTTCTTAAGGGTTTGATGGTTGATGTTGTTTATTATGTTAAGATAACATGTTTGGAAAATTAGTTATGTTGATTTTCAAGTATTGGTGGGTTTTGCGAAATAAACTAGTTAAAGAAATCAATGTGTAATAAAAAAAATTAACTGGAAATTTTATTGCTATCCTCAAACAATTACATACGTATTTGATAGATAATGGTTATGTTGGAAATAATATAGAGTGTTGTAAACCAATTAGCTCAACTCAAAGGATCGTAACAAACATTCTCATTGATCATATTGTGTATTGTATTACAAGATTGGTGTAAGAGGAAATGTACATAAGACTCTCTTATATAGTCCATTAGGTTGTAAGCCAAGAGCCATAACATTAATACTCATAAATGTGGGCAAACCATAAGTCTCAATGAGTTACAATACTCCCCTTTGGTTGCATAGATTTATGTTGAACTGTATGTACTTCGTCTTGTATCTTCAGACAATCCATCAAACATTCGCCTCGTTAAAAACCTTGTTGGAGAAAAAACTCTTTGGGACAAAAACTCCATTCGAAGGACAAAAGAGTACGGTATGGATTTCTTGAGCTTCGCCTTGTATCTTTAGACAATCCATGAAACATTCGTCTCGTTAAAACCTTGTTAGAGAAAACCCTTTGGGAAAAAACTCTGGACAAAGGACAAAAGAGTACGATCTGGATGTCTTGATTGATGGAAGGAACCATATATGGTGTGCCTCATTAAAACCTTGTTTAGAGAAAACCCAGCGGGACAAAAACTCTAACGAAGGACAAAAGAGTGCACAATGGCTAATAAGTACTCAACTGGGTACTCCCCCAGAATTTAAAAATTCTTAGTGAAAATGAGGTACTGTTAGTGTCTCATTAAAAAAACTTTGTCAAGGTAAACCCAATGGGACAAAACCCTTGAACTAAAGGAAAAAGAGTACACAAGCATTCATCAGGATGCTCCCCTTCACATGCACACAACATGGTGCAAACATACGTAAGGATGCAATCATTATTTTCACTCAATGGGGTGCAAAGCATACGCCATGATGCAATCACTATCCACACTCAACATGGTGAACAAGTATGCATGATTCTTATTTGATCCAATATGTTGCATTTCAAAGCATACATCTTAATGCATTATTTATTCGGACTCAATAGGGTGCAAGGCATACATCAGGATGCTATCGTGATTCGCACACAACTGGGTGCATGATACATATCATTTAGATAGCTCATAGACCTTTCTAAGTCAAATAGCTTTAACATGTTTTAGAAAGAATACTTCGGCAGTGACTTGGTGAACAAGTATGCATGATTCTTATTTGATCCAATATGTTGCATTTCAATCTTTTGAAATGCTTGTTGTTCATGTGTAAAGAACAATTTCGGCGATATGTGTTTAGTGTTATCCTGTTTTGATATAACCATGTTTCGATTGATTGATAACAATGGTGTTATCTTCATATATGACAACTGGTTAACTGAGATCATAAGTCAAAACACATTTACTTCGAATATGGCCACTTACATCTCAAAGCCATACACACTCTCTAGTCGCCTCAACGAGCGCGAGTAGTTCAGAGTGATTTGTCGAAGTATCAATTAGAGTCCATTTACAAGACCTCAAGGATATCGTCGCATTCCCTATGGTAAAGATATAACTAGATTGGGAACGTCCCTTATGCAGGTCTGATAAGTAAACTGCATCGGCATATCCGATAAGTATCCGATAAGGGTCGCGTTATCTCGAGTATCAATCACACTTGATCCACTCGATGACGCGTAGGGATAGAATAAGCCCATATCTGTACTATCTTTAAAGTAACGGAAGATGTCTTTAATACCATTTCAATGGTGGCGTGTTGGCGCATTGTTATGCCTAGTCATGCATATCACAATAAATAAGATGTTCGGTCTAGTACACTGGGCCAAGTATAATATTGCGATTATTGGACCCAGATTTGAACACTCATGTCTCAATATCTTCTCATCATCCTCATTTGGATGGAGTAGGTCCCTTTTAATGTGTAGAGAACGAATGAATGACCATGGTAGTAGATTGAGGTTTTTGGTCATGGTAACTAAAGCGTCTTAACACCTTCAGGGTGTAATTCTCTTGATGGATTAAAAACCTCATCTTTACGGAGCTCGATCTACATGGCAAGCCAATGCCGTGTTTTCCCAAGATCTTTCATCTCGAATTCCTTCTTCAGGATTTCAGTAGTTTCAATCAACTCTTTCGAGGATCCTATGAGATTCAAATCATCTACATAGACTGCGATAATAAAATATTCCAATCAAGTGGATATCTTTATAAACACGCATGGGCATATCCATTTCATATATCCCAGTCTGATCAAGTACTCACTTAGACGGTTATACCACATCCGTCTGGATGTTAATCCAAAAAGTGATAGTGTCAGTCATATCGAGAACGTGTTCCGTGGTCTGGAACTACTTGATTCAGGCAACTTGAGTCCATCGGGGACCACATCCATAAGCTGCATATCAGTTTTTCGGAAACTACTAAACTGATTAAGTAGTGGAACATTAAAACGTCCATCACGGGAGAATACATCTCCTTGTAATCAATACCAGGGCGTTTAAGAGAAGCCTAACGCCATGAGGCGAGATTTGTATCTTAAAATCTTAGTATTCTCTTTACGCTTCCTTACGAATACCGATTTATAATCAGTTGGTTTAACATTAGGTGGTTTTGGAGCAACAGGTCCAAACACTCATCCTTTAGGTAAGGAATCCAATTTTACCTGGATTGTGTGTTTCCATAGACCAGTCCATTGTACTCAACAATAGTACTTGATTCCATGCCATCATTGCTCATAATGTCAGTGGCCACTGCGTATATGAGCAAATCATCGATGACAGTCTCGTTTTGCTTCAAAAAATCATCCAAGCTAGCATACTCGACATATACTTGAAGATTATTGGGATGATGAGAAATGGGTGTTTCATCAGGAACACGCTTCTCCAATACACTCCCGTGATCCTTAATGTTCTCGTGTGGCAAAACGTATACAACAAAATTTCTCCTCCTTTGAGGCTGAACATCCTTGGAATCGAACCGGTCTTCTTCTTTTATTAGGAAGAGCAGCGGACTGGACAACCAATGGTAGCGTCCTTTGCACGGTGTGTTCGACCGATGCAACATGTTCAAACGGAACATGGCGTCTCACAGGGACGTCTATCCTTGCATGCACATTTGCAACATGTATATTTGATCTCGTGACATTTTCTAAGTCATTAAATGCGTCTGCTAGCTGATTAGCAACATTTTGTAGACTTAGAGTTCTTTGCACATCCTTATCACTATGTGCAATCGGGGGATCCATATGAGACAAATTGGGTACATGCCACATTCTTTCATGTCGTTCCTTATCAACGCTAACGTGAAAATCTCCCCCTAACGACGGGAAGATTGTCTCATCAATATCAAAATCCGCATGTATAGCGTAAAATAGATCGCCCATCAAGGGCTCTATATAGAGTACGATGGATGGGGATTAATAATCAACATATATTCCCCGTCGTTTCTAAGGTCCAATTTTGAACGCTCTGGAAGTTCAATTGGAACATCGACCAAACACCCAAACACGTGTCAATGTGAGACATCAGGCTCATATCCAGTTACCAGTTGGTACGCAGAAAGTTATTGGGTGGCCATGGGCCTCAGACAGAACAATGCATCATTGTGCAATATCGCATAACCATATATAAAAATGGGGCGTTTTGGTGCGCATAACCGAAGTTCTTGCAATTATTTGTATTCGTTTGATAAACGCTTCCTCAAGATTAATTTGATAATGAACGTACCAGGGTGTTCAATATTAAGGCCCAATGTTATGCAATAATCATCGAACATTTTCGATGTAAACTCACCGACATTATCAACTCTAGTTGACTTTATTGGATAATTCGGATGATTAGCCCTCAACTTAATGATATGGGCTAGGAGTTTAGGAAATGTTTCATTCCTTATGGACAACAAAGCTACGTGTGACCATCATTGTTGATTCAATAACCAATATCATGAAATTTTTAAATGGTCTGCATGTTGGTTGGATATGTCCACAAATATCACCATGAATTCTCTTCTAGAAAACGGGATATCACTTTTGTAGATTATACATAAAGTGGTTTGAGATGTGTCTTTACAATTGAGCATATTTGGCAAAGGCTTTTTCGGATTAATCATGAAATTATATCCCGACGCACATAGAATGCATTCATAGTCCAAAGCCTCGTATATTGACCCTGGTGTCCCAGCCAGTCATGCCATAACATATAAGTTCCCTCATCAACGGGGGCTCGACGAATAATTAGATTGCTTTCAATGGTTTGGATCATAGTGAGGCACAAACCATTTGATAAACATCTCAACTTCTCCAATATACGATTTTGGTCGTATTGATTAGAGGTAATGTAAAGGTATTCAATACCATTTTCTCGATCAGTTTCGAGATGAAAAAAAGTTTTCTCGAATATCCTTAAAACTCCACAAGTTACGATTGGAACTTGGACAATAGAAAGCTCCATCTATGGTTAAAATAGTACCATTTGACAACATATATTGGACTATACCAAAGCCAAAGGTCGACGGACCCGAAATAGTTGTCAATGAAGTTATTTTTGAGGCGTAATGTTGATAAAGTAGTCTTCGTGTTTTATGAAAGTGTATATGGATACCACAATCAACCAGACTATCAACATACCAATATACATGACTTAAAGTAAAAATATTTTAAAGTCGGTCACACGTATATACTAAGTTCACAAATCACAAGGAAAAAAACTTTAAATTATTTCAAGAAACATAATCAATGTAATCAATCCATAATCCAAAAGATAAACATTGCTTAAATGGGAAAGCATAATCCAATGTAAATAAATCCATGAGCTGAACAAAGCTCTATTATTCCATTTGAGCCATAAAGTCGGTGGTCTCAAAAAATTCATGATTGTTTAGGTATTTTCCTACACCGGGACGACAGATATTGTGTGTCGAATGAGCATAAATTGTGTATCGAATCAGCGGGTTCAAAAAACACAAGTGCGAATGGGTTCTCATTTATCGAGCGATAGGTCGATTGATAGACACCGATTCGTCATACATGGAAAAAGATTATTAGTCAACCCTTTTCGGTAGCTCTATTCGAATACAACCAAGAAAGACGGTGAGGGTAGACAACGATTGTGCGTATCGGAACGACCCATCATTAGGAGTCAGAAAAACCGCCAATCTTTCCTAGACATCGTACTAAGAATAGGTGAGCCTATTTGGGGATGATTCATAACTTTTCACTTAGTGTCATACAATGCTCATAAGTTCACGAAGAATCGTAACTTTCAATGACTGAAGAAATTTTAACATAATCACCTAGTGGCTAGCGCCAATCTGGAAGGCAATTACAGTTAGGTGAGGCAAGTGCAATCTCACGCACATACAACATCTTTTTTTTTCTCAATCAAAACTTTGTTTGTACCTTTATGGTCTTGAAATTTTGTGTCTTGGTAATTCTCGAGCGACAAACGTGAAACAACTTTGAGCAAAATGCTGATAACGTGTTGTAAACCAATTAGCTCAACTCAAAGGATCGTAACAAACATTCTAATTGATCATATTGTGTATGTGTATTACAAGATTGATGTAAGAGGAAATGTACATAAGACTCTCTTATATAGGCCATTAGGTTGTAAGACAAGAGCTATAACATTAATACACATAAATGTGGGCAAACCATAAGTCTCATTGAGTTACAATATAGAGGTTATTTTTACCATCTATTATGGAAATCCTGTACACTGATGTGTTAAATCTAATTATAAAATAATGTACTAATTTACACCTAATCTAGACTATCACACTCCTAGGCAAGTATGACCTAATCGCGGACATTATAGCGAAGGTAAGTAAACCAGCTATCATTTCCTCAGAGAACAGTTAAGTTGACTTGTAAATAAAGAACTAAATTAATTAAAAACAAAACGAATAATTATAAAAGAATTTTGTGTAACATTCCCGTAGCACGATATTGTCCGCTTTGCCCACCGGCGCACGGTTTTGTTCTTGATATGGACCACTCTACCCTAAAGGCCTCATGCTAGGAGCGGTATCCACACCCTTATAAGGCATGTTTCGTTCCCCTCGCCAACCGATGTGGGACAGATGTTACAATCCAACCCCCTTCGGACACAACGTCCTCGTTGTGCACATCGGTCCGGTGACTGGCTCTGATACCATTTGTAAGATCCCAGAATCCCGTAGCACGATATTGTCCGTTTTGCTCACCGGTGCAGCGTTTTGTTCTTGATATGGACCACTCCACCCACAAGGCCTCATGCAAGAAGAGGTATCCACACCCTTATAAGGCATGTTTCGTTCCCCTCTCTTTATTATACTCTCATAATATAGAAACCATTCAATCAAAATTTTTTTATTGATTCTTATGATACCTTTTTGGCTTATTATTTTATTACATTTGTTGTAATTGGTGTGGATTTTTACTAATTACGAGCTCATTCTCTTATTTGGTTTTATGGACTACCAACCCAATTGCGCCGTAAAGCAACACTTTTAAGACTAATATAAGACTAAGATGAGACGTGGTAGACTAAGTGTACCATGCTTTTTTCAGTTTTCTGTTTCATAGTAAAATGACTAAGACCGCGTTTGTTAGAGTCTAAGAAATTTATAGATACATCATAACTTCAATTAGATGATAATGAAAATAGCCCAAATGCCCAATTATATTATACTATATAATATTTTGCAACTAAGATGAACAGTGCTTTTATTTTATTTTATTTTCCTTGCCGTTTTTGTTGACTTCATTATCTGATGTTAAGTTGTGGAATTTGTTTTACTTTACAGGCCTCTTTTAAATTTTTTTTATATGGATGGAAAATATCCTTTTAAGAACCAGAGACTTTTACAAGTTGGTTTGTAAATGCTTTTTTATCCTTTCGTTGGTTGGTTGCTACTTTTTTTAAAATTCATTTATTCACTGCATTGCTCATGGCGACAAACTTTTGAATTCGCATATTTTACAACTAAGTTTAAATGTTACTTAAATAAAATATGAGATTGCTAACCATTGCCCTAAGGGCAATGAATAAGGTTAATTAAGTGGTTAATGTACATGTGTTAAAGCATAACCACTCATGGGTGGTTAGTGATTTTCATGGGGATGGTTGTTTATGGTAAACATAACACCTTAAAATTTAGAAACCATTTTTTTTAAAGGGCAAGTGCTGAAGCGATTCCAAAAGTAGTTAAGTTTAAGTTACAAGTTAAAGTCCAAACGACATGGCTCAAGTACAAAACGGGGGAGGGATTAGCACAAAGCTAAGTGAATGAATATAATCTACAATTTCTGTTAAGCACAACAAGCAAGTAATCACTATTTGTTCAAGAAGATCGGTGGTCCTGCTAGAGCCTAAAATCATCGATGGCCTAACAATGGTACCCGATAGCGCTGTACCCAACAGCCCGGTAAACCCCCTTACGTGTAACGCATACATGTAAGGTCCGAATACTGTAATCGTCGATACACTATGCCCAGCCGTTATCCTTCCGACACTGACTTCTCAAACATCGGTCACCAAGTAAAACCGAGTTGCTGCCACCAATGAAGCCAAGCCTCCTCAAATATATGCACATATTCCATGTATCATAATCCATATGGAACTAGATTAATTACATAAACCACAATTAATTACATAAACCACAATTAATTACATAAACCACAAAAGCATGTTATAAAAATTTGTGCCGAAGCATGGTCCAGACATCTTCGCGCTCTGTGAAGACGATCGCGTTCCAGTCCTGAATTAACGGAGTAGCACTAACGAAATCAGCACTAACAGAGTCAGCACTAACGGGATCGGCATTAACGGGATCAGCACTAACTGATCAGCACTAACGGGATCAGCACTATCTGATCAGCACTAACGGTGTCAGCGGTAACTGATCAGCACTAACTGATCAACACTAACTGAGTCAGCACCAACGGGATCAACATTAACTGACCAGCACTAACGGAGTCAGCACTAACTTATTGCAACCAAAACACAAGTTGGAGATTAAATCCACTCACCTTAACCTTCTCCTTGCCACCAACTCAGTAGTCTAATGTCATTTGAGTTGTCCTCCCGTTTCCTGTGAATCCAAAGGAATACCGAATTAGTACATAATTCCACGAACAAGTGTCAAGTAAGTTCATAAACTAACTTTTTACCCAAATGACATCTAAATACTTGCAATAATAACTACTCAAGTCATATTCACATCATACTTTCATAATTTAAGTCAACTAACCACATTATACATTTTACATCCAAACGGGTGAAAACCTTTTGCCTTTTACACCTTCCAAGTACAATTGACTTTCACAAAAACACTACATCTAGCAATTCATAACTAACTACATAAGTTAACTAAATCAACACCTTTCTTGACCAAGTATTTGTTTTTACCCAAAATCAGTATTTTATCTTTTTGACCCAAATCATCCAAACACTAACTATAGTTTATTTCAAAAATCCACCAATACTTGACAATCAACATAAGTAATTTACCAAACATGTTATCTTAACATAATAAACAACAACAACCATCAAATCCTCAAAAACCCAAGGTTTGACAAAACCCATCTTCTTCAAACCTCCATTAACGGAGCTTGAAGGTGAGTTTCACCAAAACTTAGTTTCTTCCCACAAATAACCACACAATACATGTAAAAGCTTGAATAAACATGTAATCTAACATCTAACACAAGATTCACCTACGAAACTTCAAGAATCATAAACCCTAGTTTGAGCAACTTGCATGAAATCAGTAACAAACACATGTAGAATGAAGCTCACCACAAGGCCTACTCAAAAATGAGTTTAGATTTTAGATTGGGCAAGAAACAAGCCTTAGATCTTCAAAAGACACCAAGAACAAACAAGAAGGTGAAGAGGGTGTTTAGAGAGAAGTTAGAGACAGAAAAGGGCACATGCAATCTTGTTGTGTGTGTTGATACGTAACTTAGAGAAGAGAAGGAAGTTTTGAGAAGAGAAGGAAGTTTTGACAGCTCCTTCAAAACGTGGCACAAGGGGAAAACAACGGGTGCACATTTCATTTAATAACAGTGTCAAAACATTTCTTTTCGATTTCAAACTGCCATTCTAATTTAAAAACTCACACTATGTTCCCGCAAAACATCATCATTTCAGTTATCAATCAATTAATTTCTTTAGTCTATCCACATTCAAAATTTTCTCAATATTCATATAAGCTTTTGACATAGACGGTATGTATAACATCAATACTCATTCAGTTATTCCACTTCAAGTGGCATAAACCGAAACAAGTACGCACTTCAGTTCAGCAAAGAATTTTACAACTCCTAATTAAGCAGTTTACTCAAGTAACACTTTTGCATAAGCATCAGTATTTAGTTTATCAAAACATACCCGTATCGTCATCGGTAGTGGTAGTATCCTCCACTGTCGCCCGGAAGTCTCTACTCGCGGGTGGCGGGTGAATGTTCCTCTTTTGCCCCCATAGACGATCCACCGCCCGAACCGAAACCCGAACTTTCCCTCGACGGACAATTTCCAAGCATATGACCCCCTTCATGGCAATGCCAACAACATGGGTGGCAAACTTGCAATTCTTAGCCTTATGCCCGTGTTTCCCACACTTAACACATATCATGGTTTGATTCGTACACGGCCCGTTATGACAAGATCTGCATTTCATGCACCACGGGTTCCTTAGAAATTTCCTTTCTACAGTTGATAAAGATTCCCCGACCACCCCAGTCTTTGACTTATACCCCGCTTTCTTTCCGAAAGGACAATCACCCTCTTCTCGACCTTCATTTTGACAATTCCAACACACATCCCGGGGAAACTTACAAGCATTTGCTACGTGCCCAAATTCACCACATCTAACACACTTCATGGTCTGAGCTGTACACATCCCAAAATGACAGGACTTACATTTGAGACACCGTGGGTTCTTTTGACCTGATCTGCGAGCAACCCGTTTAAGTCTCTTGTTTCCCGGTTTCAGGTTCCCTGGCCGCTTTTTATGTTGATGGGAATCAGATTGTTCAAACCCCCAATTTTGAGTTGGCGTTCGCTCATGTAGTGGGTTTTGGTACTGCTCCCAAACATTACAATCCCCCGATTGTTTATAAGCACTTTGTTGTCCTATACTTAGATGTGACGGAACCCCCACGTGTGGATACAGATAATATATCTGAGGTGGGGGTGGGTGATTCATTTGAGATGGGAACGGATAAGTAATTTAAGGTGAAAATGGATAATTTATTGGTGGTCGTGTTAATTGGAAGGTGAAATGTATTGGGGCAAAGATCAGGGGTGTCATTTGCCCGATTTGTTGTTGTTGTTGTTGTTGTACTTGATTACTAAACTCGTGTATTTGATTTTCTAACGTCATTATATATTCTTCTCGGTCGATCTCCACATTGTTACTTGATGTACCAGCATTTCCTTGGACCAAGGGGGTAGGGTTCTCTTTATCTGGCATATCTGTAAGAATCACATCATCTCACGAAAGATTAGTTTAAATCGTTAGTACCTACATACTAACATATAACTAACTTCATTCACATTTGTTCTAATCCCGCTCGTCCGGAATGTTTAACCAAACTCGAGCCACGATTTGGGAATGAAACACCTAAACGTGTATCCATCGCCAAAGCGAAGCTATGATACCAAGTTGTAACACCGCAAAATTTAGAAACCATTTTTTTTAAAGGGCAAGTGCGGAAGCGATTCCCAAAGTAGTTAAGTTTAAGTTACAAGTTAAAGTCCGGTAATAGTCCCGAAATAAAACATAGTTCAATACGGTGTTATAAACGACATGGCTCAATTACAAAACATATTTTACTGAGCTTGGTCAATCATCCCGTCCAACCTGAAAAAGAGTAAACGGGGGAGGGATTAACACAAAGCTAAGTGAATGAATATAATCTACAATTTCTGTTAACCACAACAAGCAAGTAATAGTATCTCCACAATAAAAAAGCCACATAACCACATAATCACTATTTGTTCAAGAAGATCGGTGATCCTGCCAGAGCCTAAAACCATCGTTGGCCTAACAATGGTACCTGATAGCGATGTACCCAACAACCCGATAAACCCCTGTACGTGTAACGTATACATGTAAGGTCCGAATACCGCGATCGTCGATACACTATGCCCATCCGTTATCCTTCCGACACTGACTTCTCAAACGTCGGTCACCAAGTAAAACCGAGTTGCTGCCACCAATGAAGCCAAGCCCCCTCAAATATGTGCACATATTCCATGTATCATAATCCACATGCAACTAGTTTCCTGTGGATTACGAAATCAGCACTAACAGAGCAGCACTAACGAAATCAGCACTAACTGGTCAGCACTAACACCGTCAGCACTAACGGGATCAGCATTAACGGGATCAGCACTAACTGATCAGCACTAACGGGATCAGCACTAACTGATCAGCACTAACGGGGTCAACACTAGCTGATCAGCACCAACGGGGTCAGTTAATTACGGAGTCAGCACTAACTTATTGCAACCAAAACACAACTTGGAGATTAAATCCACTCACCGTAACCTTCTCTTGCCACCAACTCAGTAGTCTAATGTCATCGAGTTTTCCTCCCGTTTCCTGTGAATCCAAAGGAATACCGACTTAGTACATAATTCCACCAAGTTATAAACAATTGTCAAGTAAGTTCATAAACTAACTTTTTACCCAAATGACATCTAAATACTTGCAATAATAACTACTCAAGTCATATTCGCATCATACTTTCATAATTTAAGTCAACTAACCACAATATACATTTTACATCCAAACGGGTCAAAACCCTATTTTTGACTTTTACACATTCGAAGCACAATTGACTTTCACAAAAACACTACATCTAGCAAGTCATAACTAACTACATAAGTTAACCAAATCAACACCTTTCTTGACCAAGTATTTTGTTTACCCAAAATCACTATTTTATCTTTTTTACCCAAATCATCCAAACACTAACTAGTTTATTTAACAAAATCCACCAATACTTGACAATCAACATAAGTAATTTACCTAACATGTTATCTTAACATAATAAACAACAACAACCATCAAATCCTCAAAAACCAAAGGTTTGACAAATAACCACACAATACATGTAAAAGCTTGAATAAACATGTAATCTAACATCTAACACAAGATTCACCTACGAAACTTCAAGAATCATAAACCCTAGTTTGACCAACTTGCATGAAATCAGTAACAAACTCATGTAGAATAAAGCTCACCTCAAGGCCTACTCAAAAATGAGTTTAGATTTTAGATTGAGCAAGAAACAAGCCTTAGATCTTCAAAAGACACCAAGAACAAACAAGATGGTGAAGAGGGGTTTTAGAGAGAAGTTAGAGAGAGAAAAGGGCAGATGCAATCTTGTTGTGTGTGTTGATATGTAACTGAGAAAAGAGAAGGAAGTTTTGACAGCTCCTTCAAAACGTGGCACAATGGGAAAACAACAGGTGCACATTTCATTTGTAACAGTGTCAAAAGGGTATCCAGTCCACAATTAATTTATTTAAAATACCAAACGGACTCCGTTTCCAAAAACAACTATATTTTGGGGATCGAAATTCAAAAGTGAATCTAACAATATAAAAACCACATAATCATTTAAACATTTCAAAAATCGGATATTTTAATTCCTTGATTAAATTATCACAAAAAGAAAAAACCCTAAACAATTCATTTGATAATACTTTATTGCAAATGCTACTAGGCCGGTATTAGGATGTTACATGTGTTTTGTAACGGTGGGTCCCAAAAAATTAAAAGGAAGTGGTTATCGAACCCTTGACTTGCTTACCCTTGATTTTGTTGTTAATTGTGATTTTAATATAGTTTTTTTTTTTTACAACTTAGTCTGAAACTAATGTTCATCAAATTTGTCATGTTAATTTTTGTACTTCAATTAATTAATCTTTATGTTAGTTTTTTATTGTATTTTAATAAAATTTTGAATACGTCATAATTGTAATTTGATTAAATTACATGATCCGCGAAACAAGAGTTCCCAAGAGATTATAAAATTAATAAAAGAAATTGGATGTGATTCAATATACAAGGAATCGAAGTTTTAATTGGTAAATCTATCTATATATCATCATTAAAACATTTAAAACCTTAAAAAATGAGTTTATGCAATGATTTTGCATTTAATACCCTTTCACATACTATCAAAGACGTGCTAATGTCCTCATTAATTTGACCAGTTACACTTAAGCCCGGTTTAATTTGGCCGGTTACACTTATTTTCACTTACCCCCACCGTATAACCCCACCAGCCGTTTCAGAAACTTGATCATCTTAGTTTCCTTCGTCGTTTCTTCATTCACCTACCCCGATTTATACATCTTTAAGCGGTGCAACATACGACATCGATGTTAAAATCTACTTCCATCAACAGACTCATCTTTCAATTGAAGTTTTGATTACCATGTACGTCCATTGCCCTTTAAGATTAAGTATATATTCGTTATATATTCAACCCTTCCATTGCAAATTAAAAAGTAAAACTGTTCTCTTTCGATTCAATTATTTTTTCCTCAATTCAGTTAGAGTTCCCTTGCCCAAAATCGATGTCTTCAACTGGTGCAACACATAACATCGACGGTAAACCCTACCTCCAACAGACGCATCATTCATACCATTCACCACCACCACCACCTGAAAATCCAACTAGCCAGTCTCACCGCTACAGAACTAAGAGTTCCAAATCAGGAGCTGCATCTAACCCGACCCCAATCCGCATAAGAGAAATTTCACCTTCTCCCACTCTAGTCCCTCTAAGGACTGAGAATGTTGGTTTGGACCCTTCTCCGGTCCGTCAGGTATCTAGGTCAGGTTATGGTGCCCCAAATGTTGAGATTGTGAGTGATGAAGAACTTAATGATGAACCTCTTGATGAGGAGGCTGTTATTGTGAACCAAACGGTGGAGCCCATGGGTATTAACCCTGCAACAGATAATTCTGATGATGAGGATGATGAGTATATATTACCGGTAAGTTGGACCATGAGTTCTGATGAAGATCCCATCCCCACAGCTGAACAAGTCCCACATCCTAGGAGAGCTGATGCACCAGAGGGTTCAATGAACCGGGGTGTGCCAGCTGCAAGAAATCTCCCTGGTCTTGTGGAGAATCTTAATGAAACCTTCAAACAACTTGCTCTCATCAGAAGCTTCTGTGGGGTGATCAACACCAATCTCAAGAACCTAACCAACCACCAAAACATGTCAGACAGTGTGCAAGATTTTCTGGCAAACAATCATGGCCAGATTGATAATCTCAACTCTACAATTCAAAATCTCACTTCCAGCAATGTTGATCTGTCCTCTAGGTTCAATCAATTTGAAAGATCAATCGGTGATAGGATTGAGGAATTGACAACTCTTATCTCAAATCACCTTGTTGAGCCACAAATGAATAGAGAAAATGCTACAGCTGCCATACCCACTCCTCCTCATTTTCAGGGGGAGAAATTTGTGACTCAACAAGGCATAGCGGAGAAGGTCAAAGATGGACCGGCCGAAACGGGTAATAGAGCTCGTGGTAGTGGTACAGGTTTTGCCCGTGATAATGTTCGTGGTGGAAATGTGAGTCAGATGACCTCTGAGCGGTGTCCAATGGCCGCTCACGAAAGGAGGTGAAGTGTTAGGTTTGAAGAATTCCCGGATTTCAATCTCTTCCATCTTGGTGGTACGACCGGGATTCCAATAGCTCCTTCTTCCAATCCTTTGGTCATGGGAAGGGCTCCTAGTCAAGCTCCCGCGGGTAAAATTCAAAATTTCTCCCTTGACAATGGAAAAGGTCCTGCCATTCCTCCTCCCACGAAAATTAAAAAGCGCAAGAGCGCAATGAATCCTGAAGAAGAGGAGGTGAGGAGAACAACTAGGAGGCTTGGAATGACCGAAGAGGAACTTGCAGCGGCTAAAGAATAGGAATGCCGAAGATGGGTGAGGGGAGCCACAAAGGGAAAAAGAAGTGATCTGGTGAAGGAAGATAGCGGTGCACATTAACGGATCAGCATCAACAGAATCAGCACTAACGGAATCAGCACTAACATGATCAGCATCAACGGAATCAGCACTAACGGAATCAGCAATAACAGGAATCAGCACTAACGAGATCAGCATTAACTAATCAGCACTAACGGGGTCAGCGCTAAAGGGGGTCAGCACTAACTGATCAGCACTAACGGGATCAACACTAACTGATCAGCACTAACGGGATCAGCACTAACGGGGTCAGCACTAATTGATCAGCACTAACGGATTCAGCACCAATGGGATCAACATTAACTGATCAGTACTAACAGAGCAATACTAACTTATTGTAACCAAAACACAAGTTGGAGATTAAATCCACTCACCGTAACCTTCTCCTTTCCACCACCTCAGTAGTCTAATGTCACTGAGTTGTCCTCACGTTTCCTCAAGGCCTACTCAAAAATGAGTTTAGAATTTAGATTGAGCAAGTAACAAGCCTTAGATCTTCAAATGGCACCAAGAACAATCAAGAAGGTGAAGAGGGTTTTTAGAGAGAGAAAAGGGCACATGCAATCTTGTTGTGTTTTGATATGTAACTGAGAAGTCATTTACTATTCAATCATCATAATCAAATAATCATATGTAAAAAAACATATAAACCATGGAGAATCATATATACAAATCTCTCTCTTGTATCCCAAAGAATATGAAAACTGTTGAGTCATATTAATTGTAACTAATAGTCTAAGGGTTAAAGTGTAATAATATCAAAACATGGAGAATCATATGGTATGTTGATTACTGATCAGTATTAATGACTTACCAGTAAAAACTAAGAAGCAGTATTAATAATAGTCGTTTCCATAAACTATAAACTAGTATGTTAAGAAAATAGATGTTTAGGGACTGAATCTGACAATATCAATTAACCAAAGGAGGAAAAAAGATCGTAATTACAACTAGGGCAGCTTCTATGGAGGTCAAAAAGTGAGGTTTTATAGCAGTCAAATATAACCACATAGAAACAATTCCTCTCATCACTACTGCTATAACATCAGTAGAAACTCCAGTAGTAAGTACTTCAGTTATTACTACTTCAACAGCAGGTGGTAACCCCAATCATACGAGCAGTAAATCAACCAACTGATGTGATTCTATATACACATATACCATTCGTTCTCACAAATTCTTAAAAATGAAAAGTTATTTTTGAGTTATTCTTAAAAGTGAATGTTGTCTTTTTTACTTGGGGAGCGATGAGTAGATTAATTAGCAAGTATTCGCTTCAAAGTCTACTGAAAAAAAGGTACAATCAACTCATATACACATAGCATTTGTTCTCACAAATTCTTAAAATTGAAAAGTTACATTTGTGTAAAAAATGAATGTTGTTTTTTACTTGGGGACCCATGAGAAGATTAATTAGCAAGTATTTGCTTTTTTATAGATTCTACGGTTTTTATAGATACGACGGGATTTTGCAAGATGATGAGTCACTAATATGAGTAGTTCTGGTCCACATATAGCAGAATTACCAACATCCTTATAGATACTATGGGCACGTGCAAGATCACTAGTTATGGATTCGCGTAGAATGCTTCCGCGTATACTGGTGGGTTTTATTATTGGAGAAGAACTATGCTGCTTCTGTGGTGAAGATGTTGCATTCTCTGCATTGAAAAAAAAGGTAGGTTATTGAAAGAAAAAAAAAGGAAAACTATGAAAGAAAGAAAAAAAGTAAACTTTCCAATTTCAGTTTCAAATGAATATATATACCATATTCCATGGTGGGAGTGATGGTGGTGGGGGTGGGTGTGGGGGTTTGGGTTTGGGAGGATCTAATCTTAACCTCCATATCCTCTGCCTCAACCTCAGCCGACGTACCAGCAGCCATATCCTCCCCCGCAACATACTCGTCCACCACCGCCTCATCCTTCTCCGCAACAAACACGTCCACCACCGTCTCATCCTCCCCTGCAACAAACGCGTCCACCACCATCTCATCCTCCCCCGCAACAAACGCGTCCACCAACGTCTCATCCTCCCCCGCCTCAGAATGCTCCCCCACGTCACAATGTTTGCATTTTACAATCTGGAAAAAAAGAAAAGAATAAAAAAAATAGGAAAAATGATAGTTAAATGGATTTACTCAAACTAAAAAATTTAAAGTACTTCCAGAATACTAACATCAGCGGGGACCAGTGTACTAAATTCTTTGACATCATGATTCCTTTGTGAGTTGTACTTTTGAATTTGGGGAGAATTAGACGTGTATGTACCCGGCCGCAACTTGGCTATACGTTCGTATAGAATAGCCTAACACATTATCAAGAAAAAGTTATTCACATATGATTAGTAAAACGCCGAGAACAGTACCTCCAATACAGAATTAGCTAACGAATTGACAATACCTCCAAAACAGGAGTGCAACCCGTAAAACAGTTTTGACTACATCCCGCCATCCAGGTTTTCGCATTTACCAGAGACTCATGGAGGTGGTCCTCTGTTTTTTTGGCCCAATTGACGGTTTGACATGCTTCCAGATCTTGAACCATCCACCACGTTAAAGCGCGTGGCTTCTTGGGGTTGGTGCCACAAAGGAGCCCTTCCTCCATAAGGTAATAGGTCATCAGGTCTTTGAATTGTTTCTTGCTTTCATCATCACCAACGGTCATCCCCTTCAATATTTTTCTCCAATCTGAACTGGTGATATATTCTTTACGTTTACGTTTGACGGGAACAAACTTACGTTTTAACCCAGTTAGATATTCAGGAAATTTTGAAGAGGCCTTCAAGCATTTTTCTTTATATTCTTGAAAGTTGATCCCACCGTCTTCCATGCCAATTACGGAAGCTACCTCTTTTGTAGAAAATCTAAAAACTGTCCGCTCGTTCAGCTCAAAAACTTGCTTGCCAGGATTATAAGATTTGCGCAAGATTTCAACAAGGGTCGCTGACGACTCCCTGTCATTTTTTACTACTGAAAGACTAGTAAAAACTGAATCCTCCATTAACTTAACCTTTTCTTCACTCAATCTCAAGCCAGATATTTTTTTTAGGTTTGACATGAGTTTAATTGGCTGGTGTTTCTTTCCCTGGGCTTCTTTTCCTGAAATTAAGATATCACTTGCATGATTACAAATAGGTACAAACATAGTCCTTTTTCAATAGCTTAAATTAAGATTTTCAAATTCTAGTCTTTAAACCCTTGTATTATGCAGAAAAGGGCAAACAGTAGATCCATGATAACTTACCCATTGAGAAGAATAAAATCATTAGAAGAATAACTTACCCATTGAGAAGAATAAAATCATTAGAAGAATAACTTACCCATCGATTTGATTAACGCTTTGTGGAAGAAGGATCGGTTTGTGGAAGAAGGATTAAGGAGCAGGGTTGAAGATAGATCGATTCTGATGCCCTATGAAGATTTTTTGTGCATTTTTCCAATTACAAAAAATACATGATTCACACTTTTAATTACAAAAAAAAGACATGATTCACAAACAAGACAATCCATTGAAACATGGTTAAAAATAACTAAACTTCAATAATTTACCAGATGTCCAATAGAAGAAACAAAGCAGATACATATACAATACAAAACGCAACGCGTACATATAAATAGAGTTTTGGCAGAGCTGGCATTTTCACAAACACTTGGCGTGCCAAACACAAACTTACGAAAAATTGGAAATTAAATCGAAGTATGCGAAACAAGGTGTGAGAAATCATACCTGAAACTGAATCAAACTACTTCACTTTTCGAAATAGAGTTGAATATGCGAAAGGAGTCGTTTTTCCAATTTTTTCAATCGAGTCGGCAAAAGGTTATGAAGCCTCGTTTTCGTCTATTCGGAGTTATTTAGAAGCCCTAGGCGCGAAAATCAAATTTTGAGAGTAAATTACAATTTGCCCCATGTGGGTTTACTGAACATACACTTTTTCTCCCTGTGGTTTTCACGAAATACACTTTTAATCCTAAAAACCTTACTTTTGTTAGGCGTTCGGAATAAAATAGATAACTCTAAAAGTGCAAGGCAGATTACAATCTAGAAATCATTATAAAACCTCCTCCCTATAATTAAATAATCGGTACTAAATAATATTTAATTATAATATATATCTATAAATTTAATGAATATTTATTTAATACTGATTTATTTATTAAGTTATTACCGACACGATATGGTTAGACACATCCTTTTTGATATTTGTAGGCGGGCCGGGATCTCTCTCTCTTTCTCTCTCACTCTCTCTCTCTCTCTCTCTATATATATATATATATATATATATATATATATATATATATATATATATATATATATATATATATATATATATATATATATATATATATATATATATATATATATATATATATATATATATATATATATATATATATATATATATATATATATATATATATATATATATATATATATATAGTGAAGGGCTAGTTACAGAACCCATTTTAGGCTACAGAACTCGCATAACTCAATCTAAACCATTGAATTTCAAAATGAAATGATCATGGAAAATACATGAAGTGATTTAATGAGGGACCCCCATGCATGTATGTTACTAATGCACGAAAACATATATATTTTTGTGCATGTATGTTTTCATGTATATATACATAGGTGTTATTTTTGCATTATTTGAACATATATGTTTTTCAGTATTTTTGATGGTTTTGTTAAAGTATATGTTTGATTTGGGGTAAATGTTATTGTTTTGCATATTTTTTTACTAAATTCTAATATTCTTAGATGAGTTCTGCTTGGTTCTACGCAAAAAATGGGTTCTGTAAATAGCTCGCCCCTACATATATATATATATATATATATATATATATATATATATATATATATATATATATATATATATATATATATATATATATATATATATATATATATATATATATATATAGAATATGGATCAAGAAAGAAGCTATGTTATTTAAAGAACTTAAAGAAGCAATTAGGAGCATTAATTTCATTAGAACATCTAAGGACACTAAAGGGCATGATTGTCATTTTCCCTCCTCCTTTAACAATATATACCTTCTTATTTCATTTTTCCCTCATTATATGCGTGTTTTTCATTCGTCTCTGCATCATCTTCTCCAGATCTCTTCCATAGCTCCATCAATGGCTTCCTCCACAACTCCTCCATTAGAACCAGATACGAACAAGGTTTAATCTATGATTCAGCTCAAGGTACGAACCCTAATTATATATTTCCGATTTCAAACATTACTATATTTCCGATTTCCAACATTACTAACCTGGTTGCAGATTCAAATCTGAAATAGGTCACTGATTTGAATCATTAACGAATCCTGATTCAGTTCCTCAATTTCTTAATTCGATTCCTTCTGATTTCAACCATTTTTGCACATTCAGATATGATCTAGGTCGCCAATTTGAACCAGGTATGAACCCTCAGTCAGCTTCTTAATTTCTTCATTTGTTTCCATCCAATTTGAACCATTTACGCATATGTAGATTTTAACCAGGTGCCTTAAGCAAGGAGTAATTGTAGTTTCATATTTCAATTTCTTCATGACATTCATGTATTAGCTCAATATCTCAAAAATTTGCTTTATTGGCTACTGAATCTAATATCCAGTTTGATCCAGATCTTCATACGGATGGTAACTTGTTGAACTCAATAATGTTTTCTATACACCAATAATGTTATATTGGCTGTTTAGTATGTTGTGTTTGTGTATGATACATCGTTTAATTGAATGTTTAATTTATTGCTTCATGTTTAATTGGTCAATATGATGAATGTGTGATTTTGAAATTGGTGAAGATGATGAATCACTGTTCATTTGCATTTTCGTTTATGTGTCTCTCTTTTACTTATTTTGAAATAGGGGAAGATGTTGATAGTTACAGTTGCATTTTCAATAGATCTTTAGAATTTAACAACATTAGGATACAAAATTATTTATTTTCATAACTACAGTTGCATTTTCGTTATCATCTTCATTATACATAGTTATTTCTGAAATTTTAAACACATGTTCAAATACTAACATTTGCATTTTGATACTTGCAGTTGCATTTACATTTTCATTATATATAGTTATATTCTTAACTTTTAACCAAGTGTTTTGAATACTGGTTCTTGCATTTGCATTTTCAAACTTGCATCTGCACCCATTACACCTAGTTGTTCCCTTAAACTTTAAATAACTTTTTGAAGTACTATCATTTGCATTTTCGTACTTCCTGTTGCATTTTCATTTACGTAGTTATTTTTAGAAGTTTCCAGTTCTTTAATGTTTATTTATTTTGTTTTTTTTTATAGATTTTGATCATGTTCCAGCATCTCTTTGCATTGGTTTTGAAAAAAATATCCGCTCTTGGTGATAAGTATTGGGTTCCTACTATTCCTAATTCTAAAAGAGTCGTTAACGGTATGAAATTTGATTCTTTAGGTGATGCTTGGAATTTCTATAGAGAGTATGCTATTATAGGTGGCTTTGCGCCAATTAAATCTACCCAATATGTTCTCTCATTAAGGAATGGTGGATTTGTTACTCTTAAGATTTGTTACTTTTCGATTTCTTAACAAAAGGAAACAATTTGTTAGTGATTTTTCAGTCGATTACTTTATTGATGTTCATAATAGGTTTACTGGGTTTTCTTAGGCAGCCGATCAATCAAAGAGAAATTATTGTGCATTTTGGGGATGTTGTGTCTTTTGATGCTACATATAGGACTAATAAGTAAATTATGCATTTTCATATACTTTTCCATTTTCATATTCATGTGCATTTGCATTTTCATATTCCTGTGTATTTTTCTTTTATCATTTACCTTCTTTTTTTTATAGATATGACATGGTTTTTATACCATTTACTGGAACAGACAACCATAAAAAAATATGTTGTTTTTGGTGCTGCTATGTTGAGCAAAGAGAATGTTGTCTCCTACAAGTGGTTATGCAATGTTGTTATTAAAGCTTATCATTCTCGGCATAAGTTGGTATTAACTGACCAGGATCCAGCGATGAAAATCTCTATTGACCCCTTGCTTTACCATGTCGAGACATCGACTATGTATGTGGAATATAATGGAGAAAGTTACTGAAAAGGTATCCTTTATTATTTATTTTCGTGCATTTTAAGATTTTTCAAGTTTTTTGCTTTTAATCTTTTCTTTTTTATATAGGTTTTGTTGTATGTAATTCTGGTTTTAAACCAATATTATGTAGAATTGTATGGACTGACAAGTTGGAACTTGAGGTTTTTGATTTGCTTTGGCGTTCCACCATTGTTGAGTTATCTTGAAGATAATAATTGGCACTCTGACATGTTTGGGTTAAGACACATTTAGATTCCAACATATTTTAGTGCCTTGGAGTTTTCTGGTTTGATGCATACTTCATCAAGATCCGAGTCGGAGAATTATATGTTTAACCAGTTGATGAATTCAAGTTCAACACTTGTTGAGTTTTTTGCGTCATTTTGACACTGCTATTTCATTATATCTTACCAAATGTAGTTAAACATACTTTGACATTATCTTTTTCATTATATCTAATTATTATTTGAACTCTTAAATGATGGGTTTGCTTCAAATTCTACATATTTGATCTGTTTTAAATATTGTTAGTTGCATTTGCATTTTCATACTTCCGGTTGCATTTGCATTTTTATTACACATAGTCCCTTAAATTTTAGTTACTGTTTATGTTTCAAATGTTATCAGTTGCGTTTGCATTTTTATAATTGTGTTTTCATTTTCATTATATGTATTCCTGGAAACTTTTAGTTACCGGTTATGTTTCAAATTACTATTTGCATTTGCATTTCAATCTTGTAGTTGCTTTTTAATTTTATCTAATTTTTATTTCTATCTACCTTTTCAATTAAAACAAAATCATAAACAAATAACAATTTATATTACTTCTAGAACGACTATACATCAATCAAAAAACGAACCAACCGTCAATAACTTTGCAAAAACAACCAACCTCGAAAACAAATTTGACCACCTAAAAAATAATCTACCACCTAAATCCAACAATCCATATGATCAGAAAATCAACCAACCACTTAAGTACAACAATCCATATGATTAAAAAAACCAGCAACCAACAATCCATATGATAAAAACCTACTATTTAGTTAGACCGACATCCAACTTTTACGGATTCATATGTAGTCTATTCATAACTCACTTCTAGCAAATTCCGCTTGTTTAGCCCTTTCTTCCTTTGTACGTAGATTTCAGGATGACTGATGGTTTCACTTTTCTTTTTGCTCTATCAGCAACATTTTTTCAGCTTCAACTTCATTTTTCTTGTTTGCCTATTCTCTCCCCTCTGCATTTTCAACCCTTTATTCTTCTCTTCCCTATGCATTTTCAACCCTTTCTGCATCTGCATTTTCACTTATATCTGCATTTGCATTTTCACCTCATTCTGCAGTTGCATTTTCACCTCTGTCTGCAGTTGAATTTTCACATGTGTCTGCAGTTGCATTTTCACATCTGTCTTCAGTTGCATTTCACCTCTGCCTGCAGTTGCATTTTCACATTTTGCCTGCAGTTCCATTACTTTCTACAGTCAGGAATGAAAATGCGAACACGTATCCTTTTTTTATTTTATAGTTCATATTGTTACACACAAATCAGACTCATTTTCAACTTCATATTTCATACACACATAACATGAAAATGCATAGAGATAGATTTATACCTTCTGTTTGCTTCTTCATTTCTAGTTTCTTCTACTTTTTTAGTTCGTTTTCCTTTTCTGTTATCTTCTTTATTGCTTCCTTCTGTACTACCTTTAGCTTCCTTTTTTTTGTTATATCTGCATAACAGAAATATATACACAAACCATAAACCCATTTTCCTTCTACAAATCAGTTTCAACTTTTCAAAATTTTTTAAAATAATTTTAAATACCCAAAATACAAATCAACATGATTTCTATAAATTATAGCAACATCAATGATTACCTTCTTGAATTTCGTCTACATTGTTTCTCCTTACTGCTTTGACCCAAGAAACTTTGCCATCATCTTTCTTTGTTTTCTTTCTTCTTTTAGGATCACTACAAACCTTAGCTTACATTGTTTCCGATCTTGTTAAATTTCGTGTTTTTGATGTTTTATACATCTTGTAGCTGTTACCTGCAATTTAGGAAGCATATTAGCATTTTGGATCACTAAACATTAAATGCATACTCATTTGAAAATGCAAATGCATTTCAACATTATGTAGTGTACATAAATGTATTATCATTTGAAAATGCAAATGCTAGTATGTTTTGGATTAATAAACTTTAATAATACTCATGTTGTGTCATTTGTTACATCAATTGATTATATGATGTAAATCACATATGAAATAGTTTTTACATACTGATTTAAACAACATGAAGCACAAATGTGTAATAACAAACAAACAAGAAGCTACTTACCAAAATCAAAATATGAACCACAATTGTGTTTGTCATAATGTTGCTTCAACTCAAACATAAAAACATGAATTAATCTATAAGCAACTTTTGATAAGTTACCTTTTAGAATCCTTGATTGGAACTCCTTGACTGAAACCCCTCGATTGTCCGATTGAAAGCCTCGATTGAAACCCCTAACTGAAAGCCTTCCTTTTTTAGAACGCATCGTCGATTGAGTCGCGTTTACAGAAACCTAAATTGTGTCGATTGATAGAAGAACACTGGCGATTGAGTTGCGTTTACAGAAGAACCCTAGCCAATTAGAGAATCGAGCGACTTGTGAGAGAGAATCAGATGAACCCTAGCAATTTTGAGATCGTTCCTTTGGAGAGAATCAGAAATGTGAATGTTGCTTAGGTGAGAGATGGGGTATTTTACAATACTACCCTTCCAGACTAATTTTTCATCCAAATCCCCTCCCTAATTTATGAATGTGTGATTTTGGAATCCCTTTCATCTGATCCCTTCAAGTCTTAATCTAAGGGCTATAAACAATTCCCTATATTCTTTAATTAACAATGGTTTTCTATAGATCCTCACCCTATATATATATATATATATATATATATATATATATATATATATATATATATATATATATATATATATATATAGGGTCCGGATCCGGTGAGGACTCTTTTCCCGGTGAGGACTGCGAGGACTCCAAAAAAAACTCTAAAAATGATCCAAAACAAACTTTTTTCAAAATAATTTCTTTTTTAAATATCAAAATCGCAGCCTATAAGATCCAAAAAAAATATTCAATAATGATAAAAAAATATATGGATCATAATCTTGATCCACAAAAAAAATATGGATCATTGTTATGATCCACAAAAAAAAGTGGATCATAATTTTTTTGAATTTTTTGTAAAATTGGTATTAGCTCCTACATATGTTTTAAATGGTTTTTAATCACATATGGCTTGGATTTAGAGGTGCTTTTATGCACTAATGAGTTTATGTGATGAGGTTCAAGTATTTTAACTAAAACTGCATTGTTTTGAATGATTCCACACTTACTTAGGTACGTGATATCTACACACTCAATTTAATTTTCCCTATATATAGATTGATTATAGATTATTTTAATTTTAAAATGGTTTAGCACTTATTACAAGAAAAATCGATGGATCATCAATATCTTCTTCAAGCGCCGGCAACACAGAACAATTATGACATAGGGAGTTTAAAAAAAGATTTTCAACGGTTGCAATCATGATGAAGGTGCTTAGGAGAGAAGGTGCGTAAGACTGATGGGATTGGGTGAGAAATTTGAAATCATTACAAGTCAAAGAGACAATTTAACCCTTTATGTACGTTAAGGGACGAAATTTTTAGTGTAAAAAAACGAGTAGCTTTTCACCTGCAAGGATTTTCATATGATATCTAAACTAATGTTACTGATGTTCGCTTCGAAACAAGTATCTTTAGTGTAGGTTGAAATGATTCATGTCAAGTTAACCAACCAAATATTTTTTGGCGAAACTTTAGAAGTATTTTACAGAAAAATTACCGTTCAATATAATTAGAAAAACTTTTATACTTAACACTAATAATTACTTTCAATATGATTACAAAAAGGACCACATTTTTGCCATAATTGCTTCGTTTTATAATTGGTTTGAATAGCCAATAACTGATACTATCTCGATATCAAAATAAGTGATACACTTTCTATTTAGGGATGCATAAAAATAAGTTATACACTTCTAAAACTTACATTATTTGGTAAAAAATGGGTGTCATTCTTTACTATCTATTTTAATAAAGTAAAATTATCCTTTTACCCTTACTTTTACTTTTAAATATCATTAATATCACTTTATTTAAGAAAAGTGAGACATATTCTCCACTACTATCTACTTTAATCTATCTTAAACCATCTTTATATTTTTTTCCTCAAAAGTAATGATTTTTTAAATGTATCACTTATTTTGGTACATAGGTAATATTTAAATTCAGAAGGACCAACCTTTTTGTCATAATTACTCCATTTTTGTATGCAACAAATATCCAAGTAAGAATTACGATGAATTAAAAACGAACAATTTTTATGAAATTATGGCAAAATTTCATGAATCAAGGGCAGTTAAAGAATACCCAAACACATCAGTAAGATTTGTGCTCATAGTTGATGTTGTAAATGCTAATATTTTAGCAATGGAGATAAAACAAGTTGCAAGCATACTCATGTGTTCAAAAACAATGGCATGAGATTCTTAAAATGCTTAAATCAAATATCCATATTTAAATTATGTTGAAAAGTAAGTTTACAATATCTCCTATTTTTCAATAATAAATGTTGCATTATACTCCCCAAATATATTTGAATAAAAATAAGTGTAGAATCCGAAAAGAAGATGCCAATCCGCATTATATGTAATAATGGATCAAAATGAGTGGGTTGGGTAACGGGTAAAAATTAGGTTGAGGTTCAAACACCTCTTTGTAACGAATATTATAATTTATAAATGATAAAAGTGTGTACAAAAAATATATAAATATATTAACTTCTAGGTGAAAATTTTTGACATTAATAGTAGAGAAATGTTTTACATGTTAGTTTCCTGAAGGTCAATGCTAAGTTTTATTGTTTTATCAATTTTCTAATGAGAAAATATGAGGTTGATTGATGAAATTCAAAGAGTGTGGAGGAACAAATGGAATATGCTTTTATGCATGTATTTTTGCATTTGTAGGTATTTATCTTGCAACTTTATCTTTTTTTTAATAAATATTTCTATCTAAAAATATAACAAGTGGCTGTTGTTACCCCTTTTCTTATTAACGGGTAGATTTAGGTTTTTTTTTAGGTGGTCGAGTGCGTAAAAAAAAGAAACTAGCTACTCGAATCCAAATGGGTAAAATGGGTCGAAAGTTGCTGAAATTTTATTATTTTAAAAATAATATAAATTTTCTCATCGTATTTGACCACTAATTATATCCTAACAAAGACTGTTTCCCAAAAAAAAATATCCTAAGAAAGAAGAAAGGTTGTCGTATGTCTATTTGTAACACCATTAGTCCAACTGTATGTAACACTTTCAGAATATATAACACCATATTTCTTCTGATAATTTTGTTTTACCCTATTGTTTGGGCAGTATAGTTTTAGAAATATATTTTACTTTTTGTGTTACTTTTACATGACAAGTCATGCTTGATGGTCATGATATCAAGGGCTCAATTTGTAATGGTTAAGACAACAAAAAGGCACGTGACTCATCTATATATACATAAAAATTGAGTTCCAATTTGAAGTTGCATTTATTACCATGTAATAAATATATATATTAACTAAACATAATAAAATTTAGTATTTATTACGTTTAAAACCATATTGAATATCAATTGAGATTATTATGTTTATAAAGCCGTAATATAATATTGTTTAAAACATATGAATACATTGAATTTAAGGATATTGAATTAAATTTAAAATGGTTATTCAACACTACAAACGTTTGGATGCTTGCATTAAATTTAAAACGTATTAATCCATTTCAAACGTAAGAATGCACGAAACGTTTTTAAAACATTTCAGTTCAAAAGCATAATTAAATACGTATGTGTGTACTTAAAACGTAACGTTTTTAATCAAAATAACTCTTACCCCATCAAAAAGCTCAAAAAACCTTTCTAACATTAAATTTCTAACCATTTCAATAATGTCTCTTCCAACTACACATATAAAAAGGGTTAAAGCTTTCTACACGTTACATAATTTGCTACTACAAAACTACTGCAAATTATGTCAAAATCAGCACATAATCAAACCCCCAACTACACCCTCGACCAACTCTAGGAAGCGATCACGGGCCCATTGTGATAATGATTTTGTTCACTTCTTGCTAACTGTATGTTTGTACCTGCTTTTTGAGGGAGTCGAAATCAACAAATACGCTCGATCAACTCAAGGAATGTGATCACGGGCCCATTATGGAAATGATTTTGTTCACTTGCTAATTTGTGTTTGTAAGTGTTTTTCTTTTTCCAGGGAAACACAATCACTATACAATGAAAAGCAACATATCACATTGTTTTACTGATAAGGTTGTAGACGGTAAAATTTATTATAAACAACATTTATAGATCATAACTACACCCTTGACCAAGTCAAGGAAGCCATCATGAGCCCATTGTAGTAATGAATTTGTTCACTTCTTTCTAATTCTATGTTTGTATTTGTTTTTTTCAAGGAGTCAAAATCAAAAAATAATCAAACCGCCAATTACACGCTCGACCAACTCAAGGAAGGCGATCACGGGCCAATTGTGGTAATGATTTTTTTCACTTGTTGCTAATCGTATGTTTGTACCTTTTCTTTTTTCAGGGAAATACAAACAATGTACAATGAAAAGCAACATATTACATTGTTTTATTGACAAGGTTATAGATAATAAAATTTGTTCTAAACAACATTTTTAGATCATAATTTACATAAAGTTGTAAAGAAATTTTATTGTACATTTTTAAGAAATGTAACATAGTATCATACATAGAATTTTGATATAATTAATAGTAGTTTTGTATTATAATCATTTATAAGAAATAATAAACTAATCAATTATAAGATCAAAAATTTAATCATAAACAATATTTATAAACGCAACAAAATAATGTTCATACGAATGATTTACATAGTAATCAATTGTTTGTCTTTATAATGCATATGTTGTAGTACCGCTTTTTATGCATAAAATATATATTTGGCATCATGACTTGAAAAAGGGTAAGATAATGTTATAGTATAAATGTTAAAAGCAATATAAATGTTAAAAGCAAATCACCATTCTACAACCTTGTTCCAATATTTGTTTAGAAGACTTAATTAAATTGCAAAACACGATTATAATTGTTTTGATATGTTAAGCAGGATTTTATCAGAGAAATATGGGTTCTACTTATATGACAGTTCGATAATAATAACGAGATGAGTGGTTAGTCATTGTAAGAGTACTTTTTAGTTTTTATGAGTTTTCATTAAAGAAAATTGAATCTTATACAAGAACATATATATTTTTATACTATGTAAAAGTTACGTTCAGTAAAATTATGTATGTCATGTATTTTTATCGACAGTCCGTGATTTTTCACGGGTCATAACCTAGTTAAATGTATATAATACTCTGTATTAGTTAGTGCATTATATGTGGCGGACTGTGATCCATTAGAGTATATATATAAAAATCAAATGCATAGAAAATACGAACTTATGATTGTACGTATACCAATAGCTATTATTTTGAATATTATATAAAAATCCCCCGAGGCAACGCGCGGGTAAACACCTGCTAGTTTTATATGAATATGACCGACATAATAAGTAATGATAAACAATGTGGATACAATCTGCAAAATAACACAGACCACACACATAGCTAGATGTAAACCATCTCTTAGGTGTCGTATGAAAAATAATTCCCACTGTAACACCGCAAAATTTAAAAACTATTTTTTTTAAAAGGCAAGTGCAGAAGCAATTTCAAAAGTAGTTAAGACTAAGTTACAAATTAACGTCCGGTAATAGTCCCATAATAAAACATATTTTACTGAGCTTGGTCAATCATCCCGTCAAGGCAGCATGGCCCGTGCGATGCACGGGCTTTGTTCACCATTGATTTGAATTAATGTTTCTTTGATTATTTTAGCTTTTAATATATTCATCAACTAATTATTTCAGGTTTTTACACATCTCGTTTAATTTAATATCCATTATTTTTTTATACAACATAGTCATATCCATTATTTTCTTATACCTTACGGGTTTTTTTATGGTTTACAATCAGCTTTAATTATGTAATTGTTCGTCTTTCTTTTTGTTTTTGTAGATTATGGCAAGTTAGCCATAATAGTATGAATGACAGAATTTACAGTTCATCCTAATTAATAGATCGATGCAAATTAAGCAGGCTAGAGATAGTTGAGATTAACCTAAGCTGTGAACGATATTCAAGTTTTTTCTAAAATGTTTGGACATGAAAAATTGCTTATCTTTATAGTTTGATATGTCAAACATGTCTCCTCATATTAGAATGGTGATTTGCTTTTAACATTTATACTATAACATTATCTTACCCTTTTTCAAGTCATGATGCCAAATATATATTTTATGCATAAAAAGCAGTACTACAACATATGCATTATAAAGACAAACAATTGATTACTATGTATATCATTCGTATGAACATTATTTTGTTGCGTTTATAAATATTGTTTATGATTAAATTTTTGATCTTATAATTGATTAGTTTATTATTTCTTATAAATGATTATAATACAAAACTACTATTAATTATATCAAAATTCTATGTATGATACTATGTTACATTTCTTAAAAATATACAATAAAATTTCTTTTCAACTTTAAGTAAATTATGATCTAAAAATGTTGTTTAGAACAAATTTTATTATCTATAACCTTGTCAATAAAACAATGTAATATGTTGCTTTTCATTGTACATTGGTTGTATTTCCCTGAAAAAAGAAAAGGTACAAACTTACGTTTAGCAAGAAGTGAAAAAATCATTACCGCAATTGGCCCGTGATCGCCTTCCTTGAGTTGGTCCAGCGTGTAATTGGCGGTTTGATTATTTGTTGATTTTGACTCCTTGATAAAAACAAATACAAACATACAATTAGAAAGAAGTGAACAAATGCATTACTACAATGGGCTCATGATGGCTTCCTTGAGTTGGTCAAGGGTGTAGTTATGATCTATAAATGTTGTTTACAATAAATTTTACCGTCTACAACCTTGTTCCAATATTTGTTTAGAAAACTTAATTAAATTGCACTACACGATTCTAATTGTTTTGATATGTTAAGCAGGATTTTAGTAGAGAGATATGGGTTCTTCTTATATGATAGTTCGATAATAATAACGAGATGAGTGGTTTTTCACGGGTCATAACCTAGTTAAATGTATATAATACTCCGTATTAGTTAGTGCATTATATGTGGCAGACTGTGATCCATTAGAGTATATATATTTAAATCAAATGCATTGAAAATACGAACTCATGATTGTACGTATACCAATAGATATTGTTTTGTATATTATATAAAAATCCCCCGCGGCAACGCGCGGGTAAACACCTTCTAGTTTTGTATGAATATGATGGACATAATAAGTAATGATAAACAATGTGGATACAATCTACAAAATAATATAGACCACACACATAGCTAGATGTAAACCATCTCTTAGGTGTCGTATGAAAAACAATTCCCACTGTAACACCGCAAAATTTAGAAACCATTTTTTTAAAAAAAAGGCAAGTGCAAAAGCAATTTCAAAAGTAGTTAAGACTAAGTTACATATTAACGTCCGGTAATAGTCCCGTAATAAAACATAGTTTAATACAGTGTTAAAAACAACATGGCTCAAATACAAAACATATTTTACTGGGCTTGGTCAATCATCCCGTTAATAGCACCAACCAACTTGAAAAGAGTCAACGAGGGAGGGATTAGCACACAGCTAAGTGAATGAATATAATCTACAATTTCTGTTAAGCGTAACAAGCAAGTAATAACATTTCTACAATCAAGTAATATACCAAGTTGTAACACCCGTATTTTTAAAACATCGTTTAAATCATATAAAATACATTTTTCCCAATATTTGACATATTGTCCGAAATAGAGTTTAACAAAACCCTTTTAAAAGATTATCAGAGTTATAAAACACAGTGTTACAAAGATAATATCATAACCATAGGATAACGGGATCTACCTATAAGCTCACAAGCTAAACATCTCTAGGCCACCTCTATTACGACCTTCTAATACTTCAGTCTCGAACCTCAGTACATAGCCAAAAACAAAGTAGTACGTGAGACAAAATAGTCTCGTGAGATACATGGGTTTTAGACCCGACATTAATATATAAATAACCACACATATTAAATATATATACATACTTTAATTACCTCTTCGGTAATCCTAACACATCAAATCATACATCGGTTACCTCTTTGGTAACCCTATCACATTCATTCATAGTCTATTCGACCCATCAAGATGATCAGAATGCCTCCAATCCAACGAGATCCCATTTTTGTCCTACTAACCAGAATGCCTCCGATTCAGTAGAACCCCCATTGTCACCGTGTCCAAGCAAGGTGACCCATTTTATCTTACTAATCAGAATGCCACCAGTCTAGTAAGATCCAACATCTTGTTGGGTGATCGGAATGCCTCCAATCCATCAGTTTAAAGATACCATGATAACCAGAACGCCTTCGATCTATCACGTACCTGTCCTATTTCAATCTACCCATCATAACCATTACATGTGACTTTATGTCACATCTATCCTTAAAGCCATAAGGCCATCTTACAAGCTATCCACATACAAATCTCAATTAGTATTCACATAATCAAATCAACTAGGTTCATCATTAGTAATTACATTTATAAAAAGAATATACTAATTTTACATCATATCAATAATTAGTTATTAATCACTTTTCATTATCATGATCTATTTCGAAATCATCAATCATTTTAGACATACTTAGATTGTCTACTATTTATCATTTTCTCATCTTTTCAATCATATCTTTGTTAAAATCATTTATTAATAAAGACCCATAAAACATCATATGTATCTTCAAAAAAACCATTTGCTATGTACCCAGTTTTAAAAGTCTCATGTACTCACCTTAGCAAATCTTCCTCCAATAGTGTTCTTTAAACACAATTCTTCCTTTCCAACGATATTGCACACTTTCGAGAATCCACCGAAAACCCTAATATGACAATCACAACTTGTTCAACAACAAATACTACTAATAATAACCCAATTATTATTAGAAACCCTTTGACAATCCCCCGTTAGTGCTGACCCCGTTAGTGCTGACCCCGTTAGTGCTAACACCGTTACTGCTGACCCCGTTAGTGCTGACCCCGTTAGTGCTGATCCGTTAGTGCTGATCCGTTAGTGCTGATCAGTTAGTGCTGATCAGTTAGTGCTGATCAGTTAGTGCTGATCAGTTAGTGCTGATCCGTTAGTGCTGATCTGTTAAAACTGATCCGTCAGTGTTGATCCGTTAGTGATGCTCCGCTATTTTGGGACTGGAACGTGATCATCTTCGCCATAGCGCGAAGATGTCTGGACTGTGCTTCGGAGCAAACTTTTATAACTTGCTTTTGTGGGTTGCATAATTATTTGTGGTGTGATAATTATATGATAGTGATATGTATACCTAGTTGTTAGAAGACTACTATACATGACGATGTGCACATTCGGGACGAGGCTAGTAGTCGGAGATGTAAAATTACTTCCGAGGTTAGTAGTCGGAGATGTAAAATTACTTCCGTGCTTAGTAGTCGGAGATGTAAAATTACTTCTGTGCTTAGTAGTCGGAGATGTAAAATTACTTCCGTGCTTAGTAGTCGGAGATGTAAAATTACCTCCGTGCTTAGTATTCGGAGATGTAAAATTACTTCCGTGCTTAGTAGTCGGAGATGTAAAATTACTTCCGTGCTTAGTAATCGGAGATGTAAAATTACTTCCGTGCTTAGTAGTCGGAGATGTAAAATTACTTCCGTGCTTAGTAGTCGGAGATGCAAAATTACTTCCGTGCTTAGTAGTCGGAGATGTAAAATTACTTTCGTGCTTAGTAGTCGGAGATGTAAAATTACTTCCGTGCTTAGTAGTCCGAGATGTAAAATTACTTCTGTGCTTAGTAGTCGGAGATATAAAATTACTTCCGTGCTTAGTGGTCAGAGATGTTAAACTACTTCCGTGCTTAGTAGTCGGAGATGTAAAACTACTTCCGTGCTTAGTGATTAGCATAATTAGTAGGAGCAATTCATTCATTTAGCTTTGTGTTAATCCCTCCCTCGTTGACTCTTTTCAGGTTGATCGGTGCTTTGGACGGAATGAGTGACCAAGCTCAATTGGATACGTTTGTAAAATGAGCCATGTCGTTTATTAACACCGTTTAAATATTATTATTTGGAGTTAATTTTGGGACGCTTGGTTTGTAAACCTAAACCTAAAACTTATCTAATATCTTATGCTTCCGCACCTTTAAAAAAAACGCTTTCTAAATTTTGCGGTGTTACAACTTGGTATCGGAGCTTCGGTTTGCCGATGGATACACATTTAGGTGTTTCATTCCCAAGTCGTGGCTCGAGTTTGGTCAATCATTCCGGACGAGCGGGATTAGAGCAAATGTGAATGAAGCTAGTTAGTGGTTAGTATGTAGGTACAAATGATTTAAACAAACTTTCGTGAGATGTTGTGATTGTTACAGATGTGACAGGTAAGGACAACCCGACCCCCTTGGGCCCACCAAATGTTGGTACCTCAGGTTACAATGCGGAAACTGACCGAGAATCAATGTCAGTGTTGGTAAATGAAGTGCATTAGATGTGGTCAATTTGGACACGATGGAAAGGATTGTGAATTTCCTTGGAGTGTGTGTTGGAATTGTCAAAGGGAGGGACATAAAGAGAGTAAATGTCATTCGGAAAAGAAATTGGGTTATAGGCCAAGTACGGGGGCGGTCGGGGAGTCTTCATCAACTGTAGAAAGGAAGAGAAAGAGTACCGACGTCACTGACAATGGCAGCTCGGGTATGTTCTATTAAACTCGATACTATACTTATATTGTTTGGTAGTAGAGAAAATTTATGCATCTATGTTTTGATAAACTAAATGCTTGTGCCTATGAATAAAACGAAATAGTTAATTGAGTAGATCGCTTAATTAGGACTTGGATTATGATGTGATGAACTGAACTGTGTACCTTTGGTGTTTCATGCCACTTGAAGTGGAATAATTAATTGATTATTGATTTTGGATACATCATTTGTGTTGGGAGTTATATAGATATAGAGGATGCATGCTTTCTTGTCTCTTTATTATTGAAACCGAGTCTAAGTTAGTGTGATCTGATGTATGGATTAGTCTAGTTTAATCAAAGTTATTTATAAACGTTATAACAGATAGTTTTCTTTTCTCGTTGTCGGCGCACACATAGTGCCTCGTGTGTTTAAGTTGTTCATTTATGTTTTGTGCAAATTGGCGATAAGTTGAAATTGACTGTCTTAGTTGTTCCTTCGCTTCAGGAGAAGTGAAGATGATTGGTTGTATGTCGGTTTCGGTCACAATTTAAAATTAAAGCGCATACCTACCGGTAGATTTCTTCTTTTGATTATCAAACCACACTTCAAGAAGTCACGAGCAAAAGAGGGGAAATTCAAAATCAAAATATAGGGTTTTAGGTTCACAAGGAATTTGAAATTTCTCTCTTTCGAGGCATGCAGTAGAGTGCAAAATATCTGAAAGAGGCGATAAGAGTGTTGGATTGTCGATTGCAAAGGGAAATCAACGCCGGCGACAAAACGACGGTGGAGTACGGCGGCGGGGGGGGGGGGGGGGATTAATGCTTGATTAAGGTTGAACAAACAACATCAAAACTCCTTAAGCTTAGAGACCGTTTGCCCACATTGACAGAATTTAGAGTAATTTACAGCTCTAAATTATAAAGATTAAGCTTCTAGAACACACAAGGTTTGATTTTTAAAACCCTAATTTTCTGAACTGATAATACCCATCAAATATTTGTTTTTTACAAAACTGAATATCAAAAGAGGGTTAAAGTTATCATTTCGCGAACGATGAGAGCAAAGGAGCAGGTGGTGAAGCCAAATAAAGGTGAAAGATTAAGCTTCTAGAACACACAAGGTTTGATTTTTAAACCCCTAATACCCATCTAGTTGCGTGTGGATTGTGATAAATGGAATATGTGCGCATATATGAGGAAGCTTAGCTTGATTGGTTGCAACAATGTAGCTTGATTGGTAGCAACAACTCGGCTTGATTGGTAGCCGAGGATTGGAAAGTCAGTGTCGGAAGGATAACGGTTGGGCATAGTGTATCGGCTAATATGGTATTCGGACCTTACCTGTATGTGCTACATGTAAGGGGGTTTAATGGGGAGTTGGGCACAACGCTATCGGGTACCGTCGTTAGGCCAACGATGGTTTTAGGCTCCGGCGGGACCACCGATCTTCTCAAAACAAAACAGTGGTTATGTCGAACATGTTGGAAATAGTGTCCAACACATCAAATAAATCGGTATTCCGGTTCGGGTATTTTAAAGTCCTATTCGGGTTGCCCTCGAGGAATCAACGAACACGAGAAATAACGTAGTTTTTAATTAATAGTTTAATTAAACGGACTAACGGGCTAGAAGGGCTAATCTAGTTAATGGGTAATTAACTAGATTATGGTATTGGGCCAAGTCTTAATTAATAGTTTAATTAATTACTTGCGGACTTAAATAAAGAGTTAATTGGAAGCGGGCTTGGACCAATTGTGGTGTTACCATAATTGTGTTAGGGAAGTGTATATATTTAGGTTAAGGTTTAACCTAATCATAACATTCAATACTTGTTCCCTTGCCTCCCTCCCCATTCGGCCGAACCCTTCGACCGAACTCCACCGCCGTCGCCACACCACCGCCAGACCGCCACTGCCGCCGTACCGCCGTCGTGAGCCTTCGCCGTCGATCGAACCGAAAGAGTTTTCGGGTTCGGGTTTTGGTGCTTGTTTCTCCAAGGTGCTTTATACTACATTGTGGTATATTGTCCTGTTCGTGATAACCCTTGGGTGTCAACCAATAAGGGGATTCTTTCTTGAATCCTAGGCTTAGTGTGATAACCTGGACAAGAACGAGATCACACGGTTTGTCCAATTCGCCAAACCACAATCAAGTAAGGTTTTCGAATTCATCTATTTAATCATATTAAATTGATCTAGTTGCATTATAATTGTAAACATAACGGTACTAAAAGTTTTATAGGGTCAGTGTTCTAACCAAGTTACTTTTGATTTCCGCCTTAAGTAAATTGTGGATAGATGCATAGAAAACCCAACAGAACAGTGGTTATGTGGCTTTTTTATTGTGGAAATGTTATTACTTGCTTGTTGCGCTTAACAGAAATTGTAGATTATATTTATTCACTTAGCTGTGTGCTTATCCCTCCCTCGTTGACTCTTTTCAGGTTGGTTAGTGCTATTGACGGGATGATTGACCAAGCTCAGTAAAATATGTTTTGTATTTGAGCCATGTCGATTATAACACCGTATTAAACTATGTTTTATTTTGGGACTATTACCGGACGTTAATTTGTAACTTAATCTTAACTACTTTTGAAATTGATTCTGCACTTGCCTTTTAAAAAAAATGGTTTCTAAATTTTGCGGTGTTAAAGTGGGAATTGTTTTTCATACGACACCTAAGAGATGGTTTACATCTAGCTATGTGTGTGGTCTGTGTTATTTTGCATATTGTATCCACATTGTTTATCATTACTTATTATGTCGATCATATATATATAAAACTAGCAGGTGTTTACCCGCACTTTGCCGCGGGGGATTTTTACATAATATTGAAAATAATATCTAATGGTATATGTACAATCATAAGTTCGTATTTTCAATGCATTTGATTTTAATATATACACTCTAATGGATCACAGTCTGCCACATATAATGCACTAACCAATACGGAGTATTATATACATTTAATTTAGGAATACAAACAACGGAGTATATTATCTGAATGGTTTCAACTCAAATTCCCAAATGCTTTGTTCTGGTCCCACCTTAAACTTCTAAGATTTATATTTTAACACTTAAATTTGATAACTTATATATCATCATTACATACACCATGTATCGTATTGTTTCCGGGTACCCTGTCTCTGAAATCGTAAAATTAAAATAAAATGCAAAGCTTAAATATTAATCATTTTTTTTAATCATTTTATCTACTAATCTTTGAATAATTATAAATTTCAAACACTTAAACATATGATTATTTAATTATTATATTGTTAAAACACTATATTTAAACTAATTAATGACTAAATTCATTCAAAATTACACGAAATTTATCGTATTGTTAAATTTGGAAATTAAATTTCTCAAACAAAATAACTGGGTTGCGTAATATAACTTCTTAACTAGTTACATTTTTATAATATAATCATCAATTGAGGCAGAGAAGAAAAACATACCTGAGGGAGGGATGGCTTCGTCGGGAGCGATTTGTGAGGAGGATACGAGGCGGCGGCGACTGATAGTGGGGAAGAGACGTGCGGCGGTTAGTGAGGGAGAATCGGAGGCGGCGGCGAGCAGTGAGGGAGAAGTCGACAGTGACGGGAGACGGGAAGAAGACGATCGATCGTGAGGGACACCAGGAAATTTTGTAATTGAGCAGTCGGTTAAGATCATAGATGTCAAAATTGGAATCTTAAACACCAAAATTGTGATGGAGTCTTTGGCAAAAATAAAAGATGGTGTTTCATCCCAAATTGGTAGAGTGAGGAAAGGTGGAGAGGATTCCATGCCTATAAAAGGAGTCCCAGGCTTTGATTTCAAAGTGCACCAATCAAATATACACTTTACGTGTTTGATTCTTTCTTTCTTGTATCTCTTGTATAGAGTAGGGAGTGGTGAGTCAAATCTTTGGAGAGTGTGGGAGTATTTGGTAGTTGGTTTGACAGATTAGTCTATATGATTGTAATATTTATCATATAGTGGAGTTTTTATCTCTGGAGGCCCATGGTTTTTCTCCGGTATTGGAGTTTCCACGTAAATTCTTTTGTTCATTTTTCTTATCGTTTTTAGTAGGGCGGTGTTTGTTGGGAATTACAGAGACCACTTTCCCAACAAGTGGTATCAGAGCTCCAGGCTAAGGGAGGTCTCGGTTTAGATGTTCGTCGTATGCTCTGTGGTTGCAGCTTTGTCTGATCTTCCACATCAGAAAACGAATTTTCTATTGGTTCATAAGGGTGTCGGTTTTAGAGGTTCGTCGTATGCTCTGTGGTTGCAGCGTTGTCTGATCTTCCACATCAGAAAACGGATTTTCTATTTTTATTTTGTGTACGATAGAATTGTGCTTGAACCTGAAGTGGTTGTATATCTTGGGAAGGTTCTGGCTAAGGAAAGACTGGTAATTAAGTGTGTCCATTTGTGACTCACCTCTCTTTCCTGGGAATCCTTTGTTGGTATACTACTCATTGATTAGTTACACTCTTCTAGTATACGAAATACGGTGGTGAGACACGGTTACGATGTCAAAGTTCAGCCCTCTGAGGTACGATGTTGAGAAATTTGATGGAAGGAATAATTTTGGCTTGTGGAAAGTTCAAGTCAAGGATGTACTGATTCAGTCCGGGTTACACAAGCCTTTAAGGGATAAACCAACCTCTGGTTCCAGCAGTGATTCAGGCAAGGGCATTAAGTTCGATGATGAAGAATGGGATGATATGGATTTGAGAGCGGCAAGTTCAATTCGCTTATGTCTTGCAAAGAATGTTCTTGCGAATGTAAACGGGATAACAACGGAAAACGAACTTTGGGAGAAGCTTGATCAGTTATATCAGGGCAAAGGCATCTCAAATCGGTTGTATCCCAAGGAACAATTTCATACTCTTCGTATGAATGGAAGTACAAAAAAGTCATATCATCTGAGTGTTCTTAATAATATAGTTTCAGAACTTGAGGCCATTGGAGTTGAGGTTGATATGAAGATAAGGCTTTGAGGCTGATATTATCTTTGCCTTCTTCTTATGAGCACATGAAACCTATTCTGATGTATGGGAAAGAGATTCTGAAGTATGAAGATGTCACTAGCAAAATCCTGTCCGAAGAGAAGAGATTGGAAGGTGGCAACATTACTTCATCTGAAGGTACCGTTTTGGTGTGCAAGAACGAGAAGAGGAATAACTCTAGGAAGAATGTGACTTGCTGGAAGTGTGGACAGTCTGGGTATGTGAAAAGCAATTGTCCGGGTGGAGCAGATGCGGAAAAGGGCTCCGAGTCAGCTAACGTTGTCTCTGTCATTTCCAATGGAGATGAATTCTTTTGACACGGTAGATCCTCATGGTTTGTCCGCGCCATGATAGAGGATGTGTCCGCGCCAAACGTGGAAGTTGCACCATAAATGTTTCAGCAAGGTTTCGACATGTGCCGTTTGGGAAATTCTTAGAATTGCAAGATTCTAAGTGGTGATACTCTTTTTTTTTGGTGGAGTATGATAGTTCTCTGATTTGAGAATTACGATTGTCGGTTTATACAATGTTTCTCTAAATGTGGAATGCATGTTTATCCTTTTATTGTAGCCAAGGTGGAGTTTGATGGAGTCTTTGGCAAAAATAAAAGATGGTGTTTCATCCCACATTGGTAGAGTAAAGAAAGGTGGAGAGGATTCCATGCCTATAAAAGGAGTCCAAGGCTTTGATTTCAAAGTGCACCAATCAAATATACACTTTAAGTTTTTGATTTTTTCTTTCCTGTATCTCTTGTATAGAGTAGGGAGTGGTGAGTCAAATCTTTGGAGAGTGTGGGAGTATTTGGGAGTTGGTTTGAGATATTAGTCTATATGATTGTAATATTTATCATATAGTGGAGTTTTTCTTTCTGGAGGCCCGTGGTTTTTCTCCGGTTTTGGAGTTTCCACGTAAATTCTTGTGTTCATTTTTCTTATTGTTTTTAGTAGGTCGGTGTTTGTTAGGAATTACAGAGACCACTTTCCCAACAAATTGGAAGCAACAATCACATATTGTTTATACGCAAATGAGAAGACCAGGCAATTTTGTATATGAGGAGTCGATTAGAATGGTAGATGTGAAGCTTAAACGTCGAAGAAATATGGAGGCGGTGGAAGCAGCGTGTGGAGCTGGTCATCGACGTGTATTAATTGTTTATTAATGAATTCCATGTGTAATAAATCCTTTATAGAAGATGAAAAGGGTCGATCATTAATATGTTGAGTGTTCATACACCCTGCAGGTTTAGTATATATATACATGTTTAAAAGAATTTATATGAACTACGTATTTAAAAGTTTAAATTTGTACCGAAGATCAAGTTGTTACAAGAAACTTGAATTAATTAATTTGTTTACTGCTTCCTTTTCTAAGCATAATTGTTTAGGTTTCCTTTGCAACATCTTTCCGTACTTAATTCTGATGAGGATATTCTTAAGCATGTGTACTTATATATATATATATATATATATATATATATATATATATATATATATATATAGGAGGGTTCCTTTGAGAATTGGAAAAATCGTAAGAATGTGAGAATTAGTGTAATCATCGATGATTACCTTATATGTATTCATAAGGTTCATTGATGATTAAACAGGGCACATGTGCGCACTCGCACATCGCGGCAAATTTTGTCGGGCCGTGAACCCCAAATCCACCCAAATCAATGAGTGAGATCTATTCTCGCATTCTCACCCAATATATTAATTCTCAAAGGAACTCATTCCTCTCTCTCTGTCTCTCTCTCTCTCTCTATATATATATATATATGTATATATATTTTTTTTCCAGATGTCTAACTGTGACAAAGTTGTTTCTACCAAACAATGGGGTGGCACCTCAAGTACAATTCCTCAACCTTGTGGAGTGGAAGAAGATGACGATGAGTATTATTCAGATGAAGATGAGTACTATTCAGATGAAGGCCCTAAATGCCACGGCGATCGGAAGCAGGACAAGTGGTATGGTGTTTTTTGTAAGACTTTGGATACTTTGACTGTCGGTCAGATCAATGAACCAACAAAATGTTGGTATTGCCCTGCTTGTCAGAATGGCCATGGTGCTATTCACCGGTACTCTAGTCTGCAGTCTCTAGTGACACATGCAAAAACAAAAGGATATAGGGTAAAGATTCATCGAGATTTTGCTCGAGTATTGGAGGAAGAAATGCACATAAGGAGGAGAGTGATAGCCAATCCAGCTAGTGATTTCTATGGACACTGGAAGGGACTTAAAGAAGTTATAAAAGACAAGGAAATGGTGTGGAATGGACTTAAAGAAATTGTAAAAGACAAGGAAATCGTGTGGCCACCGATGGTTATCATCACGAATACACAACTTGAGCAAGATGAAAACAGAAAGGTAAATAACTAAATCATTAGTCTTGTTAAGGGATAAACATGTTATGTTTGTTTTCTGTCATGAATGAAAAAAGGAACTTTATTTTCAGTGGGTTGGCATGGGAAATGTGGAGTTTCTCGACTACTTTAAATCATATAAAGAAGTGAAAGCTCGGCATTCTTATGGGCCAAAAGGCACAGGGGTATGAGTGTGCTGATATTCCAGTCATCAGCTGTCGGATACACAGAAGCTGAACATCTGAGCAAGCAATTTGAACAAGAATGTAAAGGTAGATATGCGTGGGACAATTGCCCTGATTTGTTCAACCACTGTGGTAAAAGACAATTATATGGCTACATGGCAACAAAAAGTGATATGGGTGTCTTCAATGAGCATTCTCAAGGTTTGAAACTGCATTTGACTGCTTTTTTCTCAATATTTCGAAACTGCATTGACTTGTCTAGAATGTTTATGTAGGGAAATCAAAGTTGAAATTTGAAATGGTTTCTTACCAAGAAAAGGTTGCTGTACAATTGACGAACGAAGGAGACAGCAGTCCTGTAAAGATCAACGGAAGATGTAATCATAATATGAACTTTTTTTTATCATATATCTTCAATATGTGTATGTGTATGTGTGAGTGTGTGTTATGACACTTGTCAAATTAGATGTCCAGTATGAGAAGTAATGGTGATTTTGACTTTAGTTATTGAATCTTTGACCCGTTTAGGGTAAATGGTGTCAAATTTGGTAAATTGCACTTTGTAAGTGTTGATATGGAGTATGAAAGATGATCATTTAGTAAATTAATTAAATGGGTGTTTTGTAGTCAAATTGACATATTGTAGATCTTTAAAACAATCTTCACTAATATACTTGTTTTGACCCGTTTGGTCATGAAGTGTTAAGAATTGGGTAAAATGCATTTTGGGTAAATTGACTTTGAATTGTAGGAGTCTTAAGTGAATGGTAATGTCATAATTGGTATGTTGCAAGTAAATAGATTTGATAATTATGATCTTGAACTTATATTGTCTTATGAGGTATATTCATTTGAATTCTTCGGATTACTCTAATTTGGTATTCATCATTGATTATAGGAAAAAGGAAAAGAGACTTACTGATATTAGACAACTAAGTCTGAAGTCAAGAATTGCTAAACTAATATTAATATCATTATATTTTGATGGTAGGAATTTCACTGTTCATTACAATACAAAACGTTGTTCCGTAATTCCATAATTCCGTTATTTGTCATTTTGTCTTTAGTGATATTAATTATATCTCTCATGTATGCCATATCTAAAAAAGATGAGGTAGTCTAAAAGTTATGCAATATGTTAGCACCTGTGCACATGTCTTCAACGTCTCACGTTGGACTCTTCTATTTATTTTTTCTTTATCCTACATTTCTAAACAGAATAGTTCCAAAAATGAAGTTGAATTTAATACCTTGCATTTAATATTAATAATCTAATAAATTCATTTATAAGATTAATTAAATTAAATTAAATTAAATTATCTATTTCTATATTAATCTATATTAATATCTATATCTATATTAACATAAAAAATAAGTTACAAACTTGATGTACATTTAATTCCATAGCATTAAATTCCAAGTTTGAGACTATGATCATTGAACGGCTGGAATAGAAAAAGAACATATTATCTTATGAACTATTCTATTAGATTATTTATTGTTTTAAATGCAGTGTATTGGCTTGGTGGCAAATTGAAACCAAACGTCCTTGATATTGAGTAATGATGCATCATTTATGGTTTTAAATATACTGTATTAAATTTGAGTAGGTCCCGTAGTATTCATCTTTGCCTATTAACTTGGTACCCAAGGCTTCTAGCCTAGTGGTATTGGTGAAAAAGATAAGGTGTTGCCCATGGAGTTTTTTAAGTAATGCTTGTTATTTCTATAAATATTTAACAAAGTATTGTAGTTTTAAAAATATTTAACAAAAGATGGTACTTATGAGATAAAGAATAATGTGTACAATTAAACTTGCAAAATGTACAACATTATTTTTCACTCACCCTCTCTCCCTCTTTATTCTTGCAAAATGGAGTTTTCCGGGAATGATGAAGAAGAAACAGTTGCTGGGAGGGAGGGAGGGAGGGAGGGTGAGTGGAAAATAGTTTTATACATTTTGCAACTTTACTTGTACATATTATTCTTTATCTCAAAAGTACCATCTTTTATTAAATATTTTAAAACTACAACACTTTGTTAAATACTTATAGAAATAACTAGAATTAGTTAAAAAACTCGTTGCCCATGGCCAAGGTCATGGGTTCAAGTCCCGTCGTGGACGTGTGGTTTTTCCCCATAGGTGCAAGGTTCGAGGGAAGGCATACTGCCCCTTGTGGATGTCACTGTCTAGGCTCGAACCACTAACTTAGTAACTGGCCGTTAAAAAAAAAAGCTAAAAACTTGGTGAAGTCATGGTTTGTGTAGATTTATTTCTTCAAGTGTAACTTAATTCTGTTAGCATATGTTAGCATATTAGTTATATTGGGTTTATTAGTTGGGCCTTATGTCTAGCCCATTAAGTTAATTAGCCTTACTATATATATTGTTTGACTTCTTCATTGTATTGTAACTAAGGCGCTACCACTCCGGCAATTCCTCAGTTGCTTTATAATTCGCTTCCACCCAATATATACTGAAACGAAATTGTATGTGCTGTCAAAATTTGAATGGTGAAGTCACTATTCACCCGATCATGAAGTCAATTGCCGATCATGATAACTTAGGAATCTTAAAATGAAGGGGATTTCCTAAATTACAGACCTAATTAGTCAACTAATTTCAATAAAACATACAATTTAACACCTAAAAACATTTTAATGGTTACATTGGTTTTCCCCCTTAACAAACCCTAGCTCCTGCAATTCAGCCAACAAACGACCATATTCCGCCTGTGCATCTCCCAATTCCGTTTTTAGCCATGACACCTGTCCTCCATCCATTAATACAATCCATCAATAAACTAAAACCTAACATTCTACTTCATTTTAGTCAATATAAAGTCAAACATTGCAAGATTTTAGTCAGGCATACCATTTGCTTAAGTTCTTCTTCTGCAGTTTCAAGCTCCAAGCATCTGAAAGTAAAACAATTAAAACATTAATGGGATCACCATGAATCTCAAACAGTAAATAGAAATAAATATAAATTAATAAATAAATAAATAATAACTAAATAAGTAGACTTACTGGGCTTTAAGCTTATTGTTTTCATCTATCACACTTAATGCCCCATCGTTCCCCAAATCAACTTGCATGTGAACAACCATATAGAATATTATTATTTATTTAAATAGCTAAATTTCAATCTTTTGCATCGGATATTTAAACTAAAAAATATAGTGTTTTACCATAGCTGAATCAACAGTAACCATTCCACGCTGAGATTCATCTCTCAACTTTCGTTTCAGAGTTGATCCTATAAAAATACAAGGCATGATGAATAAAAATAATTAAAAAACATATTTTTTTCTTTAAACTTCAATTTATTCACTATATTATAATACCTTGGTTAGAACCTGGAGGTGGTACCAAATCAACCGGTTTTAAAAACCGTGTGCTAGAAGACGAAAGAGCAGTTTTACTGTTTACATTAGCTATAAACGGTTTTTTATTATTTCTAGAATCAGAAATCGGTTTTCTAGGAACACATCGATTAACATCATGCTGATGAACAAAATTAGATGAACCAGGTGCATCTGATGGGGCCCGAGCTTTTTTCTTAATTTGATAACCAATTAATCCACAATGATAATCCCTAAACATTTCAAATTTCAATCAAATTGGAATTATATAATGTATATATTTTGGATTATAATAATGGTTAAAGGATTTTTTTTTTTTTTTTTGAACGGCAAGCAAATAAAGAAAAGCTAGCAAGATGCTAGAAAACAAGTACAAGGAAATCAAAAACAAGACATAGGGTTACAACACCATAAATTCCACCTATCTTTAAGTTTACAGGAGGGGGCCCTATACTTAATCCAGAAAAACGAAATAGCCTGAATGTAACCGCCTTTTGAGCAGCAATCAAAATCGTGTGGAGATCGGAAGGCTTTCTCATTTCGTTGACGCCATATGATCCAAAAATAGATGTAAAAGATACTCATTAGCCCCTTCTTTTCTGATTTCCTCAAGCTAGAATTTGTCAACCAATCCATAAGATCAAGAACAGTGGGTAATTCCAGATAAATCAATCTTCCACCATGAGCAAATTTCCGAAAGCAATCTTTTCGAAACAGGGCAGTGAAGAAACAAATGGTCTTGGTCTTCCTCCGCGTGATCACATAGAGGACAAAGACTCGAGAGGCAGGTGATGTTCCTCTTAATAAGGTTTGGTTTGGTTGGAAGCCTATCATGAATTATACGCCACACAAGAATATTTATTTTTGAGGGAATCCAGTTAATCCACCATAACGATCTACTACCGTGGGGAACCAAATATAGGTCGTCAAAAGCGACACGGAGGGAGGCAACAGAGAAGCTGTTTGCATCAAGCGCCCAAGTAACACCGATCCCGTTTGGCTGCTGGTCACGGATCCAACTCAGAACCGGAAGATTTAACTTCTCAAATTCAATTTGAGCTTTGATAACGTTTCGCCATATACCTGTAAAATTACCACATTTGCTCAAATTTAGAAGGCCTCCATCGATACCATGGAAGGACTGGATAACTTGCTTCCATAACGAGCCCTCCTCGGACTGAAATCTCCACCACCATCGACCCAAAAGAGCGAGGTTGAGGGCTCGCACACTGCAAATACCGAGCCCCCCTTTACTTTTATCGGCCATGGCCGTTTCCCACTTATCCAGGGGATTTTTCTGCTTCCGCCAGCTGAGCTCCAGAAAAAATTGAGTCTGATACTTTCCAGCTTATTAATTACCTCTTTAGGGGCTTTGAAAAGGGAGAAATAATACAACCCTAAACTGCCCAAAACTGATTTAACCAGCTGCAGTCTTCCTCCAAAAGAGAGTGTTTTTGATTTCCAGGTTGATAATTTGGAGTTGAATTTATTTATAATAGGAGCCCAAAACTCTGCTTTGTTCATTGATACCCCGATTGGAAGACCAAGGTATGTGAACGGGAATTGCCCAACACGACAGTGAGTACGAGAGGCAAGCCCCGCCACAGCAGCATCATCAACCAAAATTCCCGTAATGCAGCTTTTATTAAGGCTGATTTTCAGACCTGAGGCCGCCTGAAAGCAACGCAACAATCTGATTAGGTTAAAAGTGTTGGTAGAAGACCACTCACCTGCAAAAATTATGTCATCAGCGAATTGGAGGTGAGTGATGGTTGGCCCGGAGTTGGGCAATTTGATCCCGTGATACACTCCTTTTGCATTTGCCTCAAAAAGAACAAAATTTAAGGCCTCGTCGACAAGGATAAATAAAAAAGGGGCGAGCGGGTCCCCCTGCCGAACACCCCTTCCCATACTAAACTCTTTGGTTGGCGAGCCGTTTACGAGAACCGAGACTGAGATGGACTCGAGGCAGCCCCTCATTCACCTTCGCCATTTGATTCCAAAGTGCATTTGATCTAAAATGTTGTCTAAGAAGTCCCAATAAATTGAGTCAAACGCCTTCTCGAAATCGATCTTGAGAAGCAAACATTTTCTTTTCACCTTTTTAGCCCATGAGATAATTTCGCTGATTATAATGGGCACATCCAAGATACTTCTGTTTTTTATGAAGGCGCACTGTTCCTGACCTACAACAGAGTCAATAACCGCAGCGAGTCTTGAGGCAAGGATCTTCGAAATAACCTTATACATGTTGTTAATGAGGCTGATAGGCCTGAAGTCGGTCAAAGTAATGGCGTCATCACGTTTGGGGATTAGAGCAATAAAAGACGCATTGCACCCGTGATCAATTTTCCCGGTCAATTCGAATTGTTTCACCGCATTGAGAAGATCAGATTTAAGGATATCCCAATATTTCCCACGCCATTTCTATTAAACGGGTCACGAGTTTTTGGTAAACAGATGTTTTCTCAAAATCTTGTTTATTGTGAGTAGGTTCGATAAAATTTGTTTCGAGAACACCTTTAAGAAAACAAAAAAAAAATCATTATTTTCGTTAAAAAAACAAAAACTCGTTTTTCAGTTGAAAAAAGGGTATATAAATTCTTACCGGCAACACCTCTGCCTCGACTGTCGGCATAGAGAACAACGGGATGAAAAGGCTGCAAAAAGAATTTTAACTTTACACAAAAAAAATATAATTATAATAATTAAATAAATCATAAATTCCTCAATTAGTTACCAGTATCAAACGATTCTTGTGGTAGATGTTAAAACCATGAACACTGACATTTGGGGAATCCTTATCAAACCCTATCGTTGTAACTACCATACCCTGAATCATTAATAAAACTAAATCTCATAATTAAAATTAATAATCATAATTAAAATTAGATATTAGAATTTATAAACTATTTTCAACCTCAGAACATCCATCACTATGCGGTCTATACTTGATATATTCAGTGTGCTTTAGGTTGGGTGCAATATTATGATCAATAACAACTTTCCCTCTCAATACCATTGCAAAAGTAAACAGATAAGTATGCCTGAAATGCAACTAGATGTATAAAATCTATTAAAAATATCATAATTACAAATTATAGAAATTATAAAAAATATTACAAAAGTTGTAAACTTACACGAAGAGAATAATGAAGGCGATTAGCAATGTGCTGATCAGATGCTGCCTTGCGATAACTTTCTTTCACTTTACCTTTTCCATCCCATGTAATACATATATCCTGAAACCAAATTTTTCATCAAAAATCACACACACACTCACACACACACACACACACATATATATATATAGATATAGATATAGATATATATATGTATATATAGACACACACACACACCCCCACACACACACACACACACACACACACATATATATATATATATATATATATATATATATATATATATATATATATATATATAAGGATAGGTATCAGCCCTCGGGATCTGAGTCAAAATCAAGCTCCAAATTACCATCATCATCAAGCCATAAATTGTATATAATAACTTTTGTACCATGAGAACCAACATTTTCAAACTACACAAATCAATAACGTCGTCATATTTATAGTTTCATAAGAGTAAAATTTCCAACAAACAAAATAAAGAAGGGATAATTTCTTCTATATCCTTGTAAAACTCATAAATTTTTTCTATATCCTTCTCGAATTCATAAATTATTTCTATATCCTTTTAAACTGTGTGATTGCCTCTATATCCTTCTAAATATTTAGAACTCTCTTTTATTATTTTATGTCCAAAAACCTATTTTAAAATTTATTAAATCATTATAATATCAATAATTATCAGATAAGTATGCAATAAATCTGTTGATTATGTATTAGAAATCATGTTTATTTGCCTGTATTATTGATATTATCACAATTTAATATATAGTAACTTTTGTAGCATGAGAACCAACATTTTCAAACTACACAAATCAATAACGTCGTCATGTTTATCGTTTCATAAGAGTAAAATTTCCAATAAATAACTTTTGGGACTGTGTGTATCTTTTCTGTGTTCTGGGTGGGTGCGTGTGTCCCAATTCTAAACATTGTACTTTTAAAGTACAATGCTCTAATTGCGACACACACGACACACAAAAAGCATTTGGTGAAATGGATCGAGAAATTGACCAATTTATCAATTACTTTGTTCTTTTAGGGTTACGTTAGATCTGACAACACTTATAAGACTAATCCCACGCGTGTAAGCTAGTCTTCAAAGGTTCCAATAGCTTTCAAGCCTTGCTCACCACTTTTTTTTTTCTTTCTGACCCCTAATCTTAATCCATGTGCACATATCGTTCAACTAACACACAAACAGTTAATTATCATTATTGATTATACCATAAATACTGGTCCAGAAATAAGGGAGCAGTACTAACGGATCAGCATTAACGGAATCAGCACTAAGGGAATCAGCACTAACGGATCAGCATTAACTGACCAGCACTAACAGAATCAGCATTAACTGACCAGCACTAACGGAATCAGCACTAACGGACCAGCACTAACGGATCAGCATTAATTGACCAGCACTAACGGAATCAGCATTAATGGATCAGTACTAACGGACCATCATTAACTGATCAATACTAACTGATTGCAACCAAAACACAAGTTGGAGATTAAATCCACTCACGTTTATTTCCAACCGCCGACCTTATAGGTGTAATGTTTGTAAGTCTCGATCCCAGAACCTGTACACCCAAAGTACACCGAGATAGTACATATGTCAATAAGGATGTCTCTAACCATATCATGTCGGTACTAGACTCTCGGGAGCTCTTTACAATGGACCGCATGTTCCCCAAAGGAATCCAAAGTTGCCTTGCGACAAACAGGGCATATCACATCAACCGCGAATAACGGGGGTTTGCCTTCAGAAGGTCTTGGTTTCAAGCCTTGCTGAAAGCATTCCTCGTGAGATTAAAAAGGAGGTGGGGTTTATTCCCCTAAAAAGGAGATATGTTCGAGAAATGCATATTGCCCGCTTGGATGTCACTGCATATGTCGAACAACTAACTTGCTAACTTGACGTTCACTATATTCCACAGGTGACATAACCTAGCCCGTCTATGGGAATAACAAGAAGATAATATTGAGCCTGAGGTGCCCGTAAATAATCGAAAACCGCTTTGTGTCTCACATTCATGTCAAGCAAACTTCCATATCCTTTTGACCATTTCACTAAAAAGGGCACTCGCCAATGTTTGTTGGGCTTTAGAGGGGGTGGATTTTAGGGTTTACCTTAAATAATATATGGTTTTATTGTTCGGATTCAGGTTCAAATCTTCCTATTTGGTTTCAACCCGAATAATAGGAATTGACATTTTTTTTTTGAGAAAAAAACCCGGAAAGGCCATAATAAGAGCTTCAGCGTTGCCATCACCCTCAACAAACCCTACCAGAAAAATATATTAAAAGCATAACCAAATTACATCAAGGGTTCCGAGAAAACAAAACCAAAGAAATACAGGGAACTAAGCATACAAATCAAACTCTACAAAACACATATACTAAGTATGAAAAAAATTGCATTTTAACATCCCAATCCACCGCCATTCCAGCACATATCTTGAAGCTTTGACCTGCAGATTCATCAATTGTAACTTTATATTATCAACAATATTGCTTAAAACCACTTCAGCAGCAGATGTTGAAATTTGAAAATCCTTCCATTCCTTTCCTTCCAAACAAAGTCCAGTAGTAAATACTTCAGTTATTACTACTGCTATAACAACATCAGTACAAACTCCAGTAGTAACTACATCGGTTATTACTACTTGAGTAGTTACTACTGCTACAACAACATCAGTAGAAGCTCCAGTAGTAACTACTTCATTTATTATTACTCCACTAGCAGTAGTTACCCCAATTGTACTAGCAGTAATTCAACCAACTGATGTGATTAATACTGAAATTCCAGCAGAAACCACAACATCCTTATAAATTAGCAAACTAAGTGGTAAAATCGATCCATTAACAAAGACAAAGATCATAATTACGACTACGGCAGCTTCTACGGAGGTCAAAAACTGAGGTTTTACAGCAGTCAAATATAACCTCATAGACACAATTCCTCTCATTACTACTGCTATAACAACATTAGTACAAACTCCAGTAGTAACAACTTCAGTTATTACTACTTCAACAACAGTAGTAACCCCAATCGTACCAGCAGTAAATCAACCAACTGTTGTGATTCCATATACACATATAGCATTCGTTCTCACAAATTCTTAAAAATGAAAAGTTTTTTTTTTGTTATTTGATTATGATCAGATAGTACTTGATGAGATGGTTTTATTTGATCATATTTTCGGCAATCGGGGGATCAATTCAGTACAGATCTGGAAAAAGATTTCAATTAATATTTTGAAAAACGATTAAAAGTTATGAGATAGGTCGTATTGTTAGCTTATTAGTCTTATTGGATTTATTAGTTGGGCCTTATGTCTATCCCATTAGCTGGTTAGCTTTAATATATATATTGTCTTTCTTTGTCTTGTTCTGTAACTTCACTTTTGCTAATTTTATGAAACCCTGGCCTCCCTTTTGTAAGTTTACATGGTATCAGAGCTAAACTCGATCTTTATGACGATTTTGCAATGTTTTTCTCGCTCGTTTCAGTATTTCGTTTGCTTTGATTCGTTTGGTTTTGTTTGATTCTGGGGATTTCATTTGGTTGTTAGTACTGGTATTCTTGTCTGGCGATTTGTATTCGTTAGGGTTTCTCATTTGTTGATTTGGGGAAATCCTGATTTTGGTTAAGCGGTATTAATCGTTTCTGTTGATCACTGTTTCTACTAATCTGTTTGTGCTGAGCAGTAGTAACTGCTGATTTGTTTCTACTGACCCGCATCTGCTGGTGTTGAGAGCCGTAGTGATTCGTTACCGCTGGTTCGTTTCTGCTGATCAGTATTAACTGCTGATTCGTTACTGGTGGTTCGTTTCTGCTGATCAGTATTAACTGTTGATTCGTTACTGCTGGTTCTTTTCTGCTGATCAGCATTAACTGTTTGTGTTGGACAATAGCATTGGTGACTTTTATTCACTCTCTTTGGTCATAGCTCGAGACGATTCTTTCCAGTCAATTAGCACTCAACTAGATGGCAAGAACTATGCCTATTGGAGTTATGTTATGAAAAACTTTTTGCGAGGAAATAACTTGTGGGGTATTATAACATGTACCAAAAGTAAACCAACAGATGATAAGGCTCAGAATTATCCACCCTTATTAGAAACTTGGGAAACTCAAAACTCCAAGATCATCACTTGGATTAATAATTCTGTTACTCAGTCGATTGGTACTCAGTTAGAAAAGTATGACACAGCTAATGAAGTTTGGGATCACTTGGATAGATTGTATACTCAATCAAATTTTGCAAAACAATATCAGTTGGAATTTGATATTCGAGCACTTCAACAGAATAGTTTAACTGTCCAAGAAATTTATGTTGGTATGTCTGACTTCTAGGATTAGCGAGCTCTTACAGAACCTGCTGACTTGAAGGCATTTAAGCCTTATATTGATAGAAGGGAAGAGCAGCGTTTGGTTCAGGTTTTGATGGCTTTACGTTTAGATTTTGAAGGTCTGCGTGGTTCAATCTTGCATCGCACTCCACTTCCCTCTGTTGATTCAGTTGTTCACGAGTTGATTGCTGAATAAACTCGTCTGAAATCTCATGGAGACAGAGGTTTCAAGACAACAATCCCTACTGTTCTTGCTGTTACTCAGCCAATACAGTCTTCAAACCATAACCGGAGCAGAGTTGCTTTTGATGAGTGTACCTATTGCAAGCAGAAAAATCATTGGAAGGCTCAGTGCCCCTAGTTGTTGAACAAAGGAAATCAGAAACATAACAGACCTGCTGGACAGTCTCATTTTCGTCCTTCTTTCTCAAACTTCAAGCCACCACAGTTTGCTGCCGTTGCACCTTCTGTAGAGGCTGAAACAGATTTTACACCACCATCTGTTCTTGATCCCCAAATTGTTGAGAAGTTTAAATAGTTCATTGCTGCCAATCCTCAGGTCCATCTACATCCAGTAATTCAGGTATACCTTCATCCCTTTGGATATTGGATTTTGGAGCATCCCATCATATGTCACCACATTTGTCATGTTTTACTTCGTTAACTCCTCGTTCAACAATCTGGAGAATTCCACTGAAATATCCACCAAACTGCCTTTTCATCTTATTATGAAGTAAGAATTTGGTGGTAACACAAATTTCAAGTCGAGAAAATGCAATTGACTCGTTTGACCCACATGATTGTTTCGAAAGAAAAATGACATCACTACCCAACTCAAGACATCCTGATAAAATTAAAAAAAAATTAGGTTTTTAAGGTACTTATGATTTTTTATTATGTGTCCACTTCTTATGCTATTTAGCATCAATTGGAAAGTAAAATTTGAAGTTATGCTTGCTGCAATGCAGGCTTCTAACTACTACTCTTTTCTTGCTTTTGTAGTTTTTCCCAAATACAGATACAATTTGATGTTAAAAGATGGGCTACTTTCAACACAAATATCCATTTGAGTTCTTAATACATATGGAAAAAAGGTGGTGATGATTTTGTGATAAACGTGTACGAATTGTGCAAGTATTGAGCAGTGACCTCGAAGCCAAAGTGCAGCCCAATTGTATTATGAAAAAGTAGGAGCAACTCTTTCTTCCTTCATTACCTTACTTTTATTTGTTATGAACTTTCTATGATATGTTATAGACATTGACATGGTTAACAAGTAAAATTCAATATTTTAATTCGTTTTCAACGTTAATAATGTGTTCCCTCAAACAGTATCAAGTAAACTACAAAATATGTAGCTAAGTCCTACCGAAATGAACTTACATACTCACTCAAAATTTAATGTTTAATGTTACACTCCCTTGATGCTTAGCTCTTAATGGGTAATAGTGTATCATCTTCTTCAACGATTTCATTATATTTAGAAATTTAATATTTACAATTGAAATACTAATTGATATAAATAATTTTATAGGTGGTGTATGAATAAGTAACTATCTTTTGGGTATCGTATAAAAATCTCCGCGGCATTGCGCGCGGTGTAATCTACTAGTTCAAAATAAGTGGTACACCTTCCTTTTTTTGGGTGATTCAAAATAAGTGACACACTTTGAAAAATTACCTTATTTGGCAAAAAATAATGGGACTCGCGCACACTAACTATCTACTTTAAAAAGTGAAAATACTCATTTACCCTTACTTAAACTTTAATTATCATTAACCTCACGTTATACAAAAGGCGTGAGACCAAAACCCAAAGTGTGTAAGTTATTTTGAATCGGAGGAAGTATTTAATTTTTATTCACTTTTTATTATTATGTAACTGTCATTTTTTATTAAAATTATTCGAAGTTCGTTTAGTCAAGTTTGGTGGCATACGAATCACATATTTTCTTCTAAATTTTATTTTAAAATAGTTGATACAAAAGTTTTCTCTAGATAAAAATAAACTAAATTTTTTTTTATCAGAAACCGAAGTGTGTATTGTAAAATCCCGCTGCAACGCGCGGGTACAAAACTTCTAGTTAGGGGTTTAAAAATCAAACCTTGTGTGTTCTAGAAGCTTAATCTTTCACCTTTATTTGGCTTCACCACCTGCTCCTTTGCTTACATCGTTCGCGAAACGGTAACTTAAACCCTCTTTTGATATTCAATTTTGTAGAAAACAAATATTTGATGGGTATTATCAGTTCAGAAAATTAGGGTTTAAAAAATCAAACCTTGTGTTCTAGAAGCTTAATCTTTCACCTTTATTTTGCTTCACCACCTGCTCCTTTGCTCTCATCGTTCGCGAAACGGTAACTTTAACCCTCTTTTGTTATTCAGTTTTGTAAAAAACAAATATTTTATGGGTATTATCAGTTCAGAAATTAGGGGTTTAAAAATCAAACCTTGTGTGTTCTAGAAGCTTAATCTTTATAATTTAGAGCTGTAAATTACTATAAATTTTGTCAATGTGGGCAAATGGTCTCTAAGCTTAAGGAGTTTTGATGTTGTTTGTTCAACCTTAATCAAGCATTAATTCCCAACGTACGGCGTCTCTGGTTAGCTTATTTACTATTCTGATTTTGATTACGGTTAGGTTCTAGGTTATCTATTTGTGCTTTAATCTGGGCTACGATTTGTGATAAATTATAGTAACCGAAAAAGAAAAGAAGTTGATGTGCTTTTAGTACTGCTGTTAGACAATGTAGTATTAAAAGACAGAATTGGTGTTTTTTTAGACTCCACAAGTCCAATTTATCTTCATAATGCATTTTTTTTAGATTTCTGTATAGTGAAGATATTGGTGAAAAGGACTAGCAATTTATTTTCAGAATTGTATGTTTATTCATTTAAGTTCATGCTTGTTTCTTATATTATGGCAGAAGAAGATGGCAGAAGAAGACCGTAAGGCTAATTCACTCGTGTCTTATTTGGAAAAAGTAGTTGAAGTTAAAAAGAGGCATTTTGAAGAAATGGAAAGTAAATTTGTTGAGACTGAAATGAAAGTTAAACTGGAGAACCAGAAAAGAGAACTTGAAATTCAGAGTAATGAGGTCCCTGAAGATCTCAAACAGCCGTGACTATTTTATTATTTATTTATATATTTATAATGCTTTCATCCATTATTATTAACCATCAACTATTCTCCTAGAATGCTACGTAAAATAGCTTGCTTCAGGGAGCTTCTAATGAACAATGGAAAGCTGATGCAAGTATGATGAAACTCTCTGAAGATAAAAAGGTTTATTTATTATTTTAATATATTGTAAATCTTCTTAATTGTTGGAGGAAATTACATAAATTGTCCCTCGACTTTTTTTTTATTATTATTAAAATAGTCCCTAATTTTCAAACTTGCAGCTCCAACGGTTGCTAAAGCAAAAAAAAGGTTGTTAAGTTTCAGTGTAGTTTGCCCTTTAATTTACTACAGAATTTAGAAGAAAATCTAAATAAAAATATGTGTGTGGCTGACCTGACCCGCTCATTTTGCCACTCATTTTGCCACCTCGAAATTTTGAATCCATATTGTTGTACAGGCGGGAGTGGGACCGCCTCAAAGCTGTGTTCAAGGGTACAAAGTGAAGCAAAATCTTTCACCAATACTTGAATCGATTTTCAAAAAATACGGTGACATTGCTGTTAGAATTCGTGACTTAATCATAGGTGATTGAACTATCAAATTCGTGGCTGCTTAATCATTGGTGATTAAACTACCAGACTTGTGACAACTTAATCATAAGTGATTATACTGTCAGAATTTAGTGCCCACCGACACACATGTACGGGTATCATGGCCGATGATGCGCGTATCGGGTCACACGCCGGGGGAATTCCTTTCCAATAACACTTAAAAGAGTAGAGATAATTAAAGATGTTGGGAGAAATAAAAGTATCTTTTATTTCATTGGACCATTTAATGGTCCAATGCATGTAAAGGAAAGCCACTACTTTTCTCCACATGCTTGCTTTAATTCTATTGGACCACCTTTTGGTCCAATGCATGTAGAGCTTTTCCACCCACCTCCACATGCTCTCTTGTGTATATAAGAGAGATGTGGGAGGTTGTTTAAAGCTAATGCAAAATCGAATTTTCTCTCAAAAACAAGTGTTTAGTTCACCGAAAATCTAAGAAGAATTCTTGAGCATTTTTCGGTGTCGGGTTAGCAACTCGGAGGGAATCGCTTACTCGGTGTGGATCAACGGTAGATGGGAACGATTTCGTGACCTTCATCCATCAAAGAGTTCATCATTATCTTGTGGGTGTCTTCGAGGGTATGATGTTCTCTCCTTCTTCTTTGTTGCACGATTTGGGTTTAGAGATTCGGTCGTTGGTGGATCTTGGTGGTTAAATTATTTTAAATATTCGTTTCCGCTGCGTTTTAGAACCCACCAAAATCCAACAGTGGTATCAGAGCCTACTCTAACCGAATCATGCACATTTTCGGGCTTGAAAAACGATTTGAGGATCTGTTTTGCCTTTTTTTTTTAAGATTTTGGGTTTTAGCCTTGCTAAACCCATAATAGTTTGACTCACACACTTATATGCTTGTCATGATTTTGGCATGAAATGCATGCATGCATAAATTTGTGTTGATGTATGTAATTTATTACATGCAAAGATTCTTAGTGCCTTGAGTGTTTGATTCCGAATCTTTGTCAAAATATTTTTTTATGAATGGTTGTTGGCACACCATTTTAGCTTTCATGTTTGTAGTAGCTAGTAGATTGGTAACCATTTTTCCCTTGACCTTTGCCGTGTGTTTGGTTGTTATTCATTTGGTGACTAAGTCACAATGGTTTGTAATTAATAATTTATTAATTTTGGTATGTAATATTTATTAATTATGGCTTGCATGCCATTGATTTTCATTTTTATTTGTACTAGTTAGTAGGATTTCGTGGCTTGTTAGCCATTTCTAAATTTTCTATGTACTTGTAAAACGAAGATCAAAAGAAAACCAAATGGAATAATGAAGTGATGTCTAGGCAACCTTGGATTCGATGAAGTCTAATGGAGACGGCGGATTTAGTGGGAGCTCACATGGAAGGTCATTTTTTGTCCATAGTTGACCATATTTTTCCCTGGGTTGGCTCACGGGAAAAACGCATAGGCTTTGGGCATGGTTACCAATTTTGTTGTATGCGTGTGATGTTTATTTATTTGCTTGGTTGTTAGATTTTCGCAATGTTAAATAAATAAATAGATTAATTAAAAATGGTTTAATTAAATCACTCGTTATAGATTAATTAAAAGGTGAAAAATGTTTTTGTCACAAAAGTAATTAATCAAGATTTTAAAAGGGATTAATTAAAAGGTGAAAAATACTTTGTCACAAAAGTAATTAATCAAAACTTTAAAAGAATTAAAAACCCCGTTTTTTGAGAATATCATTTTTATTATCCTAATGATGACGCCACCCAAATCTTGCTAGACAAAGTTGGTTGGCGTGCATTAGCCGAGCCGATTTTGAATAGACAGTGTGGAAGGTGAGTGTGACTCATTTTTCTATGATTGGTCGTCGTGCATTAGCCGAACCATTATAGTCAAAATGTTTCACCGCGTATCATGTTGGATGATTTATTTGATTTCTCACAAAATGTAAATCTTGCACTATCCATTGGAATGACACCACTTAAGTTTTGTGGAGCAAGGTCGGTTGTCGAGCGAAACCGAGCCGTGCCTTGTGAAGCAAGATGAGGGTGAGTATAAGTTCCTTAATTAAGTTGGTTGTCGAGAGAAACCGAGCCAATTTAGTTATGGGCTTATCGTGGATCTAGATGGTCGATGTACAAACTTCAAACTAGGTTTTAAATGATTGTCGAGCGAAACCGAGTCATTTAAAGTTTTGTTTGAGGTTAGTGCATGTAGGGATCAAACATACCAATTGACACAATGGTTGTCAAGTGATCCCGCAAGAAGCTAAGAGTTGTAAGTCACAACTGGTACAAAATAAATGCAATTGGTACAATTGGTACAATATGATTATTGGTACAATTGGTACAATATGGCATTAGTACAATATGGTGATTACAATGGTACAATGGATACCACCGGAAATAGCTTTGCATTATGATCCGCGGCATACCCGTCATAATGTATTGTGAAATACGGATTCTTAGCCCTTGTTAAATATAAAAGTTTTGGGTAACATATTTACAAGGACCCATCAAACTAACTAAAACTACTTTGCTATTTTATAGGTGGCATCTTCAAACCCCACCACCACCACCAATGTTTCTTTAAGAGTTTTCCTTGAAAAGGAGAAACTCAATGGTGCAAATTTCCTTGATTGGGAGAGACAATTAAAACTTGTTCTCCGCCATGAAGGAAATATGCACGTGATTGAAGGACCTCTTCCCGATGAACCAGGGGAAGATGCAATTCAAGTAGCACACGATGCTCATGAACGTCTCATGAAAGAAAATGAGGACATCTCATGTCTAATGTTGAGCACTATGACTCCTGATTTGCAAAAGCAAATGGATCATTTGTACGCTTATGAGCTTATTGTCCAGTTGCGGGACATGTTCCAACAACAAGCAAAGGTAGAGCGGTATGAGTGCCTCAAGAATGTGCTTGATTGCAAACTCCTCGAAGGCGGGGATGTGAGCGCTCACGTGTTGCGTATGAAAGCAAACGTGGAACGCTTGGAGAAGTTAGGCTTCTCCATTGGGAAGGAATTGGCCGTGGATTTTATCCTTAGGTCACTTCCTACATCATATGAACAGTTTGTAATGAACTATCATATGCATGGGATGAACAAGTCCATCATGGAGCTTCATGGTATGTTGAAGACTGCCGAGTCTACCATGACCAAAAGAAAGCCCAACCCAACACATTCTGTCCTTGCAATTCGGGAAGATAAGGTCTCCAAGAAGAAGAAGTCCACCCCTACCCCTCAAGGTAAGGGTAAAGGCAAGGTTGGTGCAACCAAGTCTAATCCTACTTCGGCCAAGATGGCAAAAGGAAAGGTTCCTCAAGCCATGACACCGGAAGATGCGGACTGCTTCTATTGCGGGAAAAATGGGCATTTCCGTCGTAGTTGCCCAACATACCTTGAGGAACTCAACAAGCTAAAGGCTAATGGAGTTGGAGGTACCTCAAAACAAGGTATGTACATGATTGAATTATACCAAACCTCTACTTTGCAAAACTGGGTTTTAGATACCGGTTGTGGCACTCATATTTGTAATACAATGCAGGTGCTACGGGAAAGTGAGAGGTTGGTGGTTGGAGAACAAGATCTCATCATGGGAAACAAGGAAGTTGTCCTGTTGAAGCCAAAGTAAATGTGTTATTGTCCTTTATATCTAGTTTCTCTATTTTGTTAAAACATGTTCGTTATTCGCCACTTGTGGCAAGAAATATTATTTCATATTTTGCTTTATACATTGACGGTTTTAAGTTTGATTTTAATGATGATGGCACAATTTCTTGTCATAAAAATGGTGATTATTATTTTAAAGCATTACCGGTTAATGGCATATATGAGATAGACGCACATGTTAGTAACAAAAGATCAATCATGCAAATTGGTTCTACATCCAAAGATAGTTTGGATAAATTATCCTTATGGCATAGTCGTCTTGGCCATATAAACAAGACTCGCATCTCCAAGCTCCAAGCAATTGGTTACTTAGAATCGTTTGAACATAGTTCAAATGATGTATGTGAATCTTGCTTATTGGGAAAGATGACTAAAGCTCCTTCACCGGTGTTAGTGAGAGGGCTAAGGGTTTATTAGACATTGTACACACCGATGTGTGTGGTCCATTTAAACACCTTACAAGGAATAATTGTAGATACTTCGTGACCTTTATAGATGACTATAGTAGGTTTCGATATGTTTACTTGATTAAACATAAGTCAGAAACCATTGAGGTGTTCAAGACATTCCAAAACGAAGTTGAGAACCAATTGGGCAAGTCAATCAAGATACTTCGATCTGATAGAGGCGGAGAGTATCTTAATCTAGAGTTTATTGACCATCTTAAGAATTGTGGGATTGTCTCACATTTAACACCTCCTAGGTCTCCACAATTGAATGGAGTTGCCTGGAGGAGGAATCGAACATTACTTGACATGGTTCGATCAATGATGGCAAGAAGCCAAATACCCATAAGTTTTTGGGGATATGCTCTAGAAACGGCGTGTAAGCTTCTTAATCTCGTACCAACAAAGAAGGTAGAAAAGACACCTTTCGAGATATGGCATGGGAGTAAACCTCCACTATCGTATCTTAGAGTTTGGGGTTGTCAAGCCTACGTAAAGCGGGAGGCCGATGACAAATTAGAACCCCGTTCAGAAAAGTGTTATTTCATTGGATATCCTAAAGCGGGACTTGGATATTTGTTTTACAAACCTACCGAGAACAAGGTATTTGTTGCTCGAAGGGCGGTCTTTCTAGAAAGAGAACTTTTATCCAATGAACCTAGTGCAAAGCATATAGATCTTGAGGAAACTCAAGATATATCCAATGAACTACTTAATGTTGGCACTAGCACGCAACCTCAAGAGGTTGGTACCGATCAAGAGGATGCGGTAGAAACTGACGTTCCACCATTGTCTCTTCGTAGATCTGGTGGAACTCGCACTGAGCCAGAGAGATATGGGTTTCTCATATCTGAGGGCAGCGAGTTACTAGGGGATCATGATGAACCCTCTACCTACCAGGAAGCGATGGCAGGCCCAGAGTCTGACAAATGGAGAGATGCAATGGAAGTCGAGATGCAATCCATGAAGGACAACCAAGTATGGGAACTGGTTGATCCTACACCCAGCTGTAAGCTTGTGGGGTGTAAATGGGTCTATAAAGTAAAGACCGGCATGGATGGACAGATTGATACTTTCAAAGCACGACTGGTTGCTAAAGGCTTCACTCAAACCCATGGTGTTGACTATGATGAAACATTTTCCCCAGTGGCTATGTTGAAATCTATCAGGATACTTATGGCAATTGCCGCCTTTCATGATTATGAAATTTGGCAAATGGATGTAAAAACCGCCTTCCTTAACGGGAAGCTTACTGAAGAGGTGTATATGAAACAACCTGAAGGTTTTGTACATCCAAAGTATCCCAATAAAGTCTGTCAGCTTAAGAAGTCCATTTATGGACTTAAGCAAGCATCTCGAAGTTGGAATCTTTGCTTTGATGAAAAAATCAAGGAATTTGGATTTTCTAAAAGCAAAGATGAACCTTGTGTATACGTCAGGGCTAGTGGGAGCGCGATTGTATTCCTAGTCCTATATGTTGATGACATCTTACTCATTGGGAATGACATTCCAATTTTGAGCGATGTCAAGACATTTCTTGGAAAATGTTTTTCCATGAAGGACTTAGGAAATGCATCGTACATCTTGGGAATCAAGATCTATCGAGATAGATCTAAAAAGCTTCTCGGTTTGAGTCAAAGTGCATATATTGACAAAGTTCTAAAACGGTTTAGAATGGAGGATTCCAAGAAAGGGAATCTTCCTATGTTGCATGGAGTGACTTTGAGCAAGGCTCAATGTCCAAGTTCCGATAAGGAACGTGACGTAATGAAGAAGATCCCATATGCCTCGGCAGTTGGATCTATCATGTATGCCATGCTATGCACCAGACCTTATGCATCATGTGCGCTGAGCGTGGCAAGTAGATATCAATCAAACCCTGGAGAAGCTCATTGGATAGCCGTCAAGAACATCTTGAAATATCTTCGAAGAACGAAGGATATGTTCTTGGTATATGGTGGTATGGAAGAGTTGTGTGTAGTTGGATACACAGACGCAAGCTTCCAAACTGATAGTGATGATTTCCGATCACAATCGGGTTATGTATTCCTATTGAATGGTGGTGTTGTGAGTTGGAGGAGCTCCAAGCAAGACACAGTTGCTGATTCGACGACAGAATCAGAATACATTGCAGCAAGTGAAGCTGCAAAAGAACTGTGTGGATGAGGAAATTCATCAATGACTTGGTAGTTGTCCCTAGCATTGCCGACCCCATTGAAATATTTTGTGACAATGAGGGTGCGGTAGCATTAGCTAAGGAAGCTAGAGCTCACAAAAGAACGAGGCATATTGCTCGTAAATACCACGTTATCCGAGATAAGGTTGAAAGTGGTGATGTTATTATAAGCAGAGTAGTATCGGAACAGAACCTTGTCGATCCGTTTACTAAGCCGTTGTCACAGGCTGTACATGATTCTCACACTAGAGGAATAGGTGTGAGATTAGCCAGTGATTTAGCTTGAGTACTATTTTAGTTTGAATTTGATGTTTATTTTGGGAACTTGAAGCAGTATTGTAATTTTGATTGTATTGATGTATAAATATGTCTATACATATGCGTGTTGCAGTTACTTTCAAAATCTTTATTGTGTTCCATCTTTGCATGTTTAAACACTTCCTAGATTTTATCTAAACATCCACAGTCAGTCATACTTAAATGGAAGTAAGTTATGAATGAAGGCTGAGGCAATGTGTTGGTTATGAGATATAGACGCAACAATTGCCTGTGCTTGAAATGAGTTTCAAGTGACTGGAGACCCACACCCGAGTTTACTTCACGGAAATTGTCACAAGTATCTCGGGATGATAATATCATTTCATCCTTAGACCAGAGATTCATGAGATTCCAAAGCATAAGTTTAATTTACTTAGATTAGTGCTCTAACGCGGTTCGTAAATGGCTGTTATAAGGGGCTTAGTTGGGTAAGGATAACTTATGTGTAGGGACTATGTTGTCAAAAGGATTTGTACCTCAATGAAGAGAGATATCCATGGGCCCCTCGATGATTTAGCGCTGACACCTAAAAGCATGGCCATGCTCGAGTTATATTGAAAATGGTTTAATTACAACTCATTTTGGTCACCACTAAATAAAAGATCGAGAAACATAATCGTGACCGATCTGGAGAATGACGACATTAATCCATGTCTCGTGTTCACAAGGATATCGCGTACAAAGGGATGATACGATCACTTATCTAAAGGAACCATCATTTATATGATTGGTAGTTGTCGGGGATGACGTACCTCGTGCTGACTTGGGGACAAACATGCCTAGCTAGGGCCGCTCTTTGTTTGTGATACCAATAACACGTCATGTCGTGTGCAAGTGGGAGTTTGTTAGAGTTCGTGACTTAATCATAGGTGATTGAACTATCAGATTCGTGGCTGCTTAATCATTGGTGATTAAACTACCAGACTTGTGACAACTTAATCATAAGTGATTATACTGTCAGAATTTAGTGCCCACCGATACACATGTACGGGTATCATGGCCGATGATGCGCGAGCCTATCGGGTCACACGCCGGGGAATTCCTTTCCAATAACACTTAAAAGAGTAGAGATAATTAAAGATGTTGGGAGAAATAAAAGTAGCTTTTATTTCATTGGACCATTTAATGGTCCAATGCATGTAAAGGAAAGCCACTACTTTTCTCCACATGCTTGCTTTAATTCTATTGGACCACCTTTTGGTCCAATGCATGTAGAGCTTTTCCACCCACCTCCACATGCTCTCTTGTCTATATAAGAGAGATGTGGGAGGTTGTTTAAAGCTAATGCAAAATCGAATTTTCTCTCAAAAACAAGTGTTTAGTTCACCGAAAATCTAAGAAGAATTCTTGAGCATTTTTCGGTGTCGGGTTAGCAACTCGGAGGGAAACGCTTACTCGGTGTGGATCAACGGTAGAGGGGAACGATTTCGTGACCTTCATCCATCAAAGAGTTCATCATTATCTTGCGGGTGTCTTCGAGCGTATGATGTTCTCTCCTTCTTCTTTGTTGTACGATTTGGGTTTAGAGATTCGGTCATTGGTGGATCTTGGTGGTTAAATTATTTTAAATATTCATTTCCGCTGCGTTTTAGAACCCACCAAAATCCAACAATTGCATCTAAATGTGTTTGTGAAGTTGTCAAAAAAATTCAAACGGATGATATCACCAACAAAATGAAGAAATAGAGCGCCACGTGTCAGAAGCAGAGGCTGCCAACATTAATGTTTCATGGATTCGAGCTCACTTGGAAACCATTTACAAAGAAAACAATGATATGAAAAAATCAAGTGTATTTATGGAAATGAAAGTAAATACCGTTTTGGTTAAGAAAGCGGCACGAAATGATCTGACAGAAAGTTGTGCAGAGCTTATGTCTGCAAATGAACGGTGTCAAAAGGCTGAAAATTGTGTGAGGGTACTTCCTCTTGTTGAAAAGTATATTAGTGATAATATTTTGAAATATAAGCTGGAAAAAAAGTGCTTGGTAAAAAGACCAATTTTATAGGTTTGTTAACTCTTTGCATAAACGTGTTAAGTTTAATGTATGTAGTTCATCTGTAAATATTCGTTATATTTAGCCTCAATACGTATCAGGTTGGGACAAGCTTAGGCACGTCAAGGAAAAAAAAAACAGAGCCCGGCGGGGAACATTGAACCCGTCAGTTTCGGGTCGGTTTTTGTTATTTCGGGTCGGAGTCGGTTTCGGGGGATTTTTTCGGGTTCGGGTTTGGTACCAGGTCTAAGTCTCCCCTGACCCGAAAAAAAAAAAAATATATATATATATATATATATATATATATATATATATATATATATATATATATATATATATATATATATATATATATATATATATATATATCCTACCCTATATATGAGGCTTAAATTTGAAGAGGGTTTGACACCATGGCAATTCCAAGCATTCCTATTCGTCCATAATGCCACTTGGAATTCCCTGATTGGTCCACATCATTTGCACTAATACAAACGAATCTGGTACAGCTTACGGTCTACATTCATACGCTCCATATACGGCAAACGAATCTGGTACGGCTTACGGTCTACATTCATATGCTCCATATACGGCTTCCTACATACAAGGAAACAAATAAATAACTATTTAAAAGATCCTACATACAAGGAAACAAATAAATATTTAAAAGATCAATCAGCGACTCAATCGTATTTATTCAGAAGTGATACACGACTCAATATAATTTGCATAAAACCGGCATTCTATGATTACGGCATAAAAAGCTGGATTGTGCAACGAAACCAGACTTCAGATATTACGGATTACGGCATAAAAAGCTGGATTCTTCATTTAATAAAATGCCCGTGTAACATTTCTTCATTTACCGTTTTTTTGTACAAAATCATCATCACATCTATCGATTATTATGTCATTTAGAAATATATAAAGTTTTTGGACATTTTTCTACATACTAAAATTTACAGCATACCCGCCCATCGGTCGGGTTTTGTAGCTAGTATATATATATATATATATATATATATATATATATATATATATATATATATATATTTTGAAATATAAGCTGGAAAAAAAGTGCTTGGTAAAAAGACCAATTTTATAGGTTTGTTAACTCTTTGCATAAACGTGTTAAGTTTAATGTATGTAGTTCATCTGTAAATATTCGTTATATTTAGCCTCAATACGTATCAGGTTGGGACAAGCTTAGGCACGTCAAGGAAAAAAAAAACAGAGCCCGGCGGGGAACATTGAACCCGTCAGTTTCGGGTCGGTTTTTGTTATTTCGGGTCGGAGTCGGTTTCGGGGGATTTTTTCGGGTTCGGGTTTGGTACCAGGTCTAAGTCTCCCCTGACCCGAAAAAATATATATATATATATATATATATATATATATATATATATATATATATATATATATATATATATATATATATATATATATATATATATATATATATATAGAGACAGAGAGAGAAGTGGGATTGAGTGAGGACTCGTTTTTGGGTGAGGACTGCGAGGACAAATCTAAGCCTTTAATCCAACAAAATTAATGGCTAGGATTCAATGTGAACAAAGAAATATAAAAATAAGTTTATACAAATGTTAATTGTTTAGCATACTTGAAATTTTCATATTAACCAAGCAAATAAATAAACATCACACGCATACAACAAAATTGGTAACCATGCCCAAAGCCTATGCGTTTTTCCCGTGAGCCAACCCAGGGAAAAATATGGTCAACTATGGACAAAAAATGAACTTCCATGTGAGCTCCCACTAAATCCGCCGTCTCCATTAGACTTCATCGAATCCAAGGTTGCCTAGACATCACTTCATTATTCCATTTGGTTTTCTTTTGATCTTCGTTTTACAAGTACATAGAAAATTTAGAAATGGCTAACAAGCCACGAAATCCTACTAACTAGTACAAATAAAAATGAAAATCAATGGCATGCAAGCCATAATTAATAAATATTACATACCAAAATTAATAAATTATTAATTACAAACCATTGTGACTTAGTCACCAAATGAATAACAACCAAACACACGGCAAAGGTCAAGGGAAAAATGGTTACCAATCTACTAGCTACTACAAACATGAAAGCTAAAATGGTGTGCCAACAACCATTCATAAAAAAATATTTTGACAAAGATTCGGAATCAAACACTCACGGCACTAAGAATCTTTGCATGTAATAAATTACATACATCAACACAAATTTATGCATGCATGCATTTCATGCCAAAATCATGACAAGCATATAAGTGTGTGAGTCAAACTATTATGGGTTTAGCAAGGCTAAAACCCAAAATCTTAAAAAAAAAAGGCAAAACAGATCCTCAAATCGTTTTTCAAGCCCGAAAATGTGCATGATTCGGTTAGAGTAGGCTCTGATACCACTGTTGGATTTTGGTGGGTTCTAAAACGCAGCGGAAACGAATATTTAAAATAATTTAACCACCAAGATCCACCAACGACCGAATCTCTAAACCCAAATCGTGCAACAAAGAAGAAGGAGAGAACATCATACCCTCGAAGACACCCACAAGATAATGATGAACTCTTTGATGGATGAAGGTCACGAAATCGTTCCCATCTACCGTTGATCCACACCGAGTAAGCGATTCCCTCCGAGTTGCTAACCCGACACCGAAAAATGCTCAAGAATTCTTCTTAGATTTTCGGTGAACTAAACACTTGTTTTTGAGAGAAAATTCGATTTTGCATTAGCTTTAAACAACCTCCCACATCTCTCTTATATACACAAGAGAGCATGTGGAGGTGGGTGGAAAAGCTCTACATGCATTGGACCAAAAGGTGGTCCAATAGAATTAAAGCAAGCATGTGGAGAAAAGTAGTGGCTTTCCTTTACATGCATTGGACCATTAAATGGTCCAATGAAATAAAAGCTACTTTTATTTCTCCCAACATCTTTAATTATCTCTACTCTTTTAAGTGTTATTGGAAAGGAATTCCCCCGGCGTGTGACCCGATACGCGCATCATCGGCCATGATACCCGTATCATGTTGGATGATTTATTTGATTTCTCACAAAATGTAAATCTTGCACTATCCATTGGAATGACACCACTTAAGTTTTGTGGAGCAAGGTCGGTTGTCGAGCGAAACCGAGCCGTGCCTTGTGAAGCAAGATGAGGGTGAGTATAAGTTCCTTAATTAAGTTGGTTGTCGAGAGAAACCGAGCCAATTTAGTTATGGGCTTATCGTGGATCTAGATGGTCGATGTACAAACTTCAAACTAGGTTTTAAATGATTGTCGAGCGAAACCGAGTCATTTAAAGTTTTGTTTGAGGTTAGTGCATGTAGGGATCAAACATACCAATTGACACAATGGTTGTCAAGTGATCCCGCAAGAAGCTAAGAGTTGTAAGTCACAACTGGTACAAAATAAATGCAATTGGTACAATTGGTACAATATGATTATTGGTACAATTGGTACAATATGGCATTAGTACAATATGGTGATTACAATGGTACAATGGATACCACCGGAAATAGCTTTGCATTATGATCCGCGGCATACCCGTCATAATGTATTGTGAAATACGGATTCTTAGCCCTTGTTAAATATAAAAGTTTTGGGTAACATATTTACAAGGACCCATCAAACTAACTAAAACTACTTTGCTATTTTATAGGTGGCATCTTCAAACCCCACCACCACCACCAATGTTTCTTTAAGAGTTTTCCTTGAAAAGGAGAAACTCAATGGTGCAAATTTCCTTGATTGGGAGAGACAATTAAAACTTGTTCTCCGCCATGAAGGAAATATGCACGTGATTGAAGGACCTCTTCCCGATGAACCAGGGGAAGATGCAATTCAAGTAGCACACGATGCTCATGAACGTCTCATGAAAGAAAATGAGGACATCTCATGTCTAATGTTGAGCACTATGACTCCTGATTTGCAAAAGCAAATGGATCATTTGTACGCTTATGAGCTTATTGTCCAGTTGCGGGACATGTTCCAACAACAAGCAAAGGTAGAGCGGTATGAGTGCCTCAAGAATGTGCTTGATTGCAAACTCCTCGAAGGCGGGGATGTGAGCGCTCACGTGTTGCGTATGAAAGCAAACGTGGAACGCTTGGAGAAGTTAGGCTTCTCCATTGGGAAGGAATTGGCCGTGGATTTTATCCTTAGGTCACTTCCTACATCATATGAACAGTTTGTAATGAACTATCATATGCATGGGATGAACAAGTCCATCATGGAGCTTCATGGTATGTTGAAGACTGCCGAGTCTACCATGACCAAAAGAAAGCCCAACCCAACACATTCTGTCCTTGCAATTCGGGAAGATAAGGTCTCCAAGAAGAAGAAGTCCACCCCTACCCCTCAAGGTAAGGGTAAAGGCAAGGTTGGTGCAACCAAGTCTAATCCTACTTCGGCCAAGATGGCAAAAGGAAAGGTTCCTCAAGCCATGACACCGGAAGATGCGGACTGCTTCTATTGCGGGAAAAATGGGCATTTCCGTCGTAGTTGCCCAACATACCTTGAGGAACTCAACAAGCTAAAGGCTAATGGAGTTGGAGGTACCTCAAAACAAGGTATGTACATGATTGAATTATACCAAACCTCTACTTTGCAAAACTGGGTTTTAGATACCGGTTGTGGCACTCATATTTGTAATACAATGCAGGTGCTACGGGAAAGTGAGAGGTTGGTGGTTGGAGAACAAGATCTCATCATGGGAAACAAGGAAGTTGTCCTGTTGAAGCCAAAGTAAATGTGTTATTGTCCTTTATATCTAGTTTCTCTATTTTGTTAAAACATGTTCGTTATTCGCCACTTGTGGCAAGAAATATTATTTCATATTTTGCTTTATACATTGACGGTTTTAAGTTTGATTTTAATGATGATGGCACAATTTCTTGTCATAAAAATGGTGATTATTATTTTAAAGCATTACCGGTTAATGGCATATATGAGATAGACGCACATGTTAGTAACAAAAGATCAATCATGCAAATTGGTTCTACATCCAAAGATAGTTTGGATAAATTATCCTTATGGCATAGTCGTCTTGGCCATATAAACAAGACTCGCATCTCCAAGCTCCAAGCAATTGGTTACTTAGAATCGTTTGAACATAGTTCAAATGATGTATGTGAATCTTGCTTATTGGGAAAGATGACTAAAGCTCCTTCACCGGTGTTAGTGAGAGGGCTAAGGGTTTATTAGACATTGTACACACCGATGTGTGTGGTCCATTTAAACACCTTACAAGGAATAATTGTAGATACTTCGTGACCTTTATAGATGACTATAGTAGGTTTCGATATGTTTACTTGATTAAACATAAGTCAGAAACCATTGAGGTGTTCAAGACATTCCAAAACGAAGTTGAGAACCAATTGGGCAAGTCAATCAAGATACTTCGATCTGATAGAGGCGGAGAGTATCTTAATCTAGAGTTTATTGACCATCTTAAGAATTGTGGGATTGTCTCACATTTAACACCTCCTAGGTCTCCACAATTGAATGGAGTTGCCTGGAGGAGGAATCGAACATTACTTGACATGGTTCGATCAATGATGGCAAGAAGCCAAATACCCATAAGTTTTTGGGGATATGCTCTAGAAACGGCGTGTAAGCTTCTTAATCTCGTACCAACAAAGAAGGTAGAAAAGACACCTTTCGAGATATGGCATGGGAGTAAACCTCCACTATCGTATCTTAGAGTTTGGGGTTGTCAAGCCTACGTAAAGCGGGAGGCCGATGACAAATTAGAACCCCGTTCAGAAAAGTGTTATTTCATTGGATATCCTAAAGCGGGACTTGGATATTTGTTTTACAAACCTACCGAGAACAAGGTATTTGTTGCTCGAAGGGCGGTCTTTCTAGAAAGAGAACTTTTATCCAATGAACCTAGTGCAAAGCATATAGATCTTGAGGAAACTCAAGATATATCCAATGAACTACTTAATGTTGGCACTAGCACGCAACCTCAAGAGGTTGGTACCGATCAAGAGGATGCGGTAGAAACTGACGTTCCACCATTGTCTCTTCGTAGATCTGGTGGAACTCGCACTGAGCCAGAGAGATATGGGTTTCTCATATCTGAGGGCAGCGAGTTACTAGGGGATCATGATGAACCCTCTACCTACCAGGAAGCGATGGCAGGCCCAGAGTCTGACAAATGGAGAGATGCAATGGAAGTCGAGATGCAATCCATGAAGGACAACCAAGTATGGGAACTGGTTGATCCTACACCCAGCTGTAAGCTTGTGGGGTGTAAATGGGTCTATAAAGTAAAGACCGGCATGGATGGACAGATTGATACTTTCAAAGCACGACTGGTTGCTAAAGGCTTCACTCAAACCCATGGTGTTGACTATGATGAAACATTTTCCCCAGTGGCTATGTTGAAATCTATCAGGATACTTATGGCAATTGCCGCCTTTCATGATTATGAAATTTGGCAAATGGATGTAAAAACCGCCTTCCTTAACGGGAAGCTTACTGAAGAGGTGTATATGAAACAACCTGAAGGTTTTGTACATCCAAAGTATCCCAATAAAGTCTGTCAGCTTAAGAAGTCCATTTATGGACTTAAGCAAGCATCTCGAAGTTGGAATCTTTGCTTTGATGAAAAAATCAAGGAATTTGGATTTTCTAAAAGCAAAGATGAACCTTGTGTATACGTCAGGGCTAGTGGGAGCGCGATTGTATTCCTAGTCCTATATGTTGATGACATCTTACTCATTGGGAATGACATTCCAATTTTGAGCGATGTCAAGACATTTCTTGGAAAATGTTTTTCCATGAAGGACTTAGGAAATGCATCGTACATCTTGGGAATCAAGATCTATCGAGATAGATCTAAAAAGCTTCTCGGTTTGAGTCAAAGTGCATATATTGACAAAGTTCTAAAACGGTTTAGAATGGAGGATTCCAAGAAAGGGAATCTTCCTATGTTGCATGGAGTGACTTTGAGCAAGGCTCAATGTCCAAGTTCCGATAAGGAACGTGACGTAATGAAGAAGATCCCATATGCCTCGGCAGTTGGATCTATCATGTATGCCATGCTATGCACCAGACCTTATGCATCATGTGCGCTGAGCGTGGCAAGTAGATATCAATCAAACCCTGGAGAAGCTCATTGGATAGCCGTCAAGAACATCTTGAAATATCTTCGAAGAACGAAGGATATGTTCTTGGTATATGGTGGTATGGAAGAGTTGTGTGTAGTTGGATACACAGACGCAAGCTTCCAAACTGATAGGGATGATTTCCGATCACAATCGGGTTATGTATTCCTATTGAATGGTGGTGTTGTGAGTTGGAGGAGCTCCAAGCAAGACACAGTTGCTGATTCGACGACAGAATCAGAATACATTGCAGCAAGTGAAGCTGCAAAAGAACTGTGTGGATGAGGAAATTCATCAATGACTTGGTAGTTGTCCCTAGCATTGCCGACCCCATTGAAATATTTTGTGACAATGAGGGTGCGGTAGCATTAGCTAAGGAAGCTAGAGCTCACAAAAGAACGAGGCATATTGCTCGTAAATACCACGTTATCCGAGATAAGGTTGAAAGTGGTGATGTTATTATAAGCAGAGTAGTATCGGAACAGAACCTTGTCGATCCGTTTACTAAGCCGTTGTCACAGGCTGTACATGATTCTCACACTAGAGGAATAGGTGTGAGATTAGCCAGTGATTTAGCTTGAGTACTATTTTAGTTTGAATTTGATGTTTATTTTGGGAACTTGAAGCAGTATTGTAATTTTGATTGTATTGATGTATAAATATGTCTATACATATGCGTGTTGCAGTTACTTTCAAAATCTTTATTGTGTTCCATCTTTGCATGTTTAAACACTTCCTAGATTTTATCTAAACATCCACAGTCAGTCATACTTAAATGGAAGTAAGTTATGAATGAAGGCTGAGGCAATGTGTTGGTTATGAGATATAGACGCAACAATTGCCTGTGCTTGAAATGAGTTTCAAGTGACTGGAGACCCACACCCGAGTTTACTTCACGGAAATTGTCACAAGTATCTCGGGATGATAATATCATTTCATCCTTAGACCAGAGATTCATGAGATTCCAAAGCATAAGTTTAATTTACTTAGATTAGTGCTCTAACGCGGTTCGTAAATGGCTGTTATAAGGGGCTTAGTTGGGTAAGGATAACTTATGTGTAGGGACTATGTTGTCAAAAGGATTTGTACCTCAATGAAGAGAGATATCCATGGGCCCCTCGATGATTTAGCGCTGACACCTAAAAGCATGGCCATGCTCGAGTTATATTGAAAATGGTTTAATTACAACTCATTTTGGTCACCACTAAATAAAAGATCGAGAAACATAATCGTGACCGATCTGGAGAATGACGACATTAATCCATGTCTCGTGTTCACAAGGATATCGCGTACAAAGGGATGATACGATCACTTATCTAAAGGAACCATCATTTATATGATTGGTAGTTGTCGGGGATGACGTACCTCGTGCTGACTTGGGGACAAACATGCCTAGCTAGGGCCGCTCTTTGTTTGTGATACCAATAACACGTCATGTCGTGTGCAAGTGGGAGTTTGTTAGAGTTCGTGACTTAATCATAGGTGATTGAACTATCAGATTCGTGGCTGCTTAATCATTGGTGATTAAACTACCAGACTTGTGACAACTTAATCATAAGTGATTATACTGTCAGAATTTAGTGCCCACCGATACACATGTACGGGTATCATGGCCGATGATGCGCGAGCCTATCGGGTCACACGCCGGGGAATTCCTTTCCAATAACACTTAAAAGAGTAGAGATAATTAAAGATGTTGGGAGAAATAAAAGTAGCTTTTATTTCATTGGACCATTTAATGGTCCAATGCATGTAAAGGAAAGCCACTACTTTTCTCCACATGCTTGCTTTAATTCTATTGGACCACCTTTTGGTCCAATGCATGTAGAGCTTTTCCACCCACCTCCACATGCTCTCTTGTCTATATAAGAGAGATGTGGGAGGTTGTTTAAAGCTAATGCAAAATCGAATTTTCTCTCAAAAACAAGTGTTTAGTTCACCGAAAATCTAAGAAGAATTCTTGAGCATTTTTCGGTGTCGGGTTAGCAACTCGGAGGGAAACGCTTACTCGGTGTGGATCAACGGTAGAGGGGAACGATTTCGTGACCTTCATCCATCAAAGAGTTCATCATTATCTTGCGGGTGTCTTCGAGCGTATGATGTTCTCTCCTTCTTCTTTGTTGTACGATTTGGGTTTAGAGATTCGGTCATTGGTGGATCTTGGTGGTTAAATTATTTTAAATATTCATTTCCGCTGCGTTTTAGAACCCACCAAAATCCAACAATTGCATCTAAATGTGTTTGTGAAGTTGTCAAAAAAATTCAAACGGATGATATCACCAACAAAATGAAGAAATAGAGCGCCAACGTGTCAGAAGCAGAGGCTGCCAACATTAATGTTTCATGGATTCGAGCTCACTTGGAAACCATTTACAAAGAAAACAATGATATGAAAAAATCAAGTGTATTTATGGAAATGAAAGTAAATACCGTTTTGGTTAAGAAAGCGGCACGAAATGATCTGACAGAAAGTTGTGCAGAGCTTATGTCTGCAAATGAACGGTGTCAAAAGGCTGAAAATTGTGTGAGGGTACTTCCTCTTGTTGAAAAGTATATTAGTGATAATATTTTGAAATATAAGCTGGAAAAAAAGTGCTTGGTAAAAAGACCAATTTTATAGGTTTGTTAACTCTTTGCATAAACGTGTTAAGTTTAATGTATGTAGTTCATCTGTAAATATTCGTTATATTTAGCCTCAATACGTATCAGGTTGGGACAAGCTTAGGCACGTCAAGGAAAAAAAAAAACAGAGCCCGGCGGGGAACATTGAACCCGTCAGTTTCGGGTCGGTTTTTGTTATTTCGGGTCGGAGTCGGTTTCGGGGGATTTTTTCGGGTTCGGGTTTGGTACCAGGTCTAAGTCTCCCCTGACCCGAAAAATATATATATATATATATATATATATATATATATATATATATATATATATATATAGAGACAGAGAGAGAAGTGGGATTGAGTGAGGACTCGTTTTTGGGTGAGGACTGCGAGGACAAATCTAAGCCTTTAATCCAACAAAATTAATGGCTAGGATTCAATGTGAACAAAGAAATATAAAAATAAGTTTATACAAATGTTAATTGTTTAGCATACTTGAAATTTTCATATTAATTCAAATAAATAAAATTGTAGTTGTTCCCATTTCCGAAGTCCAATCAATATTTTGACATTGTGTATCTTGGTTCACCCCATAATCCTGCAAATCAAGCATTCAGGCGTTAAAAAACATTGGGTTATATTTTATCTTCAACATCTCAAAATTTATTATAAGAGACCTAGCTAAAATGAAACGTGTCAAACGGGTCTAACTAACAACCTTGTTCATTTGTAAGATTCGAAGAAAATGGACAATAAATTGTCATTGGATCAACCAACCCATTTTGTCTCATTACACAATCCAGCCATTATATTATAAGTAATACATTTACGTTTCGGTGAAAAGTGAAATAATAATTTAATAACTCTATATTAAAGTATGCCGTTATTTTTGACTCTCATGAGCGCAGCATGCCCAATGGTTAACCTCACAAAAGCTTATTACTTTTACCTCATCAATATTCCACTAACCAAAAAGATATTCCTAAATAACATCTCCAATGGTTAATCTTTTACAAAACCTTTTTCTTGTATAATATTAATATATATTACATTTAAGTTAAGATGAACAGTGGTAGACTGCTTAGTCTTTTTTTCTTTTTAAATATTAGCCATCATTATTGACTTTTAATCCATATATTTAATTATTTATTTACTATATTACATTTTTCATCGGACGTAAATAGTAACATTGTGAGAGAGGCCAGCTCCTGCTTTAATCCGTTTCCCTTTTATTGAGATATGTTCTACCTATGAATTCCTACTTTACTTTACTTAGCATCTTTCCTTCTTATCCATCCATGGGCATTCCTTCTTCTTCAGCTTATTTCGTGCTTTTTCAGGTGATTTGGTTTTGCCTCTCTTCTTTTTAACAACGAATGTTTGCTTATTACCTTATCTTCTTTATGCGACTTACCTTCTTGAATTTGATGATTAAATTTTGTTATATTTCTATTTTGTTTTAATTAGGGTTTCGATTTTTGCCTTTCGATTTTCAATTCCCCTGCTTCACTGATGCTCTTCAGGTACCTCTCACTCACCTTTTAAAATTTCGGTGTTCAATGTGATTACCAATTATGAAACTAGTTGGTTTGATTATGTAAATACTAGTTAAGATTAGTATGTGGATAGATTGTATGATGACCTAATGGCATTGATGATAGATGTGACATAAAGTCACATGTAATGGTTATGACGGGTAGATTGAAATAGGACAGGTACGTGATAGATCAGAGGCATTCTGGTTATCACGGTATCTTTAAACCATTGGATTGGAGGCATTCTGATCAACTTGATGGGTCGAATGTTTTTAAATGTTTTATAGAGTCTATAAGTAATTTAGTTAATTATGTAATTTTTAATGAATTGATTATAGACGATGAAATGATAATTGATTGAGAATGATGGAGCTATAAGCTCATAGTAATAATAGACGGATGATGATGATGATGATGATGATGTCCCTAGGGCCGTGATAGATTGGAGGCATTCCGGTTATTACGGTACTTTAAGGTTAGCGGTAGATTGTAGGCATTCCGGTTACCCAATACCTATGAGTCCCGGTAGATTGGAGGCATTCCGATTACCGTGGATATGACGGTCTTGAAAGATTGGAGGCATTCCGATTATCTTGACATTGGCCAATGATGAATGAAACGAAGTGACCCGAATGAATTAATAATATTATTTTAATTATAAATGGTATAATGTGACTAGTTGTTTATCGGGTCTAAAACTCATGTATCTCATGAGGCAATTTTGTCTCACGTACTACGTTTGTTTTGTGGCTATGTACTCAGGTACAAGTTTGAAGTGATAGAAGGTTGCACTAGAGGTGACCTAGAGATGTTCAGCTCGGGAGCTCATAGGTAGATCACGTTTGCCTATGGTTTTCATATACATTGTGACACTGTATTTTTGTAAACTCTGATAAAGGTTTTAAAGTTTTTTGTTAAATTGTATTTTGGACAATATGTCATTTAACATCGCAAAATTTAGAAACCATTTTTTTTCATAGGTGCGGAAGCATAAGATAATAACTAAGTCTTAAGTTTAGGTTTACAGTCCAAACGTCCCAAATTAATTTCCAAAATAAACATTGTGTAAACGGTGTCACTTATCGAAATGGCTCATACAAAACCTATATTACTAAGCTTGGTCAATCATCCCGTCCAAAGCACCGTCCAACCTGAAAAAGAGTCAACGAGGGAGGGATTAGCACAAAGCTAAGCGAATGAATAAAATCTACAAATTCAGTAAAGCACAACAAGCAAGCAAGGAAGTAACATCTCCGAAGGGGTAACCAAATATGAGAGGATCGGCGGCTCTGCCGAGCCCTAAACCATGGTTGGCCAAAACCATGGTAATCCGATGTCGCTGTACCCAACTCCCCGGTAAACCCCCTTACGTGTAAGGCATACAGGTAAGGTCGAATATCATATTAGTCGATACACTATGCCAAACCGTTATCCATCCGACGCTGATCTCATCCCGAATGTGCACATTGTCATGTATAGTAGTCTTCTAGCAACTAGATATACATATCACTATCATATAATTATCATACCACAAATAACTATGTAACACACAAAAGCATGTTATAAAAGTTTGCGCCGAAACACAGTCCAGACATCCTCGCACTCTGCGAAAATGATCACATTCCAGTCCCAAAATAGCAGAGCAACATTACGGATCAACACTAACGGATCAGCATTAACGGATCAGCACTAACGGGTCAGCACTAACGGGTCAGCACTAACTGATCGACATTAACGGGGTCGACACTAACGGGGTCGGCGCTAACGGGTCGGCACTAACGGGGTCAGCACTCACTGGTCAGCACTCACTGATCAGCATTAACGGGGTTAGCACTAACTGATGAGCACTAACTGATCAGTACTAACGGGGTCAGCACTAACGGGGTCAGCACTAACGGGGTCAGCACTAACGGATCAGCATTAATGGGGTCAGCACTAACGGATCAGCATTAATGGGGTCAGCACTAACGCGGTCAGCACTAACTGGGTCAGCACTAACTGATCAGCACTAACTGATCAACATTAACGGGGTCATCACTAACTGATCAACACTAACGGGGTCAGCACTAACGGGGTCAGCACTAACTGATCAACAATAACGGGGTCAGCACTAACTGATCAGCACTAACGGATCAGCACAAACTGAGCAATACTAACTGATTGCAACCAAACACAAGTTGGAGATTAAATCCACTCACCGTAACCTTCTCCTGGTCACCAACTCAGTAGTCTAATGTCACTGAGTTGTCCTCCCGTTTCCTGTGAATCCAAAGGAATACCGAATTAGTACATAATTCACCAAATTATAAACAATTGTCAAGTAAGTTCATAAACTAACTTTTGACCCAAATGACATCTAAATACTTGCAATAATAACTACTCAAATAATATTCACATCATACTTTCATAATTCAAGTCAACTAACCACAATAAACATTTTACACCTAAACGGGTCAAAATCCAACATAGTTCTAATACTACTAAATCTCAACTTTTAACCCATATAAACACCACATTTAGCAAGTCATGACTAACTACATAATTTAACCAAATTCTTGACCAAGTATTTGACCCAAAATCACTAGTTTATCTTTTTGACCCAAATCATCCAAACACTAACTAGTTTATTTCACAAATCCACCAATACTTGACAATCAACCTAAATAATTTACCAAACATGTTATCTTAACATAATAAACAACAATAACCATCAAATCCTCAAGAAATCTAAGGTTTGACAAAACTCATCTTCTTCAAACCTCCATTAATGGAGCTTGAAGGTGAGTTTCACACCAACTTAGTTTATTCCCACAAACAACCACACAAGATTCACCTACAAAACATGTAATCTAACATCTAACACAAGATTCACCTACAAAACTTCAAGAATCATAAACCATGGTTTGACCAATTTGCATGAAATTAAAAACGAACACATATAGGATGAAGTTCACCTCAAGGCCTACTCAAAAATGAGTTTAGAATTTAGATTGAGCAAGAAACAAGCCCTAGATCTTGAAAAGACACCAAGAACAAGCAAGAAGGTGAATAGGGTTTTTAGAGAGAAGTTAGGGAGAGAAAAGGGCACATGCAATCTCGTTGTGTGTGGTGATATGTAACTAAGAGAAGAGAAGGAGGTTTTGACAGCTCCTTCAAAACGTGGCGCAAGAGGAAAACAACAGGTGCACATACCATTTAATAACAATATCAAAAAAGGTATCCGGACCACATCTAATTTATTTAAAATACCAAACATACTCCATTTTCAAAAATGAATATAATTTTCGGGATTGAAATTCAAAAGTTAATCTAACAATATAAAAATCACATAATCATTTAAACATTTTAGAAATCGGATATTTTAACCTCTTGATTAAAATATCACAAAAGACAAAACACTAAACAATTCATTTAATAATATAAGGCCAAAACTACTAGACCGGGTTTCAGGATGTTACATGTCAAATATCGGGAAAAGTGTATTTTAAATGATTTAAACGATGTTTTAAAAATACGGGTATTACAGGGACACCCCATAATTCTATTTGAGCACCCTAAATTCTTCAATAATTAACTAATAATTTTTCGAAGCCTCCATCGAACTCTGCCACTAACTACCACCCTACCAACTCACTCGCATCGGAATCGGCCGGTCGACGTCGCCGCCGCTCCGCCACCACCAACTCGCTTTGATGTTCAATTTGTCGTCCATTCCGCCACCATCATCGCATATGCCGCTAACTACCATCACCGTCGACCACCAGTTTTAAATTAAAAAAAGTCTGAATAACCATGTTAATTAATTGTTTGTGATTTTATTTCAAATTTTGATTTTAATTGGGGTGTTTATTTGGTAGTTAGGTGTGTCCAAATAGTAACACCCTTTTTATATTGTTAGATTCACTTTTGAATTTCAATCCCGAAAATATATTCGTTTTTGAAAATGGAATCTGTTTGGTATTTTAAATAAATTAACTGTGGACCGGATACCTTTTAATTTGATACGGTTATTAAATGAAGTGTGCATCTGTTGTTTTCCCCTTGTGCCACGTTTTGAAGTAGCTGTCAAAACGTCCTTTTCTTCTATCAGTTACATGTCAACACACACAACAAGATTGCATGTGCCCTTTTCTCTCTCTAACTTCTCTCTAAAAACCCTCTTCACCTTCTTGTTTGTTCTTGTTGTCTTTTGAAGATCTAGGGCTTGTTTCTTGCTCAATCTAAATTCTAAACTCATTTTTTAGTTGGCCTTGAGGTGAGCTTCATTTTACATGTGTTTGGTATTGATTTCATGCAAGTTGGTTAAACTAGGGTTTATGATTCTTAAAGTTTTGTGGGTGAATCTTGTGTTAGATGTTAGATTACGTGTGTATTCAAGCTTTTACATGTATTGTGTGGTTATTTGTGGGAAGAAACTAAGTTTTGGTGAAACTCACCTTCAAGCTCCATGGAGGTTTGAAGAAGATGGGTTTTGTCAAACCTTGGATTTCTTAAGGGTTTGATGGTTGATGTTGTTTATTATGTTAAGATAACATGTTTGGTAAATTACTTATGTTGATTTTCAAGTATTGGTGGATTTTGTGAAATAAACTACTTAGTGTTTGGATGATTTGGATTAAAAAGATAAACTAGTGATTTTGGGTAAATTGTTTGGTCAAGGAAAGTGTTGATTTGGTTAAATTATGTAGTTAGTCATGACTTGCTAAATGTGGTGTTTATGTGGGTTAAAAGTCGATATTTAGTAGTATTAGAACTATGTTTGGGTTTTGACCCGTTTGGACCATTTGGTAGTAAAATGGCTTTGTAGCTTGATTTGTATAAGTATTTGTGGTTTTGACATGTTTATGTGTTAGTGTTGGTATTGGTAACACTTTGTGGAAAGTTAGTGGTTAACATTGTTGACATTGGTTATTATTGATATTACCGGTTACTAACTCAGTGTTCTTTGGTGTACAGGAACTGGGATCGAGACTCAGAAACATTAGACCTCTGAGTTCGGCTGTTGGAAGTAAAGGTGAGTGGATTTAATCTCCAACTTGTGTTTGGTTGCGATCAGTTAGTGCTGATCAGTTAGTGCTGATCAGTTAGTGCTGATCAGTTAGTGCTGATCAGTTAGTGCTGACCCCGTTAATGCTGATCAGTTAGTGTTGATCCCTTAGTGCTGACCCCGTTAGTGCTGATTTGTTAATGCTCATCCGTTAGTGTTGATCCGTTAGTGCTGATCTGTTAATGCTCATCTGTTAGTGTTGATCCGTTAGTGCTGCTCCGCTATTTTGGTACTTGAACGTGATCATCTTCGCAGAGCGTGAAGATGTCTGGACTGTGCTTCGGTGCAAACTTTTATAACTTGCTTCTGTAGGTGGCAAAATCATTTGTGGTATGATAATTATATGATAGTGATGTTGTCGCTACTCTATTTCACTCTTCCATCTCCATATTCATGATGAAACTCAAACCCTAAATCAACCTCTTCTTTACAAGAAGATGATGACCATTTTTGACTCACTTTACTGTGAAGAAAAATACCAATGGGATGAAGATGAACAACAACCAACACTTGACAGCTACAGTTCTGTCTATAATAATAATGATAATATAAACCCTCAAAACACACTCCTTGAACATGACCTATTTTGAGAAGACGATGAGCTGTCCACTTTAATCTCCAAAGAATCCCACCAAAACTTGCATAACAATGGCCGCTCCGGTCCCACTTTAGGTCACCGCCGTGAGGCGGTGGAGTGGATTCTCGGAGTGGTATCACATTACTCGTTTAGCGCTCTCACCGGCGTACTGGCCGTCAACTATCTTGATAGGTTTCTTGAAGTGTTGGGTACTAGAAAGTTGTAATAGATAGTCTAGGGGGTAAAGTGTAACATTGTATATATGTTAAGTTTTAGTTAGGAAATGGTCCTAACTAACCAAGTTTTAAGCCATGGTATAAATACCAACATGTAAGGCTTAAAACTTTAACTTTTGCCATTAATCTCATTTCAATTTCACAGCAATTGTTCACTCTCTCTCTCTCTCTAGTTTCTCACTCTAAAAGCCCTAATTGTTCTTCATCACTTTTCATCCAAAACTCATCATCCAACACCTATTATGGATTGATTCAGTGTTTTTGTGCTTTTCAATTGGTATCAGAGCATAATTTCATCTTGAAAACGATCCAAATCCATCAATTGGTGTTAAAATCAGAAGAATCAGTGGGGTTTTGAAAGTTTTTGAAGAAAAAGGGGTTTAAGATCAAAAATCATATTTAAGGTACTATTTCTTGTTATTATGGATTGAATAGCTTCATTTTGTTGATATATTAAGCTTAGAATCAAGTTAGGATCGAATCTAATCCATTCTGATGAAGAATATGAATTTTTAGGAAAAACCATTAAAGGTTCAAAAACCCTCTAAATTCAAATTTTCGAATAGATCTAGGTTGTTTTTGAGTAAAATAGTAGTAGTGGATTGAAGGAAATAGTTTTTGGGTCATTTTGCAAAAAGAATCAAAGTTTTTGGCTAAGAAACGACCATTTTAGGATCAAATTAGTGGGTTTTTCTGTTCTGTTCGTCACTGTTCTGCCAAGAACAACTTCGGCCCGAGAACAGTAACAAGTTCGGCCCGAACTTCAACCCAAAGTTCGGCCCGAACTTCAACCCAAAGTTCGGCCCGAACTTCACCCCGAACTTCGGCCCGAACTTCACCCCGAACTTCGGCCCGAACTTCTACACAACTTCGGCCCGACTTCTACACAACTTCGGCCCGAACTTCTACACAACTTCGGCCCGAACTTCTACACAACTTCGGCCCGAACTTCTACACAACTTCGGCCCGAACTTCTACACAACTTCGGCCCGAACTTCTATACAACTTCGGCCCGAACTCTTTCTACACTCGCGTGACAAAAGGGGCTGTACTGTAACGGTCATAACTTTCAGCTCGGGTGTCCGTTTCGAGACCACGAGTAACCAAATCGAAGCTAAAGACGAAGGCTACGACATGATAAACAGCCTAAGGCAGTATACCCAACTTGCCGGCCCAAAAACGCTTGTTTCGATCGCTTAATTTGCGTTTTTGTGATTTTTCGGTCAATTTCCAAACTTCGTTTAGCCCAGTTTCTAACCCGATCGTCGTTTTTCCCTAATTCGAAAATCTTAGGCACATTTAAAGTGTACTTTATCATCTGGAATAATCATTTTATGATTTCGGTAATTTTGAATTTTTGAAGACCAATTCACGGTCTACATCACATATTCTATTCCAGAACCTTCTCATTCTTAAAATTTTGTTTACCTCGTTTCAATCAAAATTCCCGTGAATTGTTCATAACATGACTTCCAAAGAAATATTTTCTGCCGGGACGAATGCCCAGGAGGATAAACAGTGCATTGCCAACTTGGCAGTCATGGCAATACCAACTGAGGCTACAGCTGTGTTGGGCATTCCAAAAATTGATGAAAATGAGGTACACTCTGTTTCCCTTGACTCTTTATTATCTGATTCAGACACTGATGAATCAGAGAATTCCTTGTTTAATGAAAAACTTTTTACAAAAATTGATGAGAAATCACATTTGACAAAACAAATAACTGATTTGGAATCTGAAAAAGCTCAACTCTTAAATGATTTGAGTGAATTAAGTCAATGTTCTCTTCAAATAACTCAAGTAAACAAGGAATTACAAAATCAGTTGTCTACATCAAAGTCAGCTTTTCAATTTAAGATTTCTGAATTACAAGAAAGTTTACAAAAACAAGTAAACACAACTAATGAATCAAATGCACAAATCTCAAAATTAAAGGCAGAAAATATAACCTTTCGTCGCCAACTTGAAACTCTTGTTCCTCAAGTAAATCAAATTAATAATTCAAATCAAAAAACACAAGAGTTACAACAACAGTTGTCAACATTTCATGCTGCTCACACCAGTGAAGTAAATCGTCTAAATCACATAATTAATACAAAAAATCTTGAAATATCAAACCTCAAAACGATGAAGACGGTCTCAAATGACAAAGACGACTCCAAGCAGCTGATAAATGACTTAGCTATCCAACTCAGTCGAGAGCAAACATGGATGAAGTCGGCTGACATAAAGATGAAAGACTACCAAGATAAGTTGAAGACAGCTGATACCGAAATTCAAAAACTAAATGAACAAATCACAAACATTACAAACAATTTTAAAAAGGAAATCGATGAACAATCAGCAACCATACACAGTCTTACTGTCAAGAAAGAAAATGCTGAAGAACACATCTCTAAACTAGAGCAGAAGATTGTGAAAGCTGGCCACACTGAACAAACGATAAAACTAAATCAGCCAAAAGAGTTCAGATCTTTCAAATCAACAGTAGGTATCGGCGCTGAGAACTCCCGTCCTCTGGAAAAAGCTGTTGATGTTGTTCCCACACTATACAATTACGATTACATGAACTTGGGAATATGGCAAAGCTTTCTTCATATGTCGGACGAGGAAGCAGAAATCGAGAAGTTCAACAGAGAAAAGAAGGAACACGCTCAAATCAGCTTTAACTATTCTGAATTGAACTATACATATGAAAAGAATAAAGCAAAATTTGAAAACAATGAGTACTTCCCGATTGTCACTCCAGAAGAATTTTCCATCTCTGAAAATGAAGTTTTAAAACAAACAATTGAACCAAAGCTTTATGTTCCACCATTGATTTTAGAAAGGAAAATTGTCCAACTTGAGTCTGAAATTGATGAAACCCACAAAACCTTTGACAAAGAAAAGGAAAATCTTCAATCAAAAATACATAAATTAGAAGACACGATTTTAAAATTAAAATCAAACCCTGATAAACATGTTTTTCAAAATTCTAAATCTTCCTTATTAGGACCGGCACCAGTTAATCCAGTTCCAACCATCTTGAAGAGAAACTCTAATTCACCGGTCTTAAATGCTTCCAATAGAAAATTAGAGTCTCAAAGTGAGAAATCCAAGAAGCCCAATGGAGTCAAAGGAACCATGCAGTCTAAGAAGCCTATTTCGACAAAAACTAGTATTCTTAAGAAGCCTAGCGAGCTTAAGAAGACTAGACCATCTATGTTCTCGGTTCCTTCTTCCACTGTCAAAAATAACAGTAATAACTCCAGACATGTGAAAACTCCTGCTACGGCTTTTAGAACAATTTATGATGCTTCTACATATCATCATGTTCCTTATTCTCCTGATTTTGATGTTGTGTTTACTAAAACTGATAAATTTGGTACAAAGAGATTGTTTGATAAAATCACAAAGAAACAAATCACTCAAACTGACGATCGATTTTTTGTTAGATTAGATGCTCCATGTGGTTTGAAAATCAATGTTTTCCATAACTCTGGTAAAATTATAAAATCATGCAAAACATGTTTTCCACAACCATGCAAGAAATTTGTCTCTCGTCCACCCAAACCTGATCAAAGAGGTTCATCTTCACCAGTTTCCAAACAGACAAAGAGTTCTTCCAAAACCCCACCAAACTCTGATAAACATTCGTCTACTCGTCGCCAAGTCTTTCGAGGAAATTCCGCACCTAAGCCAAAGTCTTCAGGTTCCTCAAACAGCGACAACAAAAAGGCGACCAAATCTACAACATTTGTAAAATACACTTGGATCAAAAATGAAAAATCTCATTGGATTATCCAATCCTCTGAAAAATCTTTAAAATGGGTATTTAAATCCACAACCTCTGAACTGCCTCCTTGCAGTTCTCCAAAGCTCTAAATTGATCTTAAAACAATTTTACATAAAACATCTGTCACTAATCGTATAGGACCCATACATAATTGGGTACCAAACATGTTTTAATTGTTTTATGTAGAATTACCAGAAAGGTGTTTGGAGTTTGGAGAATGACTTATACACACTTCAGTGTATAACTCGCACTACAACAGAATGACTTATACACACATCAGTGTATAACTCGCGCCACAACAGAATGGCTTATGCACACTTCAGTGTATAACCCGAGCTTCAAAGAAATGGCTTTCAAGTACTTCAGCTTGAAACCCGGTCCTCAACGGAAAATGGCTTCTGATCAAAACGGATTCAGAACCCGCTCTCAAAAGAAAGCAACAAGCTCAATCAAGCTTCACCGCAAATACTCTCCTTCAACCCTCCGACGGTGTATAAGGTACGTCCTCAAAACTCAAAACTTTTTAATACTTTTGTTTTGTCGAGGGGGAGAAATACTAATTCTAGGGGGAGAATTATTATTTCTAGGGGGAGAAAATTAAGAAAATAAAAACAAATTACCCAAATAAAAAAGGTTTTATGTTTGTAACGTTAGTTATAAGTCGTTGTAATATCCGTAAACGATCTCTTTACTAGTTCCCTAGTAAAGATAGCATCTGTTTATTACAAATTCTTTTAATTCTCGTTACTTACTACTTCAAAAGACATACCTTCCCATGGTTTGCCAGATCCGGCCTTACCTATCCCAGGGAAATATTTCAGCCAAGTGGTAAATGTGAGGGTATACGTCTAGGGTATAGAACTAGGTGAGTGCAAGGTGATGTGAAAAACATGATAAATCAAAGAAAACACACCTTATGAGTGCATCCAAACCGAAAACAAAACCGGGCAACCATTTAAATAGGTGATCACTCATTCGTTGAATGTTTCACTAGACTTTACTGGCCCACTAAAGCAAATGCACTCCACCACCAACCACTCAGATTCCTATCAACAGGAATTTGTTTCAATTCATCTGGGGACGTAGCACATATTCTATCGACTACTCATTGGAGTATGTTGGTATTGAAATTATTAACTTCCTGCCCCGGTTTACGTCTCGCTTCAATGCACAAAGTGTCTAGATCTCACCGTCAAATATTTCCAATATAAGACACATACACTATTAAAATGAATCTCCGTGAATTCATCGGAACACTCATAGTGGCATCACAATCTGGTGCTTCACGAGGATTGAGTGGAAATCCTGCTAGAGCTAAAATTATGCCAACTCTAAATGCAGGTCACACAATTGACTCGACCGTTGTGCAAACGACTATTGAATCAAATGATGTGTTAACGGTTACTCTATGTGAGACCGGTATTAACCTACAGTGCCTAAAATTTTCAATCTTAAAGGCAACGACTTATGCCGGAAACACATACATTTCCGATGAAAAATCCATGTAAATCATTCTTAAAATGTAACATCATAAATGCTGATCAATTGCACATGAGCGTTATAGTTCACTCTCAAATAACTCCTATGATCTGCTATAACCGGCATGATCTTCCCCAGGAGCCACCTACAATATAGGACATACTGTAAGGGTCCATAGGTCTAGGTGAGCAGAATCAAGTATCACGGGATCTTGATTGGGGTGCGCAGAGGTAAAATTTGAGAGGGGGGATGAAGTATGGGGTGCAATTCAGCTAAATACATGGTAAAATGAAAATGAGGGTGTGGTTGAAAATTGAAAAAGTAAGCTTGAGTGAGGAGGGTGTGAGAGGGTTAAAGAAAACGAAAAATCCTTACCAAACCGATTAAAAGCCGGGTCGCCACGTCTCTATCAGATTGCATGCGTTGCTCTCTGATATTGAAAAAAAGACATCATGGACCCAGTGATGCAATGCACAACCCCCCAACCACTCAAGTACAAAAAGTACTTGTTTCAAAATCACGGAGATAAGCACATATGCTATCGACATCTCATTTGGAGATCGTTGATATTGAAAAAGAGGACCCACCTCCAGTCCTCGCCTTCGTTTGTCCACATATAGAGTCTAGAACCGAATTAAATTTCTCTAGGACACAGACACTCTACCAAGCATATCTTTGAGATATTGCCGGAACATTCATAGTGATACCAAAATTATTGGTATTCCACGATGATTGAATGGAAATCCTACCAGTGCTAACATCAATGCCAACACTGAACGTAGGTCACGCAGTTTCTGTAACTGTTGTGCTAACAGGCAATCTATGTGATCCTGGGTTACCCTGATACATTCTTGTGCGAAGATCAGACGACCGTACTCCATTCTTATCAACAACGGTCACTATGTCTGATAGAAAATCTGATGACTGTACTTCAATCTTATCAACAACAGTCAATAAATCAGATAAGGGATTCTATGACCGTACTCCAACATTATCAACAACGGTCAGAAAATCCACAACATATCAACATTCCGCACTGCTTCAACTTCAACAAACATCATGAACCAAGGATCTGCAGCAAATCGACAAAAGCCACAACTTCAAGAAAGGACTTCCGCTGCTAACCGCTCTATCTATGGGTCTACATTCAGTCGATTTGCATGAAGTCTTCTGGAATACTTTATATTGGTTGAAAAGCCGATTAAAAGTATGTCTGTCACTGATGATTAAAGGCTGATGCTGTTTTATCAACATAACTGCTCAACGGTTCAATTCTCAGCTCCAGCCTTACAAACACAGAAGTCTTCAGAGATATGCAACCTAGTCTACTATTACAAAGGGGGAGATTGTTGGGTACTAGAAAGTTGTAATAGATAGTCTAGGGGGTAAAGTGTAACATTGTATATATGTTAAGTTTTAGTTAGGAAATGGTCCTAACTAACCAAGTTTTAAGCCATGGTATAAATACCAACATGTAAGGCTTAAAACTTTAACTTTTGCCATTAATCTTATTTCAATTTCACAGCAATTGTTCACTCTCTCTCTCTCTTGTTTCTGACTCTAAAAGCCCTAATTGTTCTTCATCACTTTTCATCCAAAACTCATCATCCAACACCTATTATGGATTGATTCAGTGTTTTTGTGCTTTTCATGAAGTGTTCGATACTGAGAAGAAGCCATGGATGACCCAACTTGCTGCTGTTTCGTGTCTTTCTTTAGCTGCTAAAGTTGAAGAAACACATGTCCCGCTTCTTTTAGATCTTCAAGTACGTCTTCTTTTTCTTCAAAATTTTACCCTGTACGTTTTTCATTTTATGTTTTATGTTTTATTTTTATTTTTATTGTGTGTGTATTGAAGATAGATGGAAGCAAATATGTCTTTAAAGTAAAAAACAATTAAATAAATGGTGATTTTGATATTATCAAGTCTTGAATGGAAGATGAACCCAGTGACCCCACACTCATTTCTCGATTACATCACTCGAAGACTCGGATTAAAATCTTATCTTTCTTCCGAATTCCTCAAAAGATGCGATTCTCTTCTCCTATGCTTCCTTCCCGGTATAATAAATCGCATCCTCTAAACCATTATAATTAGTACTCCCTCCCTCCTACGAATAAACTTCTCATTTCACTTGGACATATATTTTTAGGAGAAAAGTTAATGGTGGGGTTTTTACTAATAAATTTGATTAAATATTGGCCCACATTTAAAGAGAAGTGACATATAAAGGAGTGAGTGAAACATTTAAAAGTTATCTAGGCGATTTTTCTTTTTAAAACGAAAAACAGCCTTCATATTTGACTTTTTCTTTTCTTAATCTTAGGCTTTAACATTTTCGAAATTTTGGTTTTAAATACTTACATTTTAAACCTGTTGTTTTAACATGTTACATACGAATATTAATAGTATAACATTTACCAACTTATTTTTACAGCTTAAATTATTTATAATATTCAAACTATTGAGAACACGAATTTATGATTTTACGAATATCAATAAACATTATTCTAAGTATCATAGAAAAATCTGACGCGGCAGCGCACGGGTAAACACCTGCTAGATTACTTATGCATAAATGAATTAATGCAGATATCAGCAACAATGGTGCATGTAATCAACTGTGTTGAACCGCGAATCGGAATTGAATACCAGTCTCCACTAATAGGCATTCTCGGTATCAATAAGGTCAACATTTGACCCTTTTTACTAACATGTATATCTTGTTTTCTAGCTCATGTTCATCACCCATACCCAGAATAACAAAAGTTGAACGAGTCAAAAGTCAATTAGTTGACTTTTCTTTTCTCACGATAGTATGCTACTTTAATTACTTTTTCCTTTTGTTTTCAAACAGGAGGAAGTGGAGGATTGCTGGAAGCAAATTCAGGATATAAAATGTGGTAGTAATTCGGGTCGGGTATTCTATAAGCGGAAGTTCAGAGTAGTACCCGGGAGCCCAGATGCTCTAATGGATCTATCTTTCAGCTCCGATGAGTTGTGGTTGGTGGTGAAACCATTGGTTTCATCGTAGACTGAGTCATGTGCAAAGAAAGCTCGCAAGGGTGCAGACTAAGCTAGACATTAAGCCAATTATGTAATGGTTAAATTAAGTGTTTATTTATTAAATTAAAATTAATGATGTTAGATGGTTGTGGGGGATCCCTTGGAATTGGCGGCTGGTATTTAGTAATTTGTTTCAATCCCTTTCATATTAGTTCATGCTAGTAATTTGGATTGAACATGATGTATCACGTATCCTCTTAAAATTGGTTTTAATTCGCGGTTATTTAAACATTTATTTCAATTTGTTTTTGTAGTCTGTAGATTCGTGTACGATTCGTTTCAAATTGCCAATTTTTTGGGAACGGCAAATATATATAATAGAACACCCACTTAGCAAGGAGCTAAAGGAGGTAAAAGTTCACAAGAGAGACATAAAAGGATAAATATACCAATCTAACCAATTACATTGAAATTTACTCCTATGTGGTTAAGTTTTAACCACATGTAAGAGGTAGAGATAATATCGCCCGCGACAATTGTAGATGATGTGTGGATGTTCTTGAAAACCGCCTCATTTCTTGCTTTCCAAATGCACCACAATGTACATTGAATAATCATAATAAGAATCTTTTTTTTTCTTTGGACAATGCCCCCATCCGACGCCGAATTCTATGTATTCTACTACCGAGCTAAACGTTGGTACCGGAATGCCACACCAATTGAATATCTATGACGTAATATCAACTGTACGGGAGCAACTAGTGAATAAGTGATCAATAGACTCATCTTCATTATTGCATATCTTGCACAAAGTTGACCCAATGTTTACACCCCTGTTAGCCAAACTAGTCGCCACTGGTATTCTTCCCAAGCCGAGTCTCCAATTAAAGCAGTTGACTTTTAGAGGTGCGATCGCAGACCACGGCATACTAGTATTCTTCCAAAGTGCCAGTGAGTCATTACATTATAATTACACTACAAATTTAATAAATAGTAGTAATAATGAATCATTTAAATTTATAATTTATGTAATTAATTGCCAATCAATTGAAGCTTGAAAGTGTTATGTAACTGATCGGATGGTTGGTTTCTATAGCCAATTGAAGTTTTCAAGTATTATACTATGTGTTGAATGGGGTCCATGGTTATCCGAACATAGATCAAAGGCAAAGTGGAGTTATCTTGAATGGGGTCCATGGTTATCAGAACCAATTTCGGTTTAGTAGTCATTTAATTGATGTATTTGGTTTGGTGGTGCTGTGAGTTGTGGTGTGTTTTATTTTTCATTTTCCGGTTCTGTACTTCGTTTCTAGCGCCTCGCTAGCAATTTCTATGATATAGTTTCTTTGTAAGGGGTTCCGGGCGGGTGATGGCCTTGCCTAAGCTCGTTCCGGTTCCTCGTGTTTTCCGTTAAAAAAAATGTGTTGTGTAATTAATGGATGTTGAATGTGTGAACTTACAAAAGGAGGCTAGGGTTTCATAGAAAATATCAAAAGTCAAGTTACAGAACAAGACAAAGAAAGACAATATAAATAGAAAAGATAACAAGCTAATGGGCTAGACATAAGGCCCAACTAATAAACCCAAAAAGACTAATATATTAACACCCCCCTCAAACTCATAATGCAACAGTAATAAGCATTGAGAGTTTTTCAGTCAGAAAATGAAACCGAGGAGCAGTCAAAGGCTTTGTAAACATATCGGCAATCTGTAGAGTAGAAGGAATATGCGGAAGTGAGATAGTCCTCTGTAGCAAATGATGACGAGTGAAGTGACAATCAATTTCAATATGCTTTGTACGCTCATGAAATACTGAATTCTTGGCAATCAATATGACACTTTCATTGTCACAATGTAATGGAGTAGGCTTCGAAATGTTCACACCCATATCTGCAAGAAGCCATCGTAACCAAACAATCTCACAAGTGGCAAGGGCCATGGCACGATACTCAGAGTCGGTAGAAGAACGAGAGACGATATCTAGTTTCTTACTTTTCCATGAAATCAATGAGTCTCCAAGGAAAATACAGTACCCAGTAGTGGATTTACGATCATAAACGTCACTATCCCAATCCGCATCACTATAGGCACGTAACTCAAGTGAGGACAAAGAAGGAAGAACAAGGCTGCGAAAATGTGTGCCACGAAGATATCGCAAAATACGCATCACAGCTCCCTAATGAACACTAGTTGGTGCAGTGACAAACTGACTAACAACATGAACTGCATGAGCAATATCAGGTCTTGTGACGGTGAGATAAACCAAACTCCCCACAATGGTACGATAAAGGCTCGGATCGGATAAGGGGACACCATCAGTCGGAGAGTACTTGGCATTACTTTCTAAAGGAGTATCAACTGTCCGGTTATCTATGAGTCGAGCACGGTGAAACAAATCTGAAAATATACTTTGTCTGAGATAAAATGTAACCTTTTGGGGATTGAGCAACTTCAATTCCAAAGAAATACCGAAGCAAACCCAAATACTTCACAGCAAATCGATGTGCTAAATCTCGTTTCAAAGATTCTATACCATGATGATCATCGCCAGTAATAATCATATCATCAACATATAAGGAAAGAAGGATTCTACCCTTATCCGTACTTCGAACAAAAAGAGCCGAATCATGATTAATTGGTCAAAATCCGAGCGAAGTAATCACTGTAGAGAATTTCTCAAACCAAGCACGAGGGGATTGTTTGAGACCATATAAAGCCTTCCGAAGCCGACAAACTTCACCTAGTCTATGAGCAATTCCTGGGGGAGGAGACATATATAACCTAGAACCGCAATCAAGGTGCGAACTGTCATCATTTTTGCAACAAGAGCAAAAGTTTCCTCATAATCCATACCATACTTTTGTGAATACCCCTTTGCAACAAGCTTGGCTTTAAAACGCTCAACTGATCCATCAGATTTTGTTTAGATTTTATATACCCAACGACAACCAATCATGTGTTTTCCAAGCGGAAGCGGAACCAAACTATTAGATTTGCAACTTCAACTACAACCAAACTCATTTCTTGGACGTCGTATTAGAATCCTCGCGGCATCGCGCGGGTACTATTCGCTAGTTATTAAGTACTCCCTCCGTCCCATAAAAAAGTTTACATTTCATTTGGGCACAATCTTTTAGGAGATTGTTAGTGGTGGGGTTCTTTGTAATACTTTTGATTAAAATATAAGGTTGGATTGGAGAGAGAAAGTGTTTTATTGGTGGAATAATTGGTAATAATATTATTTAATTAGGTGGGCCTCCCAAATTTGAGAAATGTAAACTTTTTTGTGGGACAAAATTTTAAGGAGAAATGTAAACTTTTTTGTGGGACGGAGGGAGTATATAACATTTAACATGGACTAAACAGTGACACTTCAATTTAGAAATTTACACGTGTCCTTTTTTTTTCTTTCGCTAATTCATTTCTTAGACAATGGCGCCTCCTATGTTTGACTTTAGTGGCCACCATTTAATTTCATATTTAATAAAATTCTTTAAATTTTGTAGCATTATAGTGATTGCAATATAGAAATACAAATTAGTATTTTGTTTTTATTAGATTTTACAGTAATGTAATTTATCAGTAATTTTTGTTTTACTTTTACCTTTTACACATTTAGGTTTTGAATACTTATATTTAACCACAATTCTATTCTAGGCCCACACATCTCCATCCATGTGTAACTATACCTTCGATCCAGAACCTTAGTACATAGCAAAAACAAAAAGTAGTACGTGAGACACAAAAATGTCTCGTGAGTTACATGGATTTAGACCCAGGTTTTCCAAATATTTCATAATATATAATCACATATATATTGCACACCAATATAAGCTAGTCACCCTGTTGTGACCCTATCAATCCAATGCTCTCTTAACAATCATATCTAATTATCGGGTTGCTCCTGAAATAACTAGAAAAACTCAACATATCTAACTGTCGGGTCGTCCCCGCACTAGCAAGAAGCTCAAGATACCGGCAACAGGGAATCGCCCAATCTACCGATACCTGCCTTACTCGCCAGAATACGTCCAGTTAGCAAGACTACTAACGTGGAAGAGTCGATGGGAATTCATCCCAACTGCCCCTCAACAGTTATGCTAATCAAAGCCCATGGCTATCTCATCTATCAACAAACAAGTTAGTCCAATATTATCAATAATATGTATAACTAACTTAGCACACTATAAGTCTACACAATTAAGAAAATAGACCGTAACACAAGTAAGAAAATGTATTTCAAAGGCTATGTACTCAGTAAACTCCGCACGTACTCACCTTAGCAAATAATGCTCCAACCGTGCTTTTTACGCCAATTTTCTTGCTCCAACAATTAATCGACTTTCCAAGTTTTCACCAAAAGCCTAATAAAACAATCACAAGTTGTTTAACAACAAATACTACTAATAATACACCCTTTTATTATTTGAAATCCCTTAGATAACAATTTCCCCCAACTTTGATGATTTTCAAAACCCTAGGTTTAACCAATCTTAAGATTCTTACAAATCTTAACCATATACTTGTTTTCTTTGTTAAAATACCATATACCAAGTGTATACAACCTTTATTTTACTATTTAAGAAAACCCCAAGAACTAGGGTTCGAGATCCAAGCTTTTACTTCCATGGATCTAAAGTAATAAACATCAAGGAGTGAAGAGTTACCTTAATATTCTACAATAGAAGCAAAATCAGTTGATTCGGACCCCAAAATTGGCTTCAAATGACATTTTCCACTCAAAATATGTAATAGAACTTAGAGAGAGAGTTAGGGTTTCAAGTTTGGCACTTAATGGCCAAAAACCGTATTTAAGGTGTTGCAGTAACTGATCAGCAGTAACTGATCAGCAGTAACTGATCAGCATTAACTGGGTCAGCACTAACGGAGTCAGCACTAACTGATCAGCACTAACGGAGTCAGCACTACCTGATCAGCACTAACGGAATCAGCACTAACGGAATCAGCACTAACGGAATCAGTACTAACGGAATCAACACTAACTGATCAGCACTAACGGAATCAGCACTAACTGACCAGCACTAACGGAAATCAGCACTAACGAAATCAGTACTAACTGAATCAGTAATAAGCATTGAGAGTTTTTCAGTCAGAAAATGAAACCGAGGAGCAGTCAAAGGCTTTGTAAACATATCGGCAATCTGTAGAGTAGAAGGAATATGCGGAAGCGAGATAGTCCCCTGTAGCAAATGATGACGAGTGAAGTGACAATTAATTTCAATATGCTTTGTACGCTCATGAAATACTGAATTCTTGTCAATCAATATGACACTTTCATTGTCACAATGTAATGGAGTTGGCTTCGAAATGTTAACACCCATATCTGCAAGAAGCCATCGTAACCAAATAATCTCACAAGTGGCAAGGGCCATGGCACGATACTCAGATTCGGTAGAAGAACGAGAGACGATATCTAGTTTCTTACTTTTCCATGAAATCAATGAGTCTCCAAGGAAAATATAGTACCCAGTAGTGGATTTACGATCATAAACGTCACTATCCCAATTAGCATCACTATAGGCATGTAACTCAAGTGAGGACAAAGAAGGAAGAACAAGGCTGCGAAAATGTGTGCCACGAAGATATCGCAAAATACGCATCACAGCTCCCCAATGAACACTAGTTGGTGCAGTGACAAACTGACTAACAACATGAACTGCATGAGCAATATCAGGTCTTGTGACGGTGAGATAAACCAAACTCCCCACATTGGTACGATAAAGGCTCGGATCGGATAAGGGGACACCGTCAGTAGGAGAGTACTTGGCATTACTTTCTAAAGGAGTATCAACTGTCCGGTTATCTATGAGTCGTGCACGGTGAAACAAATCTGAAAATATACTTTGTCTGAGATAAAATGTAACCTTTTGGGGATTGAGCAACTTCAATTCCAAAGAAATACCGAAGCAAAACCAAATCCTTCACAGCAAATCGATGTGCTAAATCTCGTTTCAAAGATTCTATACCATGATGATCATCGCCAGTAATAATCATATCATCAACATATAAGGAAAGAAGGATTCTACCCTTATCCGTACTTCGAACAAAAAGAGCCGAATCATGATTAATTGGTCTAAATCCGAGCGAAGTAATCACTGTAGAGAATTTCTCAAACCAAGCACGAGGGGATTGTTTGAGACCATATAAAGCCTTCCGAAGCCGACAAACTTCACCTAGTCTATGAGCAATACCTGGGGGAGGAGACATATATAACCTAGAACCGCAATCAAGGTGCGAACTGTCATCATTTTTGCAACAGGAGCAAAAGTTTCCTCATAATCCATACCATACTTTTGTGAATACCCCTTTGCAACAAGTCTGGCTTTATAACGCTCAACTGATCCATCAGATTTTGTTTAGATTTTATATACCCAACGACAACCAATCATGTGTTTTCCAAGCGGAAGCGGAACCAAACTATTAGATTTGCAACTTCAACTACAACCAAACTCATTTCTTGGACGTCGTATTAGAATCCCCGCGGCATCGCGCGGGTACTATTCGCTAGTTATTAAGTACTCCCTCCGTCCCATAAAAAAGTTTACATTTCATTTGGGCACAATCTTTTAGGAGATAGTTAGTGCTGGGGTTCTTTGTAATACTTTTGATTAAAATATAAGGTTAGACTGGAGAGAGAAAGTGTTTTATTGGTGGAATAATTGGTAATAATATTATTTAATTAGGTGGGCCTCCCAAATTTGAGAAATGTAAACTTTTTTGTGGGACAAAATTTTAAGGAGAAATGTAAACTTTTTTGTGGGACGGAGGGAGTATATAACATTTAACATGGACTAAACAGTGGCACTTCAATTTAGAAATTTACATGTGTCCTTTTTTTTTCTTTCACTAATTCATTTCTTACACAATGGCGCCTCCTATGTTTGACTTTAGTGGCGACCATTTAATTTCATATTTAATAAAATTCTTTAAATTTTGTAGCATTATAGTGATTGTCAATATAGAAATACAAATTAGTATTTTGTTTTTATTAGATTTTACAGTAATGTAATTTATCAGTAATTTTTGTTTTACTTTTACGTTTTACACATTTAGGTTTTGAATACTTATATTTAACCACAATTCTATTCTAGGCCCACACATCTCCATCCATGTGTAACTATACCTTCGATCCAGAACCTGTGTACATAGCAAAAACAACAAGTAGTACGTGAGACACAAAAATGTCTCGTGAGTTACATGGATTTAGACACAGGTTTTCCAAATATTTCATAATATATAATCACATATATATTGCACACCAATATAAGCTAGTCACCCTGTTGTGACCCTATCAATCCAATGCTCTCTTAACAATCATATCTAATTATCGGGTTGCCCCTGAAATAACTAGAAAAACTCAACATATCTAACTGTCGGGTCGTCCCCGCACTAGCTAGAAGCTCAAGATACCGGCAACAGGGAATCACCCAATCTACCGATACCTGCCTTACTCGCCAGAATACGTCCAGTTAGCAAGACTACTAACGTGGAAGAGTCGATGGGAATTCATCCCAACTGCCCCTCAACAGTTATGCTAATCAAAGCCCATGGCTATCTCATCTATCAACAAACAAGTTAGTCCAATATTATCAATAATATGTATAACTAACTTAGCACACTATAAGTCTACACAATTAAGAAAATAGACCGTAACACAAGTAAGAAAATGTATTTCAAAGGCTATGTACTCAGTAAACTCCGCACGTACTCACCTTAGCAAATAATGCTCCAACCGTGCTTTTTACGCCAATTTTCTTGCTCCAACAATTAATCGACTTTCCAAGTTTTCACCAAAAGCCTAATAAAACAATCACAAGTTGTTCAACAACAAATACTACTAATAATACACCCTTTTATTATTTGAAATCCCTTAGATAACACTTTCCCCCAACTTTGATGATTTTCAAAACCCTAGGTTTAACCAATCTTAAGATTCTTACAAATCTTAACCATATACTTGTTTTCTTTGTTAAAATACCATATACCAAGTGTATACAACCTTTATTTTACTATTTAAGAAAACCCCAAGAACTAGGGTTCGAGATCCAAGCTTTTACTTCCATGGATCTAAAGTAATAAACATCAAGGAGTGAAGATTTACCTTAATATTCTACAATAGGAGCAAAATCAGTTGATTCGGACCCCAAAATTGGCTTCAAATGACATTTTCCACTCAAAATATGTAATAGAACTTAGAGAGAGAGTTAGGATTTCAAGTTTGGCACTTAATGGCCAAAAACCGTATTTAAGGTGTTCCAGATGAAAATCAGCAGTAACTGATCAGCAGTAACTGATCAGCAGTAACTGATCAGCATTAACTGGGTCAGCACTAACGGAGTCAGCACTAACTGATCAGCACTAACGGAGTCAGCACTACCTGATCAGCACTAACGGAATCAGCACTAACGGAATCAGCACTAACGGAATCAGTACTAACGGAATCAGCACTAACTGATCCGCACTAACGGAATCAGCACTAACTGACCAGCACTAACGGAAATCAGCACTAACGAAATCAGTTCTAACTGAATCAGTAATAAGCATTGAGAGTTTTTCAGTCAGAAAATGAAACCGAGGAGCAGTCAAAGGCTTTGTAAACATATCGGCAATCTGTAGAGTAGAAGGAATATGCGGAAGCGAGATAGTCCCCTGTAGCAAATGATGACGAGTGAAGTGACAATTAATTTCAATATGCTTTGTACGCTCATGAAATACTGAATTCTTGTCAATCAATATGACACTTTCATTGTCACAATGTAATGGAGTTGGCTTCGAAATGTTAACACCCATATCTGCAAGAAGCCATCGTAACCAAACAATCTCACAAGTGGCAAGGGCCATGGCACGATACTCAGATTCGGTAGAAGAACGAGAGACGATATCTAGTTTCTTACTTTTCCATGAAATCAATGAGTCTCCAAGGAAAATACAGTACCCAATAGTGGATTTACGATCATAAACGTCACTATCCCAATTAGCATCACTATAGGCATGTAACTCAAGTGAGGACAAAGAAGGAAGAACAAGGCTGCGAAAATGTGTGCCACGAAGATATCGCAAAATACGCATCACAGCTCCCCAATGAACACTAGTTGGTGCAGTGACAAACTGTCTAACAACATGAACTGCATGAGCAATATCAGGTCTTGTGACGGTGAGATAAACCAAACTCCCCACAATGGTACGATAAACGCTCGGATCGGATAAGGGGACACCGTCAGTAGGAGAGTACTTGGCATTACTTTCTAAAGGAGTATCAACTGTCCGGTTATCTATGAGTCGTGCACGGTGAAACAAATCTGAAAATATACTTTGTCTGAGATAAAATGTAACCTTTTGGGGATTGAGCAACTTCAATTCCATAGAAATACCGAAGCAAACCCAAATCCTTCACAGCAAATCGATGTGCTAAATCTCGTTTCAAAGATTCTATACCATGATGATCATCGCCAGTAATAATCATATCATCAACATATAAGGAAAGAAGGATTCTACCCTTATCCGTACTTCGAACAAAAAGAGCCGAATCATGATTAATTGGTCTAAATCCGAGCGAAGTAATCACTGTAGAGAATTTCTCAAACCAAGCACGAGGGGATTGTTTGAGACCATATAAAGCCTTCTGAAGCCGACAAACTTCACCTAGTCTATGAGCAATACCTGGGGGAGGAGACATATATAACCTAGAACCGCAATCAAGGTGCGAACTGTCATCATTTTTGCAACAGGAGCAAAAGTTTCCTCATAATCCATACCATACTTTTGTGAATACCCCTTTGCAACAAGTCTGGCTTTATAACGCTCAACTGATCCATCAGATTTTGTTTAGATTTTATATACCCAACGACAACCAATCATGTGTTTTCCAAGCGGAAGCGGAACCAAACTATTAGATTTGCAACTTCAACTACAACCAAACTCATTTCTTGGACGTCGTATTAGAATCCCCGCGGCATCGCGCGGGTACTATTCGCTAGTTATTAAGTACTCCCTCCGTCCCATAAAAAAGTTTACATTTCATTTGGGCACAATCTTTTAGGAGATAGTTAGTGGTGGGGTTCTTTGTAATACTTTTGATTAAAATATAATGTTAGACTGGAGAGAGAAAGTGTTTTATTGGTGGAATAATTGGTAATAATATTATTTAATTAGGTGGGCCTCCCAAATTTGAGAAATGTAAACTTTTTTGTGGGACAAAATTTTAAGGAGAAATGTAAACTTTTTTGTGGGACGGAGGGAGTATATAACATTTAACATGGACTAAACAGTGGCACTTCAATTTAGAAATTTACATGTGTCCTTTTTTTTTCTTTCGCTAATTCATTTCTTACACAATGGCGCCTCCTATGTTTGACTTTAGTGGCCACCATTTAATTTCATATTTAATAAAATTCTTTAAATTTTGTAGCATTATAGTGATTGTCAATATAGAAATACAAATTAGTATTTTATTTTTATTAGATTTTACAGTAATGTAATTTATCAGTAATTTTTGTTTTACTTTTACCTTTTACACATTTAGGTTTTGAATACTTATATTTAACCACAATTCTATTCTAGGCCCACACATCTCCATCCATGTGTAACTATACATTCGATCCAGAACCTGAGTACATAGCAAAAACAACAAGTAGTATGTGAGACACAAAAATGTCTCGTGAGTTACATGGGTTTAGACCCAGGTTTTCCAAATATTTCATAATATATAATCACATATATATTGCACACCAATATAAGCTAGTCACCCTGTTGTGACCCTATCAATCCAATGCTCTCTTAACAATCATATCTAATTATCGGGTTTCCCCTGAAATAACTAGAAAAACTCAACATATCTAACTGTCGGGTCGTCCCCGCACTAGCTAGAAGCTCAAGATACCGGCAACAGGGAATCACCCAATCTACCGATACCTGCCTTACTCGCCAGAATACGTCCAGTTAGCAAGACTACTAACGTGGAAGAGTCGATGGGAATTCATCCCAACTGCCCCTCAACAGTTATGCTAATCAAAGCCCATGGCTATCTCATCTATCACCAAACAAGTTAGTCCAATATTATCAATAATATATATAACTAACTTAGCACACTATAAGTCTACACAATTAAGAAAATAGACTGTAACACAAGTAAGAAAATGTATTTCAAAGGCTATGTACTCAGTAAACTCCGCACGTACTCACCTTAGCATATAATGCTCCAACCGTGCTTTTTACGCCAATTTCCTTGCTCCAACAATTAATCGACTTTCCAAGTTTTCACCAAAAGCCTAATAAAACAATCACAAGTTGTTCAACAACAAATACTACTAATAATACACCCTTTTATTATTTGAAATCCCTTTGATAACACTTTCCCCCAACTTTGATGATTTTCAAAACCCTGGGTTTAACCAATCTTAAGATTCTTACAAATCTTAACCATACACTTATTTTCTTTGTTAAAATACCATATACCAAGTGTATACAACCTTTATTTTACTATTTAAGAAAACCCCAAGAACTAGGGTTCGAGATCCAAGCTTTTACTTCCATGGATCTAAAGTAATAAACATCAAGGAGTGAAGATTTACCTTAATCTTCTACAATAGAAGCAAAATCAGTTGATCCGGACCCCAAAATTGGCTTCAAATGACATTTTCCACTCAAAATATGTAATAGAACTTAGAGAGAGAGTTAGGGTTTCAAGTTTGGCACTTAATGGCCAAAAACCCGTATTTAAGGTGTTCCAGACGAAAATCAGCAGTAACTGATCAGCAGTAACTGATCAGCAGTAACTGATCAGCATTAACTGGGTCAGCACTAACGGAGTCAGCACTAACTGATCAGCACTAACGGAGTCAGCACTACCTGATCAGCACTAACGGAATCAGCACTAACGGAATCAGCACTAACTGATCAGCACTAACGGAATCAGCACTAACTGACCAGCACTAACGGAAATCAGCACTAACGAAATCAGTACTAACTGAATCAGTTCTAACTGAATCGTTACAGCAGCCTTCCTTGAATTACTTTTCCTTCTCGTTTACTACCCGGGTTCGACCCGTTTCGTCCATAACCTTCTCATACGATGCCCAAATGACACGAAACCAATTCCTACGTTCTTTAAACGATTTATCCTTATTTATCATATTTTTAAATAATTTATTTATTTACAAAAATTCGGGTCGTTACATGTCACACCCCGCCAAAAATGAGTTTTACTTCATTTAAAATATTTTGCGGAAGAACGAAGGTGTAACGTTCATGACAACATAGCAAAAATTAAGTAAACAAACAACCACGCAATAACGAAAAATAAAATAGTAAGTTTCCAAAAATAGTAAGTTTCCTAAAATAGAAATTGTTTGAAATGAAATGATTGTTCGTAAACTTAATGTTTTAATCATGGCTCACGACAATCCCAATGCTCATATCCTCCAAACTCCACTGCACCTAATTACCTGGAAAAACATAAATAGTAAAAGGGTCAACAATAATGTTGAGTGAATCCACAGGGTTAATGTTGTATGAAAAGTAAAGTAAATTGTTTTGCTACTCAAAATGTTTGTTATGAAAATGATTTATGACTGAAAATGTATAAGGTTCAACACTCATATGATATGAGAAGTAAATATGAAAAGTGAAGTGTAATTGTAGAATATCTACAATTACTAGTTATGTTTATGAAAATGTGTTGAACAAGTTGTTATGTTTGACATCGCATGAACTGTTATCCCCAACAGGTAGCTAGTCTATTGAGTTAATATACCAACCCCTAAGTCCACAATCAACACTTCAACTCCAGTATGTTATGTTATTTTATGGATATACACTCCCGGAAATGTCTTGGATAAACCAAGTAATGATCAAACGTTGTTGGGAGGATGAGTGTCAGCCAATAGTACTATCTGCATATCCATGGTCTAGATCCACTAGCTAATGATTGCTGGTAACCTTAGTCCGATATAATAATTGTTTGTCATGCCAATGCGATAATGAAAATATATAGATGTTGTTGTACAGTCATAGTAAAACAGTAGCAGTTGTGTTTATGTTTTCCACCCCAAAGTTTATAAAAACAGTAAAAGAGAAAATGGGTCTGTGGACTCACCTGGCAAGCTTAGCAACAAGTACTTAAGACAGAGGAATCCTTTGGAGACTCCTAGCTTCCTAAATGATTTAACTAGTGATTTGACTAAGCTAACACAGGCGATTCTATACACGATATAAGTTAAGCATTATGTATTTCATGTTATGTTTTATGTTTTGTGACATCGAATGAATTTGGGTTATTGGACCTTAATAGGTCGAAATGAAATGAAATAAGATGAAATGAAATGGACTTCGAAATGAAATGAAATGAAATGGGCTTGGGTTAGGCTTATTGGGCCTAGATTGGGCCTAATGGGCCTAATGGGCTTAATGGGCTTAATGGGCTTAATGGGCCATTGGGTTGGGCCACTTGGGCCTCTTATTGGGCTTGGGTCCACTTAGGTTGGGCCATGAATTGGGCTTGGCCCAATTGGGTTCGGTTTGGTTAGGTATGGGCCAAAGGTTTGGGCATTGGTCCAAATGGGCTTGGATACTAATGGGCCAACTAAGGTTTGGGCCCGATGAACTAAAGTAGATCGATATGGGCCAAGTACGGGCCTTGGCCCGATTGGGTATTCGGGTTTGGGTCCACGGTTTGGGTCAAGATCCGGCCTTGCCCCGGTTTGACTTATTGGTCAAAATTGGTCAACAAAAGTCAACACTTGGGTTCTAGATTTCGGCTAGGGTTGAAGGTATACTATAATTTGGTCAACCAAAGTCAACTATGGTTAATCTAGCTATCAAATGGTCAATTAGTCAATCATGAAAGTCAATTAGGGTTAGGGTTCGGCTAGGGTTTGACCTAGGGTTGGCCGAATGGCCAAAACCCTACGGGTTCTAGCTAGATCGAGTCTAGGTCGGCTTGGTTCGAGGGTTTATGGGTCTAGATCGGGTATAGGTCCGAACTAGGGACTAAATCTATAGTTTTAGCATGTCAAAGTCGAGATCTAGGGTTCCTATGTACGGATCTAGCAATCAAAACGAACCCTAATCACACACATGCACCCGATCGGGTGAGTACATGCATGTGTTCGGCTTTTGGAGGCTAACCGAGACCATATGGCCTAGGGCCATGGCCTCGGGTTCAAAACAAGGTTCAAGCAAGGAGATATCAAGGAAGAACAATAGTTATAGCATCATACCTTGATCGAATAAAGAGGAATCGGCAAAAAGGGCTGCGGGTTTGCTTGATCAACGAACGGACGAAGGGAGTATTTGGGGTTGCTTGGCCGAAACTTGTGAATCAAAGGGTTTAAGGTTTCGGTATAATGAGGCTTTTATAGAGTAGAGAATTAGGGTTTAGATGGTGGTGTTTGAGTCTAATAAGGACTCTTTCAAATTAGATGGATAAGACTACTAGAAGGATAGGATCAAAGGAGTTTAACCTCACCCACAAGGGGTTCGGTCACCATGGGTGTCACGAGCAAGGGTCTAGACCGGCCACATAGTGGTCGGTTAAATGAGCAAGATGTCGGCTTTACACCATCGTTCAATTCGAGTCACGTTTATATTAGTTTGTTACGTTCATTGATTAACCGGTAAAGTTACCATTTTAGCAATGTTTTAAGCTCAAGGGTGTCACCATAAGTAAATAATAATGTTGTGTTGACTAAAATAATCAACACTAATGCATGGTGTAAAAATACATGTTTTGTTGTGTATTAGGAATGCCAAAAATAGAAATGTCTAAAAATAGAAACTTTCTAAATAAGGAAAGTTCTAGAAATGAAATGAGGTTACATACCAGAAATATCGAGTTGTCACATTACAACTATCTACCCTTAAGAAGATTTCGTCCTCGGAATCTCACCATAGTTCACGAAATCCGGGTACCTTTTCCGAATTTCATCTTTGACTTCCCAAGTCAAATTTGGTCCAAGAAAATGCTTCCACTTGACCAATACCAACTCGATCTCTCTATTCCGAAGCTTCTTCATTTCGGTCTCTAATATGGCTTCGGGTTCTTCAATCAACCGGTTCGGGGCATCAACCTGCAAATCTTGCAATAGAATAATATTTTCCACTTCCCCAATAAACTTCTTCAAATAACTAACGTGGAAGGTGTCATGCACACCTTGAAGCTCGGGTGGAAGTTCCAACTTAAATGCTTGAAGCCCGATTCGCTTCAATATTTTAAACGGTCCAACATACCTTGGACTTAACTTTCCTTTCTTTCCAAACCGCATTACACCCTTCCAAGGTGATACTTTCAACATCACCATATCCCCAACATCCAAGTCGTATGACCTTTTCTTCAAACCCGAATAACTTCTTTGTCTATCTTGAGCGGCTTTCATCTTGGCTTGTATTATACCAATCTTTTCATTCGTCACTTTCACGATCTCGGGACCCGTGAGCTTTGTCTCTCCCGCTTCTAGCCAACACGATGGAGTTTTACATTTTCTCCCATATAACGCCTCATAAGGTGGCATTTTAATAGTCGAGTGATAACTATTATTATACGAGAACTCGACGAACGGTAAATGTTCATCCCATTTACCCCCGAAATCCAACACACACGATCTCAACATGTCTTCAATCGTTTGAATTGTTCTTTCACTTTGACCGTCGGTTTGCGGATGATAAGTCGTGCTCAACCGCAACTTTGTACCCAACTCTTCTTGTAATGATCTCCAAAATCTTGAGGTAAACCTCGTGTCTCTATCGGATACAATCGATAACGGAAACCCGTGGAGTCGAACCACCTCATCAACATACAACTTAGCCAACTTCTCAAGTGGCAAAGTTTCCCGAATGGCTAAAAATAACGCACTCTTGGTCAACCGGTCAACTATGACCCAAATGGCATCATGACCCTGACTCGTCTTTGGTAAACCAACTATGAAATCCATAGTTATGTCTTCCCACTTTCCGGTCGGTACTAACAATGATTGAGCTACCCCATACGGTACTTGATGCTCGGCTTTCACTTGTGCACACGTGGCACACTTCGAGATGTACTTGGCTACTATCGCCTTCATTCCGGGCCACCAATAAACCCGTTTCAAATCTTGGTACGTCTCTGTACTTCCCGGGTGAATCGAATACTTAGACTTGTGCACATCGTTCAATAACTCTTCTCGGGTACCCCCGAACTTAGGAACCCAAATCCGCCCGCCTACGGTTTTCAACCCTTGTGCATTTTCAAGAAAATGTTGGTTCTTACCCAACCGTTCTTGTCTTAACTCATTTTTTACCATCACTTCTCGTTGAGCATTCTTGATTCTTTTGATAATGTTCGAGACGACTTCAATACGCGTTAAAACTCCTCGGTTTGGCTTCTCATAGACTTTTCGGCTCAAGGCATCGGCTACCAATCTCACAATCATAGTCGGCGATCAACTCGATCCATCTTCTTTGTCGCATATTAAGATCTTTTTGAGTAAACACGTATGGTAGGCTTTTATGATCCGTGTACAATGTACACCGAGTACCATATAAATAATGCCTCCATTATTTCAAAGCAAATATAATCACCGCCAACTCCAAGTCGTGTGTCGTGTATCTTAATTCCGCATTTTTCAATTGTCGCGAAGCATACGCGATCACCTTTCCTCTTTGCATTAACACGCAACTGAGCCCTTGATTCGAAGCATCACTATACACTACAAAATCTTCCATACCATCCGGTAATGTAAGAACCGGCGCGTTACATAACTTTTCCTTCAACAAATTAAACGCCTCTTCTTGCTTCTTATCCCACTCGTTAAATTCGTGAGTGGAACCGCGATTCTCGAGAAGTCTTGTATAAATCTCTGGAAATAACCGGCTAACCCAAGAAATCTTCTTACTTAGGTGGGAGTTCTCGGAGGCTCCCAATTCGACACCGCTTCAATCATTGAAGGATCGACTTTATGAGAGATCTATTGAGATTGAAATCAAGCTAATCCATGGAGATTTGAGTGAGATTGAAGATTAAAGTGTGTGTGTGTGTGTGTGTGTTCTTGGTGTATTGAGTGTGTGAGATTGAGAGAGAAACGATGGAGATGAAACTTTCAAAATCTGTATTTCAGTAAAGTGTGGGAAAGCTTTTTTTGAATTGTGGTTCGCCTCTTCTTGCTTTTGTTGAAAAGTCAAACTACATCAATATATACTCCTACCACTTAACAAAGGAAAAGTTAACTAACGGACTTAAAGGTCAAAATCTATTACATAAATGGTCCTAACAATCTCCCCCTTTTTGATCTTTAATACGTCATCCCACTCTTCAGACTTTAGATTCTTCTTATAATCAATCTCGGCAAGAAAATGTTTTTCCGTATTTCAAGAACAAAACATTGCAGAAATCTGGAAGTTTAAGATACTCAAAGAGGATTTGACTGGGTTTTCAGATAATGGAGAGGTTGTTTTTTTTTTTTTTTTTTGGAATTTTGTGGTAGAGGATCATATTGAGTATAGAATGATAATGTTTTTGAATGATTTGTCAGTCAAAGTTTTGAATGTCTGTGTAAAATGTAAGAATGATTTGTATCGGTTAAATTTTGAATTGACATGTGTATGGTTTGTATGTAGGAAAGAATGATATGTACATTTAAGATTTGAATGAATGTGGATAATTTTGTATTGGATATGGAAATATGGATTTAAATGGTTAAGCTTTTGTATGGATATGGTTGTTTATGAAATTTGGAAAGAATGATTTAAACGGTTAAGATTCGAATGGAAATGGATATGAATTTGTGGTTTGACATTTCAGTGAATATCTCAGTTTCTTCTTTTTCAAAAATGTAAATCGACAAAAATGTAGACCCATAGATAGAGTTTTTTTTGTAGCGGAAGTCTTTTGTTGAAGTTGTGGCTTTGTCGATTTGTGATTACTGATAATTGTTGTTAGGATAAAATGTTGATGAAGTTTACGCTCCCCCTCGAACGAACAATTATTTCTCAACGGATCTTCGGTTTCTTGTTTACTCCCCCTTAACCGGTGCATATGTCTTCTAAACGCGGAGTAAACTGAGCTAAGATATTCTCTTCTAAATGTTGTAAGCATTTATCTTTAGAATAAGAACTTCTGTAATATTTTCTCCCCCTCATGATGAATACGATTTATCGGAATCATCATGTAAAATTTGAAGTTCTTCGAGGTAGAAGTAGAAAGAATGTTCGATGTTCAATGATAAAAATGTGTTGAATAATGATATATTCATAATTTGAATGAATCAATATATAACACATTTTATCAGATAAACCAGATCGGTGTTGAATATGAAGAAAGACGATCAAATCTTGTATCGGTTAAATCTCAATGATCGTTGTAGATGACATAAAAGAACAGTATCGTGTTTATCATTTGATACCCCGACTGTTGTTGATAACGTTGAAGAACAGTCATAATAAAGTACATGGAATCGAATAGGGTAAACCGGGATCACATAGATTGCCCGTTAACACAACAGTTACACAAACTGTGTGACCTACGTTCAGTGTTGGCTTTGATGTTAGCACTGGTAGGATTTCCATTCAATCATTGTGAAATATCAACATATTGGTATCACTATGAATGTTCTGGCTATATCACAAAGATAAGCTTGGTATTTTGCCAGTGTCCTAAAAATGTATTTCGGTTCTAGACTCAATTAGTGGACAAACGAAGGCGAGGACTGGAGAGGCTTGTCATCTATTTCAATATCAACAATCTCCAAGTGAGATGTCGATAGCATATGAGATAGTCTCCGTGGAAATGAAACAAGTACTTGTTAAGAAATACTTGAGTGGCTGGGGGGCTTGTGCATTGCATCACCGGGTCCATGATGTCTATTTCAATATCAGAGAGCAACACGTGCAATCTGATAGAGACGTGGCAACCCGGTTTTTTATCAGTTTGGTAAGGGTTTTTCGTTTTCTTTAACCCTGTCACACCCTCCTCACTCAAGCTTACTTTTTCATTTTTCGACTACTCCCTCATTTCATTTTACCATGTTTAGCTGAATTGCACCCCAAACTACATTCCCCCTCTCAAATTTTATCTCAGCGCACCCCAATCAAGATCCCTTGATACTTGATTCTGCTCACCTAGACCTATGTACCCTTACATTTTGTCCTATATTGTAGGAGGTTCCTGGGGAAGATCATGCCGGTTATAGCAGATCATAGGAGTAATTTGAGAGTGAACTATAACGCTCATGTGCAATATATCAACATTTATGATGTTACTTTATAAGAATAACATGGATTTTTCATCGGAAAATGTATGTGTTTCCGGCATAAGTTGTTGCCTTTAAGATATAAAATTTAGGCACAGCAACTTGAACAATTAAGGAAATACCGAACTCACATAGAGTATCCATTAACACACGGTATGAATCGATAGTCATTTGCACAACAGTGGATTCAAATGTGTGACCTGCGTTTAGAGTTGGCGCGATTTTAGCTCTAGCAGGATTTCCACTCAATCCTCGTGAAGCACCAGATTGTGATGCCACTATGAGTGTTCCGATGAATACACAGAGATTCATTTATAACAGTGTATTGTGTCCTAAATTGGAAATATTTGTCGGTGAGATCTAGACACATTGTACATTCAATTGAAGACGTAACCCGGGGCAGAAGGTTAATTATTTCAATACCAACATACTCCAAATGAGTTGTCGATAGATTATGTGCTACGTCCCCTGATGAATTGAAACAAATTCCTATTGAGAGGAATCTGAGTGGTTGGTGGTGGTGTGCAAATGCTTGACTGGGCCAGTTAAGTCTGGTGAATCATTCAACACATGAATGATCACAAATTTGTGAGGTTGCCTGGTTTATTGTCGGTTTGGATGCACTCAAAGGTGTGTTTTCTTGATTTTATCATGTTTTCACATCACCTTGCACTCACCTAAATTTATACCGTAGACGTATACCCTCACATTTACCAATTTTTGCTAAAAAGTATTCCCATTGGAAGGTTAGGCCGGTTTTGGCAAACCGTGGGAAGGTATTGTCGTTTGATAAAAAAAAAATGTATCATTAAAAAAAAATTCAAACGGATATAAAAATATTGAGATAGAAAGTTTCTTCCCCTGGAAATACTAAATTCTCCCCCTAGAATTAATATTTCTCCCCCTCGACAATATAAAGGTAATGAAATATATATAGTTTAAGAGGGGTGGGAAAGAGTTTTTACATTTATGTGTAAAACTAGTTAAAAGCGGGTTTCAAGCGGATGTACTTGAAAGTCATTTCTTTGAAACGCGAGTTATACACTGATCGATATGTGTATAAGTCATTGTTATTGTAACAAATAAAACAGTTTAAGCTTTGAGATTTAGCATACCAAGTTTAGACACAAGAAAGTTAAAACGTTTTTTC